>BMAU01001371.1:1397500-1997500 GCA_019973935.1 Trichonephila clavipes | reverse complement strand
TGCCATCCAAAACAATCGTGTATATACAATTTCAGCTCAACTGAAGCTTTAAAACGTGAGAAAAAAATATTTTAAAGTTTTGATCCAAATCACTAAAAATGAAGCCAACGTGACTGTATCTGTAATTTTTTTAAATAATTCTTTTCAGTCAATTCATTTTAATTAATTATAATTAAATTATCATATTGTCACCCCATACAATCATGTATAGAAAATTTCAGCTCAAATGAGGGCTTTAAAAAGGGAGAAAAAACCTTCCAAAGTTTTTTGACACAAGTCCTCCAAAATGTAGTAGCCAAAAATGATGCCAACGTGACTGCATCTGTTATTCTTTGAATAATTAGTTTTAATCAATAAATTATTATTAAATTACCGTATTGCCATCTAAATAAACATGTATATAAAATTTCAGCTTAATTGGGCGCTTTAAAATGTATTTTATTAACGATTGAAAATTTGAAGATAAATAAATAAACAAATAAATATAGTAGGGATTGAAAAATAGCCGACTATTCTTGTCAACCAATCACAGAATCTCTTCTTGAAGACCAATACATCCCAACTTTTCCCATCCCAACTTTTCCAATCACGGAATGCTTTTGCTGAAACCGGATTGGCTAGACTCGCGACCACCCATAAACATAAAAAATTTTCCCTGAAAAAATTCAAGATTTTTTTCACTCAAAAGTCATTTGAACTCTAAATCATCCAAAATAAGGGTTCGACAGAACCAAGTGTTCCTAAACAACCCAGTTCCAGTAACATGTTGCTTCAGTATAACCATTTCCATTTGTAACAATCCTATTAAACATTAAGCTTACGCACATTCAAGTACTTTTTGCTATATCCGACAGATAGTAGTTTAATCTATGAGTTATGTCTACGAGAGCTCGTGATGGTTTGCATAATACATTGCAACCACATGCACGTACAACACGGTAGGTATCCCTGTTGATTCCTGTCTGACGAAACAGTGTTAATGTAATGAATTCTAAGCCGGTGTTTCGTTGTTTTCATTTATTAGAGGCAATTACAAAGGAACGGCTCTGACTTTCATTGTTGTTCCATGATTAATTGCCGCGTGGCTAATGAATGCATTTAATTACTCACAGAATGGTCAGCCATTCGCTCCTTTCGATCATTTGCATGACGACTGGGGATTTTTTCCCCCCTAGAACCCTGTTTTCTCATTCCGTTGGGAGACAGAGAACATCAGAATGATAACTGCGTTCTATTTCGTTTGTGCGCGGGATTTTTGTTGAAAGAAAAATGGCTAATGGGATATTTGTGTATTTTGAAATTCAATGATTTCAGGCAATTGTTCGAAAAGGGCTAATGTCTGTGGAAAAGTCATTTTCTTCGTTTCCCGTATTCATTTATCAGCTGATTGATGAAGGGTTTTGTGTAATGCGAAAATGATACCAGTGAGGTTTCTTCAAATTGTGTATGTAGTTGGATCGTTGTATGGTTTTATTTAGTGCATTTAGATTAATTATTCAAAATATTTCCGCATGCGTCGTTATAAACAGAAATTTCAGTATTTAAAATTGGAAGTATTTGTAGTAATCGCTGCTACGAAAAAAAACACAAAATTAATATGTAAAGCAAGCATTTAAGATATAACTAATATGTTAAGGCTGTCTTCGGTTCATGTTAAAGAATAGGACCCGAATTCGAATTTTTTTTCAGATATAAAAGAAATGAAAAATTAATATGATATACAGGCTTCACTATCATTTAGAGAGCAGCACTTTTCATCATACTTTCGAAACATTTTTAACCGAGTTGATGCATTTTTTGTGTTTCGCATTTTTTCTCCTAAACCGTATTATTAAATGGGCGACGTACAGTAGAATGTCGTTTATCCGAATCAATTGGGACCGGACACAGTTCGGATACGCGATTGTTCAGATAACCGAAAACCGAATGTGATCCATGCAGTATATGAAACCGGACACTATACGAATATTGAAAATCATCACATGCGGAAAACGACGTGAAGAAAAAGCAAAATAGGTGCAAAATGTCGCAATTTTACCTTTTTGTGGAAAATAATCTCTTATTTTTCGCTGTACCATTGTACACCTTCGTTTTTAGGCTGCAAGGTCTTTGACTCTCTCGAGCAGCAGTAGTTGAGTAGGACAGCACTCTGATTGTTGTTCGTACCACTCCATAGCTGTCTCTAACGCAGAAAACGCGTCAGCATTTGATGGACTCTTGCTACTTTCGTTGTTGTTGTTGTCCTCGTCTTCATCCGTTTCATCGTCGCAGGGTCGCATACTTCTTCCACGGAAGTCACAATCTCGTCATCATTTAGCATTTGTAATCCACAGTCTTCTGCATCGCATGCCATCCAGGTTTCTACATCTCTTCATCGCATTCTTGAAATCCTGGGATCGCTTGGACACGGTCGGTAATCTCCTCCCTGTGGTCGTCATTGAAGTCTTTTTCGCCTTCTAAATCTAGCCACAACTTATTCCATGCATTTTTCAGGTTTTGTCTTCCGAGCGAGTCCCGCACTGTTCGAAAACGTATTCATATGCAGTTGACAAAAAAAAAATTGATCCGGATTTTTGACGCTCCTGATAATAAACGTTTGGATACGTTCTACTGTATTGAAACGAAAAAGAATGTATTCGTGGAATATTTTTGAAATGTTTAAAAACACTACAATGTTAACAGAGGTATGAGTTATGTTAATGCAAATTTCCATGGAAATTGAGGCATTTTTCTGTCTGAAAATGTTCTTCGCGTTTAGAGGTAGCTCCCGTACTTTTAGCGAAGACAGCCTTAATTAAAAATTTGCAATTTATGAAAGGCTCGCTTTTTATTGCCTAAAAAATTATAAGTAACATTCATTTTATATAATCAAAATAAAATATTGTAAATCAATTGCATTTGATATTTGTTTGTTATCTAATAATAAGAAAGAAACAAGTAATATAAAGAATATTTTTTAACGTCAATTCCTACTTTGTTAGTAAAACGTACTGGCGCCATCTGTTGCAGCTAATTGTAACTCTGACGGAAATAACGCAGGATAAATTTAAAATTTAAAAATAAAATTTAATTAATGAATAAATATTTGAAAAAACTGTATTAACATCAAGTGTCATCCATTACAAGTTAAACAAAATTTTTATTTGAACTTAATTGGATGAATAAAAAGTATTTTATTAACGCGATTGTAAATTTGAACAAGATTAAATATAAATATAGAGAGAGTGTGAGCTAATTGTAGAAATTGAATAAGATAAATATATTCAGATGCTTAAAGAAGTGTCATAAACTAATAACAGTTATCTAAAAGTATATATTTTTGTATCATTAAGATACATGTTCAGTAGGTTGGCTCGTGGTTGTATGAAAAAAAATTGTTATTAATCGGAACCTACCTAAGTGGAAAAGATGTTATAATAATATGGAGTTTGGGAGAAAAATCTTTTTAAAATATAATTTCAAAATTTAATATTGCCACAAAAAGTTCTATTTTCGAAAAAGTGGATTACTTTAGTCTCTAAATAACAATTTTTATAGACTATAAATCAGCAGAAGTCACAATTACTTATAAGTGTTAGTGGTACATCGCAACATTACATAACCCAGCTTTCTCCCTTTTCATTCAAATCAGTCTTATCCCAACGTTTTCTGTGTTTCACTTTTCGTGCACTGTGATTTCAACAGTATAATTTTTTAATTCATATTTAAGCTGCTGAAATATAGATATGTTTTTTCTTGTAACTACTTTGTAGGTTTCTTCTCATCGCAATAATTGTTAAAAAGTACTAAAACGCTTGTTTTTCTTTAATAAAAGTTACTTTGACTTTTTATCATACAAAAAACTCTTAATACCTAAACTTCATTCCCCGTACTTAACACAAATACTATTTTTTATTATTATTATTTTTTGTTTCCTTCATCTGTATGTCGCAGGAAAATGATGAAATTGGGAATTTCATCAAATCCCTAAGGGAGATGATCACTTAAAGGTAGACGATAAAATAACGTCTCTTCAAGGTCATTTCCCTGATAAATGTAAGGGATTTAAAGAAATCCGTGATATGTTTCAGTGAAATAATATTGTCAAGTGTGGAAAAGTGTTTATTTAACAAACAGGGTGCATTATTAGACGTAGAAGTAAATAATACAATAGTCAATGAAATACAAATTATTTATTCGAATTAATTAGAAAATTAGGCTGGTATTTTTTATGTGTAACCTCTTTCCTCTCGGTTGCTTACGCACGAAAATATCAACCTCTATGTTAATCCTATGGTATCATTTCTTAAAGATATGGGGTTGATATTTAGGGTGTCGATAGCTATTGCTTGTTTGATTAGGAAGTATAGGGGTTTTTTTAGAGGTATAGAACTTTAAATTGCAATAAAACAACGATGTATTATTCGATATTTTTTTTATTCGAAAGATAATCTTGTGGCATTACATTTTAAATATGATCAAGCAAGGCATAGATTCGTCGAATGGGCCCAAAACGAGATTGCCGTTGTTCCCGATTTTCATAAGCTAATTTTGTTTAGCGATGAAGCGCGCACATCTGGTTGAATGGCTACGTCAACAAACAAAACTGCCGCATTTGGAGTGAAGCTAATCCACAAGTGTATGTCGAAACACCGTTACATCCAGAAAAACTGACTGTTTGGTGCGCTTTATGGGCTGGTGGAATCCTTCTTCAAAAACGATGAAGGCCACAACGTTACAGTCAATGGTGATCGGTATAGAGCCATGATTACTAACTTTTTCATTCCTGAATTGAACAATCATGATGTCCAGGAGCTGTGGTACCAACAAGACGGCGCAACATGTCACACCGCTCGTGCCACAATCGATTGATTGAAAGACACGTTTGGTGACCGCCTAATTTCACGTTTTGGACCTGTGAATTGGCCTCCAAGATCTTGTGATTTAACACCGCTAGACTATTTTCTGTGGGGCTATGTAAAATCATTGGTCTATGCGGATAAGCCACAAACGCTTGACCATTTGGAAGACAACATTCGCCGTGCTATTGCCGATATACGGCCATAAATGTTGGAAAAAGTCATCGAAAATTGGACGTCCAGATTGGACTACATCCGAGCCAGCCGTGGCAGTCCTATGCCAGAAATCATATTTAAAATGTAATTCCACAAGAGTATCTTTCGAATAAAAAAAATTCATGTCAATCGATCAATACATCGTTGTTTTATTGCAATTTAAAGTTCTATACCTCTAAAAAAAACACCCTTTACAAGGACTCCTCGACCCCCCCCCCTCCGAGGTGCCTCCTTTCCTGGACAGCATTTTGCCGATGCCAATCCTGACTGACTATATATATATATATATATATATATATATATATATATATATATATATATATATATAGTTCATTTCATCATTGCACTGAAATAGTTCAAGGATTTGATAAAATCTCTTACTTTCATCATGGAAATGACCTTGAAAAGACGTTATTTTAACATGTCCCGTCAATTGATCCTACCCCTTAGGGATTTGATGAAATTCCTAATTTCGTTTTTTCTCTGCGACATATATACCAGAGCACTTCTTTTCGTGCAGGTAGGTTTTGAAATTCTGGGGAAAAAACAACTTTCGATCCACCCTTATGTTCAAGTTTACATTGCATCAACGGCGTAGCTAAGCCTGAGTGAGCCCTGTGTCAAAGTTCCTTGATGACCCTTTTTTGGAAAATAAATAAAAGAATCATATTAATAAAAGATTTAAAAATTACAAAATATTACCCCTGTTGGTAGATTGGGGGCCCCGTACCATTGATACTGTGGTAAATATGCCCCTGCAATGCACATAGATTTAAAAGATATTGTATTATCAAAATTTATGTTCTGAGATGAGCAGTAAAGAATTTTGATTAATCACCATATCTTAAATCGGATATTTTTCATTATATTTATTTTTAAAAATATATTTCACTGGTTAATGGCGCGAATAAAGTTTTCTTGACAAAACTGCAAATAAAGTGGAAAATATACTAAAAATAATTTTCTATCGTTTTATCATATCCCCCACCCCTGTTTATAGTAATGGATAACAATCGACCCACTATAGCGTAACTTGAGATTGCTTTCGTACATATATCTCAATTGATCTTTCAGTACACGTAATGACAAGACACTGAACAAGGAAATATGTTACCCCCAATTGTTATCCCATTTCCCTGAACTTGTTACACATACTCTTTTCATTATTTCTCATGAAAAATTATCCCTTTTGTGATATATTGTGTTATGGGTACAGATGGGAAACTCAGTATGTAATGAATTGAAATTTATTGCTTTTGAAATCGCGGATATAGGTTTTCTGGATCTAATGTTACATACTCTGTGGGGGCTCCCTTTATGAGTATTGATAAACATCTTCGGTTTATTCAAGCTAGAATTTAAAGACGACTTTATCTTAAATGTAATAAAGGCGGGAAAAAATGTTTTTAAATGTATTATTTTTCTTTATTTATCTATCCTAGTAAATTGCTAAATAATAATTGTGAGCATATTGCAGTTTTAGGATAAGAAAGAGGATTGCGTGTGTGTGAATAAATGGTTTAAAAGTGTTTTCAAATGTACCAAAAATCATGTATATTAGAATTAAATTGTAGTTTGGAAGTGATTTACAGTTGGATGCAACGTTTTATTAAACAACCTCCTAACGACGGACCAACCCATTGTACAAATTATACAACTGTTTATACTCATTGCTTCAAATTGTATAATTGTAATTGACATGTTTTATGTTGTTCTGTTTTTCTAACTGATCAAGATTTAAGTTTTTAATTCTCCGTCTGGTTCGAAGTTTTTCTGATTGTTCTTCAGGACGTAAATTTTCAACTTACTCTTCTTTAAAAATTTACGTCTTTCGTACACTTTCTTCGTTTGCAATTTTGTTTCGCTAAATTTATTCATGATTCTCTTCAGTTAAATTCAACTTTTTACGACCTATTTTTATTAACTATTCATTATGTACAATTAAACTTATTACAGCATCGCGAAAAAAACTTTTTTTATAGAGAGGGGAAAAGAAAAATTTTCAATAATAAACATTATAATGTAAATATATAAATTGCATTGATATATAATCTATGTATAAACACTTATTTCATGTAGTAAACGACTAGCTAAATTTACCCCATATGCAAATAAAATAATCGAGCTTATAACTAAACACTGGTGTAGGATGTAGTTTAATATTGGTAGATGATTTTTTATTTATAAATTCAAATTATTCGTCGTTCATATAACTGTTTTTTTGTGTATCTTTATCAAAATCTAAAAACTAGGTCAATTTGCGTAGATTTACAAGAATGTCAGATTACACAAGTACACAACTTCATCTTAAACATGTGTGACAGAAATAAATAATTTTCGTTTTCAATATATTGTGTAATTTTTATTCCATTTATGAAGTTAGGAGGTCCATCACCAGAAGCCATCGTGTTGTTACAAAGTGGACCATTAATAAACGATCTACCAGGAAAAAAAATTTTAAATATAGTTGCACGTGTAAAAGAAAATTATACCAATATTATAAAAGAAAAATACCAGCATTACATAAAAAGAAATTTAGTAATTTAATCGGATTGTCTAGAACTGGGGTGGCACAGTGGAGTTGTAACAGTGGCACGCGAATACTTACTGAAGAATTTTTTAAAAATTTTTGAAAAGATAATAAATAAATATTTTTTAGTTTTATTGAAGTGGGGATATCTCGGACAAAAAGTCTCAAAATATGTTTATGAATTAATGTTTTCTGCAATGTATATAATAAAATAAATACCTCTGAAAACACTAGCTGGATGTGCACCTATAATAATCTAATTTTGTTAGCATTTGCAAGAGCTAATCCAAATAAAGATGACTTGGTCAAAATAAATGTAATTCAAAATCCATATTAAGTTAGTACTGAGCGTTTAATAATCGTTTTGAATTAAATTATTCAAGTGACTCATTTTAATTTTATACCTAACCTAATTCATGGAACTTGTAAAAAGTTTATTAACTATAATACCTAAGTTTGTACACTTTAGACTTATTTATTATATTTTTTGAATTTTGACTGCATAAACTTGCATTAAAAAATATGCTATTTGTGTAAAAATCCCATAATAAACCTATTAAGTAACATTTTTTAAATCTTTCATATTTGTTGGAAAAATTCGGAAGTGGTACGCATAATTATTCTTTTATCAAGTAGTGGCACTCTTCCCAGAAAAGGTTGCGCCCCCTGGTCTTGAACAATGATTCTCAACCACTGTGCCGCGACACTTCTGTGTGCGCCAAATTTTTTTAAAATTATTACTTATACTCTGAGAAGAAACTAAAAATTCTGGAATCGAATCATTCGGCATTTTATACAAATAAACCATTCATAAAATTGTTATTGATTATTTGACAGCACTAGAGGATAGAGTTATTCATTATTTCTTGAATTTAGGTATAAAAATAATTTGATTAGTTACCCATTTGTAATAACGGATACATCTGTATATGAATAAACTTCGAATGAAGAGAAAGAACTAATTTTGATCTCTGAAATAATCGAGATTTAATTTCAAAACTTTCAAAAGAGACAATGAATTCATTTTGGATTAAAATTAGAGGCTATTACCCCATAATAGCCTAAAACATTTTTAAAATATTGTTACAATTTTGTGCATCTTATTTGCATGAATTCGGATTTTCAGTATTAACAAGTATAAAAATGAAAAAAATATGAAAAAACTTTCAAATGTAGATGACGAAATGTATGAGTGGCATCATGCATATAAAGGAATTTGAAGTTTTATTTCAACTTCTAACTTTCCGACATGCACAATATCAAATATAAAGAATAAAGATTAAATGAAAAAAAAAAACGATAGGATTGTGAAATCCAAGTCCTCTTAACAAGTATAAAAATGAAAAAAATATGAAAAAACTTTCAAATGTAGATGACGAAATGAGAGTGGCATCATCATTTTTTGCGAACAAATATAAAGGAAATTATCAAAATCATCAAATTTCACATTAATTGTACTCTTATGATAAATTTGTAATTAATTACTCAATAAATAGTTTGTCGTCGTACATATTGTGTTATTTAACACAGAAAATTATTATCAAACTTTTTCACACGTGGTGTATTAAAGATAAGCAAATGTCTTTTAAACATTTTTTATTGTTAGTTTGCCGTCAAATTTTGAAATTGTTAAAAAATAGTGTAGCGCACACAACAACCACAAAAAAAAGGTTGGGAATCACTGATCTTGAATGAGCCTAAATTTTAGTTGCAGAATTTAAAAATATATAATATAATGAAATTGTACACACTTCGTTTGAATTATTTTTTTACAGGATAAAAAAAAATATTTCTTAGATGAGCACAATAGTTCACTTCGCAATAACTGATTCTCCGATGAATTTTTATTTCGAATTTTTCATCTTAAAGCTGAGACATGTTCTATAGTGTATTGGCAAAAACACAACTCCCCCACCCTTCCGCAGAACCCACGGGAAAAGAAAATGTGCCTTTATTAAAGGAAGTGACACATATAAGCCTCGCTAGGAGAATAAACGAATCCTTGTTTGCATAGTAGCATTTAACCACTTTTTCTCACTTTATTGAGCGGTGTGTATATTTTTTCCATTTCTAAAATCACCATTAAAATCTCCTTAATTCTAAAAGCAAATCATAAAGAAAACTAATTTTCAGAAAACTTATTCACATTTTAAATTGTAAATTCACTTTTGAACCACCCTATACTTCAAATATAAATTGAAAGGAAAAGTAATTTTAAAAAAATGTAACTCAATGCATTGCTATCATTTTGTTCAAATAAGATCATGTGAAATCCTTTGTGCAGTTTTTTATCCATTAAACACCAATTGCTGGATTTAAGGTATCCGAACACGTTGAAAACGACCAAATTTGGTCAAAAATAATTTTTGTTTTTTATTTTATTGAATAGATGGATCTTTTGGTTTACAAAACATACTGTGTTTTGTTTCTATGTTATCTGAGGCCAAGTTACAATCAATTTTATTAAATTAGAAAAACCGGAAGTTGGTCTTCGATCTACTACAAGTAGGCATTTAAATTGTTAGAAATCTATCATGGCGAGTCTGATGACCCAAAATATTACATATGTACTTCTATAAAACTTTTCGAACCTGATATTTATATTATTTTCTAGAGAATGCACTAAAATATTTTTATTATTGTATAAATATTTTTTGAGGTATGATCTGTTGTTTAAGTAATGGTCTCATAAAGAATGCCACATTTCTTATAATGTTTACCCAGTCAGCTCTAAAATTTTCAAATTTTAATGAAACATTAACATTTTAGTACATTATCTTGATAAATACATCTACTTTATTTTAGTAATATACTTTTATATATACTCTGATATAATTTTATTACTTATAATTTTATTACTTTTTTATCTAATATTGCTAAAATTTCACTTATAATTGGAATTTTTGTAAAATTTAGATATTTCTTTTTAAATATTGTTATAGTTAAATATTAGTATTTATTGGTATTGGTTCCTATATATAAAAAAGCATTTATAATGTTAAAATATGCTTTTTTTAAAAAAAAAAAAAAGTACTCAGAACGTGTTTGGATACCTTAAAATAAAACACATTATTGTTAAGAATTTCACAGCATGATTTAACCTGCAGAACTTCTCAACTTCGTGAAAGTGTTATGATAAACAATAGGGCAAACGTTGTTTGAACTTTAACATTGATCATAGGCATTGTGTGACACCGATACCTCGCTTCAGCCCCGAACATGCATAATCGGGCCATTTGCAACGTCACAATATTTCCCGAAATGCATATTATCAAAAGGTAAGTAATTGATCAGCGTTGCCTCGAGAAGTGTATGCCTCAGTTCTACGAAAATCGAAAATCAATAATGCCGTTCCACTTGATTCCATCAGTTACGGCTCACTTCGCTGTAAAAAAACCAGAGGAGAAAGAAAAATATAAATAGAGCTCTTTTTTTATTGGATTTCTTTCGCCATTTTATTTTGCTTTCAGCGATTGTACATTAAGGAGGTTAAAAAATGGAAATCATCTATTTCTCCGGCCACCAGATGGCGCGGACTTTTACTTACTAGTTACTTGAGCGGTTTTTTTCTAGTTCTAAAAATCGGTTCTCTCCGTCGGTCATCAGGTACCTTTTTTTTTTAAATCGAAGATATCGATAAAATTTCGTAAGACGGCATTAAACATATTTCGATTAATTCTGCCATTTACGCTCAGAAACCATTAAGGAATGGGAAATCCATACTGAGTTCTAGAATCAGGAATGATGTTCCTGGCATTTCTGCCGTTTATAATTCACTTTTTTTTCACCCGATTCCTTTCATTTGAAAATATATTAGTTTGTTTTGTGAACAGATATGTGTATTGTATCTTCGGATAGTTTTATGAAAGCTTAATAATTTAACTGTTACATTTCTTTCGTTTTTCTTGTCCTGTTTTAAAAACTTAAAAGTAATAAGAGCTTCTAAATTCTTTGTATTAGTAAAAACTATTAATTATTGGTATTTCTCTTCCTTTGGGGAAAAAATAGATTCGTTGTGTTGATTTTCGAAAGTATTACTGTCGTAATTATTTTAATTCAAATTTAGAATCACTATAGCTAATTTTTGTGGATAATACAAGGGTAAGTCGGAAAATAAGTTTCCCCTGTCGACTGTGGTCAGAGTTGTGTATGAATGTCAAAATATAGAATGGGGCATTAAAGATAAGACATGACTTTATTTTTCCCACATAAGTACCAAGTACATTGAGACATTTGTCATACCGCTTGATAATCTTCAAAAAACCTTACAGGAAAAATCTGGGCTTTGTATACGGAAGAAGCGTTTACTTTTGCTTGAACTCTTTGGAGGTTGGACGAGGGTGTCACAATACCTACGCGGTACTGTGATACCTTTGCCGAAAATGAAAGGATGATTTGGAAAAGCGGCCTGGGCTTCTCAGATCTAACATTCTGTTGTTGGATGACAATGCGAGACCACACTCGGTGATGGCAACGCAAAACCATACTGCAACTCTTGGTTGCGAGCGCCTACACCAACCGCAGTCCTGATCTCGCACCAAATGACTTTCATCCGTTTCTGGCTTTGAAGAAGGCACTTTGAAAGCAATGCTGAAGTCGAACAAGCCGTTAAACGCTTTTTCCGTATGCAAAGCCCTGAGTTTTTCCTGGAGGGGTTTTTGAAGCTTATCAAGAGGTATGACAAATGTCTCAATGCACTACGTACGTATGTGGGAAAATAAAGTCATGTCTTATCTTTACTGTCTCATTCTATGTTTTGACTTGCATGCACAACTCTGATCACAGTCGACAAGGAAAACTTATTTTCCTCGTATTTTGACAGTCGTAACACCCGTAAATTCTAAGAAAGCTAGTTTCATTCTGATACATATTGTTCATAATTTGAAGTAGTACTGATTTTAGATAACAAAGATTGTATATTAGAATAGAGTACATGAATTTTATATTTGTTTCTGATCATGTTTTACTAAAAGTACTTAAAAGACTGATAGGATCACGTGCGGGTCACCAATGAAGCGTTTGTGAATTTATCGCTTATAGCTATGTTTCAGCAGGATTGTCAAATGAATAACAAAGAACTGATTAGCAGTCTAAAATATACTCCACATTTATTTACTCTTATACAATTCTTAATTTCCCACCGTTGCTATTCCGATAAATATGATCTTTACAATATTTTCAGTCGGCTCTTTGTCAACCAATAAAAGACGCAACCGCTATAGTAAAATAAAATGAAAAGGTAATAAAGTTCTAACGCACGTATTTTTCACTTATGCTTAAATAAATAGGCCCATGAAAAAGTACTTAGCTTTATAAAAAATAAACAAGTTTTATTTATAGTTTAAGGATTCCAAGTTCAAATGTTCTCCTCAAAGCAAATTTCTTATTTTAGCTCATCATGAATTACTTATTCTGAAATCACTCGAAATGGTTGTTGTTTTTTTAAGTGATTATAATTTTGTTCTGGGAACCATTCTTAAAAGGCACTTTTTTGTACTAGAAATAAAATGTTTTGAAAAGAATAAAGTTATTTTTTGGTATTAAAGTATTATTTCTTTTTCATGCAATAATATCTAAAACCTAATTTTTCTGAATTTTTGTTTAGTTTACAATTACAATATCTTTGTTCATTCCAGTATCGATAGACTCAATTTATTTTTTAAACTGTTCTAGCTTTACTTTGTTAAACTTTATTTCATCTTTACTATGTAACTTTTGTATATTTTAAATATTAATTATTTGATTCAAGACAATTTTTCAGATTTAAAACCACTAAATGATTTAAAAGTACTTATAGTTAATCAACAGAATATATAAAATTTCAAAAGGAGATTATCGGTCAAAATGTTGTGTGCGAAAATCCATTAAACATTACAACAGTCAAAAGATTTGCTTTAAAATGTAAAATACGTTTACCAGTATTGCTACTTTGCTAAAGTTTTATAACACGTTTTTTTTAAAAAAATATCTTGTTAAGTATTACTGTATAAGAGTTATAAGTTTGTATCTGAGCATCCATTTTTTCTACCCTTCACTCACAACATTTTTTTAGTATTTAATTGAAGACAGCCTTGAGTAACTTATCTGCAAAAAAAATTTTAAAAATGAATGTCGTTCATGTCAACTTTCATGAAAATTAATGATAATAATTAAATGATTCCACCTGCCCAATTGCTATCCATTTTATCTACGATTTTTTTAATTAATTTCTATGTATATATGCAAATAAAATACGTTAAGAATCTTATTCTACCTTTCAAACTTTTTTTTGCCGCCCGTCTGGTATAGCGGTTAGCGACGCTGACTGTTGTGCCGTAGGACTTGGATTAGAATCCCGCAGAAGACATGGATGTTTGTAAATGTATAGTGCCTTCGCGGCATGTTGGTACTCTAAATAGCCGTCGATCCGAAAGTTTATCGGAACTAACCCCGAAACTGTCTCAAAATTTGGGTGGAAACGAGAGCCAAAACGTACTGTCACCTTTATGGTGCCGAGGCTATGGCTAACGACAGGCATACAATGTGGTCCTTTATAATGGCGAATTTCGTGGGCTTCGATCTGGCACATGCCGATCAGGTGGCATTAGTAACAATAACAACAGACATTTTTTTTTACCTCAGATTTGTTTTAATTTTACTATTTTTTTCTTATTGAATAATTTAAATCTTTTTCTTAAAATACTTCGTTATTCTTTTATACAATATTCAGCCTTTTTTGTACTTAAGTTTTAAAAAAAAGTGCTATAAAATTAATCATTTCAAAAACAAAATGTCTTTTGGGTTTTTATCATAAATTCTTAATTCACCATTCATCATAAACTTAGCAACATAGGATTACATGAGCAAGTTTTTCTCCAGGAATTGCTTTGGGTCGTTCCCATAATCTAATTCTAATATATTCCGTAGAGAAAATATAAAATTTTCTCTTAATTTAAAGTTTTGTTCATGTGGCACTTTTGAATGGTTTCCAGAAAAGAAACTGTCCGTGTGTTTCGTAATAATTCAAATGCTAACGGCATCAGTTTTTGGCCTACGGCTCAGACAAGACACATTCGTTTAATTAATTCAGTCATAAGGGCACGATTCTAACTCTGCCTCAATAGTTTCAGACACACTAATGAATTTCACCTAGCGCCCTGCTGCGCTAAATGAGAGTTTTGCGATGTGTAATACTTATTCTGCTTCGCGTGGTGTTAGACTAGCGCCTGGTACTTCCATTCACACCAACTTTCTGAAAACTGGAGATCTTGACAGTTTCACCAAATGAGATTTGAAATGAACGCGCTATTGAAAGGGGATTTTCTTCTCTTAACTATTATAGGAATAAGATTTCTATTGTAGGATAATAAATTAGAAATGCGGTTTTGTGAATTTAATTATTCAATTCATACCTTATGAGACTTTTGAAGCTGTAAATGTCTAAGAATAGTGTATTTAAAGAAATGAATTTTAGTGCTCTTTTAATTAAACTTGTATTAAGTTAATTTTGGTATTAAAATTACTGTGTTCTAGGGATTTTCTTATTTGATATCTGCTTTCTATTTCCATGGAATCAATCTTTTTCAGAACCTTGCTTTTGCAAAAGCGTTAAACAGTATAATTTTTTTTTATATTTAATGTCTCTTGAATAAGAATATGCATTTAAAAGTATTTAAATGCGATTTTTGGTCAAAAAATGAAGAAAAAAATGACATAATTTCAAAACATTCTCCTTTTATAAAAATTGCTTCTGTAATAATATAATTATGTCTATATGTCGCAGGGAAATCAGTAAATTAGTGATTTCAAATTCCTAAGGAAGATAAATAATTCATGCAGGATGTTAAAATAAGAACTCTGTAAGGTGATTTCTCTACGGAAAGTAAGTGATTCGATCAAAGCCCTATCCTGTTTCAGTGAAATGATAAAATAATATTGTCGATAGTTTAAAAGTGCTTATTTACCAAATATGGTGCATTATTAAAATAAGAGTAATTAATACAACAATAATCATTGAATTACAAATTATTTTTTCGAAATTAATTTACAAAATAATTATATAATGAAGCTGGCATTTTTTTTAAAGAAAAAGATATTTGTATTAGAATTTCAAACATTTTTTTAAAAAAAATCATACATTAATGTAGTACTTTAGAAATAACCTGCTTTATTCATAACACCTTTTTTTAGTTATTTCTCTTTTTTAAAATAGTTATTTTTATTATCAAAAAGCTTTTTTTTTTTATTTATAAAGAGGGCGTGGTTGAATTCCCTAATTTGTTTGTTTGCATTTTTCAATTGAAGTTTGATCCAGGTTCTAATTTTCAGGTGTACAAAAGTGATATATCAATCGAAAGAAATTAATGCAAAGAATATAACTAAACAAAACGAAAAAATGATATTTATGTCATTTTGTTTTGGCGCGTCACGTCAGAATTCCGGCACGGAGGAGGAGAGAGGGGAGGTAAAAGGGGAGTGGGGTAACAAGCGAAAACAGAGCTCTACAAATGCTGACTTGTTCATTTCATCATTTCACTAAAACAGTTCGGAAATTTGATCAAATTACATCAGGAAAATGACCTCCTAGAGACGTTATTTTAACATCTTCAGGGATATGATGAAAGCCCTAATTTCATCATTTTCCTGCGACAGATATATAGCTAATATTTCTCTACAGAGTCTGAACCAGGATTTTTGAAGCATATAATTTAGCAATGGATTTATTCATGTTTTAGTATGTCCAGGTAGAGAAGCTCTAACAAAAAACACTGGTTATTATTAAGATTTATAGTAATCCTGAAAATAATGTGAATTCTTCAAATTTACATTTGAAAAACATTTTAATGTAATAATATTCTCAAAATGATTTTATATGTATATTCTAAAGCAGATGATACTAAATATGAGGAAATATATATTAATTTATACGTTTTTGCAAAATCAGGGTTCTGAACATATTCTTTGTTACCTTAAATAGTTAATAATTTAAAAACGATTTTTTAATGTTTAATTTTTAAAATGTATGTTTCATGTTCGATGCAGTAGAGTTTTACACTGTGTGAGAAAACTGGATTATATGAATCATCTCAAGAATGTAATGAGGCTTTGTCTTTTAAAATTACTTAAACCTTTTTAAAAATATATTAAAATTTAAATAAATATCGTAAGAACGACGGAAATTGTGTGATTAAAATTTTTTTAAACTGTAATTTTTCCTAAGAGAAAAATTCCTTTTCTTCGAGTAATCTTAATTTATTGCATCGACTACAGTGTGCGCGTCTATTTCGTATTATTTAAGTGGAAATATACAATTCTGGTGCGATAACTTGGGATGTTATATAACAATCTATTTCGGTAACCAGCTTCCTATGTTGTTTTTTGGAATTAGAAATCAATATGAAAGTTAAATATTAAATTTTTAAAAATACCTGTCAAATTGAATATTCTTGTAGAGAAGATGTAATGAATGGTGTTGGCATTATTGAACATTCCTCCAAAATTAATGTTCTTGAATAGCGGATGATATCGAATTATGATACGTATTCCTAATAAAATTCGTATCATAACTCGATAAAATTTTGAGACATATTCAATAACGTGATGACGATGTTGTATTTTACTATTCTTCTAGATAAAGGTCTTTCGTTATTAAATAAAACAACGTTGTCTAATACATATTTAGAAAATTTTAAGTAGCTGTAATTTTATTTAAATTTTTTAAAAAAATATTAAAGCTTTTTTTTTTTTTTTTTTTTTTTTGAAACACTGTTAGCTGTTATACGTTTTCTTCGCTGGATATTTTCTGACATTGTAAGACTATACATTATTTTTAAGTTATTATTATTATATATATATATGTGTGTGTGTGTGTGTAAAATATTGGCCGAGTGTAGTATTTTTTCGAGTATTAGTAGGTTTTCATTAAACACATCTTCAGTGAACAGACATCTTTATTTTGAAGCACACGTCAAAGCTTAGGACAAATTTACGGTACATTTTCACGTTGACGAGACACACAAACTTGCGACGATATTAAAGCAAAGTGGACAGGAGACAAACAATAGCAACATCTCGGAGGACACAACACAAAAACACTAAGAGCAGCTACGTACAGTTTTACATGATGAAGGCAAAAAGGAAGAGAGCAGAGAGCGGGATTATACAAGAAGTTTGGTTCTATACCAACAGTGCAAGCGCGTGATGATTACTTAATCGTAGTTCTGATTGGATAGAATGGGCGGGATAGGGATTTCTGATGCAATAATATTCATCGATTACGGTTAAAGTCAGGGTGTTAGTTTCGAACCAAATAATTAAAAGATTATTTCAATATTATTAAAAGAGTTAATTAAAAGGATGCTATAGAGAGAATTATTACATATATATGTCCTAGCATATTAGTCCTTCGATTGTACAGAAAATTATTCTTATAGCACTGGCCTCTTGATTTAAAAACAGATATGGCTTGAATTTCTAAAGTAAACGTTATAATAATTTATGAGCATGTAGTTCCCTCTCGTACTCCATTTCCACAAAAGCCGACAACCCCCCATCACGGGGTTTCGTCTAAGGTTGTTTCTTGTATGTTTTCTCTCCATTCTGAGCATAAGCGCTTCTTGATTGCACTCCTATCAACAAATTTCAGTCAAAACCCTTTCTTATTGAATATTTACACGACAAAAGAAACATTCTTGCCAAATTCCAAGTTTGTAAGTCTAATAGTACATAAAAAAATTTTTAACTGTAATGTCCCCTTCACCCCCATGGGATTCGATTTCTGCAAAACTTGTTCTTATCGGATATCTACTCAACAAAAGAACCGTGCTTACCGAATTTAAATTTTGAAAGTTTAATCGAGTTCAAATAAAGGAATGCTTTATTATATATATCTAACGCTTCCGCTACCCCTTGGGAGTCAATTTCCACCAGATTCGTTCTTATTGGATCTATACTCAACACACGGAAGTTACATCCCCCCAAGTTTCAAATTTGTAAGTCTAATAACTGAAAAGGGGGAATTTTTTACTTTAACACCCCCGCAAACTCCCTTGGAGGTCGATTTTTTTAAAACCCTGTTCTCAGTGGATCTCTATTCATGCAAAGATGTAAGTCTACAAATTTCATGACTGTAGGAGATTTTGTGGTGATGGAGTGACTCACTTTTTTCCGTATACATGGTCTCCTGGCTTAAAGTATCCAAAAGTTATTGCTTATTATTTCGGAATTACCCATCAGAATGTAATAAATTGTTCATCCGTGGATTGGAAAACTCTCCGAGATATTTTGGGTCTAGTCCGATCGGCCGCACGTGCCCGCATTATTCGGCAATTGCAGACGATAAACTTGTTTCACTGACTTTATTAGTTACGATGTGGACGCCACAGCTAAAGGTGCAGGGCATACTTTGGTTAACGGAATTTAAATCAGTCACGCGTGAACAGCGACATGTCGAACAGAATGGAATGTCGCTACTGGCTTGCCTAATAGACTTATCAGGACTGCTACAAAATGAATCACGCCCACGATCAACAATGTCTTCTATCACGAAAACTTTTAAGGATACTTGCCAGTTTGAGATACCAAAGTTCCCGTCGCCTTTAAAGTTCTGTCCCATTGGTGGATAGATTTTGATATCTGAGGTTCAACATTTCATTCTCTTCGAAGACGTCTCTGTACATACATGTCTGATTAAAATTCCGTCAACCAAAGTACGCACAGCATCTTTTACTGTGGCATCCACATGTTTACTAATGAAATTAGTGTAAAAAGTTTATCGTCTGTGATTGCCGAATAATACGCGCATTTGCGGCCGATCGGATTAGACCCAAAAAGTCTCGGAGGGGTTTCTAATCCGCGGTTAAACAGTTTGTTACATTCTTAAGGGTAGTTCCGTCATAATAAGCCTTTACTTTTGGATACTTTAAGCCCGAACACCCTGTATATACAGATAGATAAATTTCGAAAATATCCTTAGAAAATCTTTTAACTTATTTTCTTATCAAATTGTTACTTTAACTTTTAATTGATTTGTAGCAATAATAATTATAATCAAGTCTAAGAGCTTCACAAAAAAAGATTCTTTGTTTACATAATCTCTTTCTCTTAACCGTTGCCAACCTCATTAATAATAATGAATGGATTAGTATAACAAGCTGACGAAAATGAAATGCTTAAAATAAAGGTATTTCACACAAACATCGCCTTAGCCCCCAAAAAAAAGATTCATTCTATTGTCTTTTACCGTTCTTGCTCCAAATCATATTTGTAAATTTTGTTAAGATTCATTTATTCATTTTCCTTTGGACGAAACGAATCACACTTCCGCTTCTTTTATTTATAAAGAATTCCACGTCTTTGATTATTCAATAATGATGATTAAAAGAACGGAACTGGAAAAATAAGCTTGGAGTATTTTTTAAAAAAGTTTTATTAGAGAAAGAGAGAGAGAAAGGGATGTACTAAGATGGCGGGTGAACACGTTCATAAAAATAAGTTACTGTAGAATCGATCCATGATTAATTTGTTCATTTGCATATTTGGAATAATTAGGATTTAGAAGGGCTAATAAATGTCCTTTTTGTATTTGAATTTGCATTGCAAACAATGAAATCGTCCGTTAAAGTATTCCTTTATTTTAAATATTGGAACAGCCTTTTTTCCTCGATGACGTCTCATCGTTTGTATGTTTTATCCAAGTACAATATAAATGCGTAGCGATAATTTATTTAAAGTATTTTTGCCAACAGTGCGAACATGATTAATTTTTTGATTAAAAGTGAATGTTTCGGGTTTGTTGTTTTTTTCTTTTTAATCGCCAGTTAATTTTAGTTTTTTGAATAATAAAAAGATTATCTTATACTCGATATATTCGACATTTTTGATAACAGAAGGGAAAGTTTACAGGTATGTTTAAATTAGATTTTCTTTAATTAACATAAAAGTTATTCTTTTTTATAAGATTCTATTTTGACTTTGTATTTTTGTTAAAATATTGTCTGTGGATCATAAATGTAGAATATAATTTAAGAGTTTTTTCTTTAATGGTACTTTTCATTCTGAACAAATATCGTTTGCTCTTTTTAAAAAAAATGTCATTTTTATTTTAAATATGTATTTAGATTTAAGAATGTTTGTTTAATTTGTTGCTTCGTCAATTTCTGATAATTTTTTTTTTATTAAGCATTTAACTTTCACGTAATTAAAAAAATGGGTGTGGAGGGTTCAAGGAAGAGTGAAAAGCAGAGATGATCTTAGAGCAACTAATTTTATTCAACTTTTAACACTTTACGAAATGCATTTTAATACTGTAAAATCCGGCGTAAAACGCCACCTATACTTTCAAGCTGCATTTTTTAATTTTTAGGTATTTTCGCCGTATAAAGCGCTCCCCCCTTTTTTACGAAGGAATCTGAAATGTACCTGCGTAACACTCTTATGTTTTGATGCCATTTATTCGAGGTATTATCCCTGACTTCTGAAGAAAAAAAATAACATACTTCTAGAACTACAACGCCTTTATTTCATAAGGCATGTCATTTCTTTTAAATGAACTGTATTTCTATCTATGTAGAAGTGAAATTTTTTTTATGCTCACATCTTTCGTTATTTTAAAAGCTAACGTTTTTATACCCAGTGTATAACGCGCCCTTAAATTTCGATCTTATTTTTTGTATTAAAAGTGCGCGTTATACGCCGAATTTTACGGTAACTAAACCTTGGGAGCAATAAGAAATTTTAACCCGAATTTATATAGCTAAATTATGCAAGGTACTTATCTTTGCTTAAATCTTTTTGTATGATCCGGCTCGCGGCCTGAAAGCTCGTTCAGCTGCAAGGGTGCCTTCCACTATTCCGCGGTGGATTCTCCTTCTACTATTAACCTTAGAATAGCTACCATCAGTCGCTATCTACTAACTAAGAAATCAGTTGGCAATCAACGCTTAACCATTACCCCCACCCATTCAACGACTGGCACTTAAGTAAAAGTAGCATTTGCATAAATCAAGTCATTTATACGGAAAGCAGTTTTTGAAGTAATGTCACAGTTTTTAAATATTTTCCCCAAGAGGATTAGTAGAAAGTCCGAATAGAACCCATTACAAAATCCCTAATCCATAATTCAATTGTCATACAAAAATAATGACAGGTCTTCTTGTAATGGTTTAAAAAAAGAAATTTCTTTTTCATTAATGAACGAATTTGTTCTCTGAAATTGTTGTTTCTTTATTAAAAATAATTTTTTGCTGCATGTTTATATGAAATATAGGGTACTTCGCATTACACCGTCGACCAATTTCATTAAATCAAAGGACGTCGCCAAATGCCGTGATATGCAGTCAATAGTGAAAATCCTTGCTTCGCTTATTCCAACACAATAACGATGGCGACATTTTTTGAATTGGCAAGGTCTTTTAATTTGGTGTAATAGTTTGACGATTTAAGGTGTAAGTACCTAAAATAATAAATGAATGCAAGGAAACGGGGTGCTCAATTTAAAAAATCTGATAATTGCAGTGTATAACTACTTCCTAATTTATATTTAACATCCAGAGTTTTTTCAAAATTTAATTTGTCTTACATTTTTACTTTGACGAGATTGTAATAGCCCAATGGTCTCAATTCATGTGATGTCATAGTCACATGATATGGTAATGCAGTCACGTGTTTTTAGCCAATCAGATAAAGAACTCATATGACGTCAAAGTCACGCAATGAAGATAATCCTGTGTTTCCAGCTAATCAGTTCATACGCTTCGTTGTTGCCAACTTTTGCTCTTCACAGAAACTTTCTCTTAAGAAGTATGTATTTGCAAATGATAGTAACGCACATAGGTATACAAAAGGCATTTTGTTTAAAAGTACTTGCATAAAATAAGATTTTTTTATTTAAAGTTTAAAATTTTTTTGAAGAAATTTTTTTATATAACATTTGAACATCTCTACCCAATTATGAAATTTGAAATTTTATCCATGTTTTACAGCTA
The DNA here is from genome assembly GCA_019973935.1 of Trichonephila clavipes. NCBI lineage: Eukaryota > Metazoa > Arthropoda > Arachnida > Araneae > Nephilidae > Trichonephila > Trichonephila clavipes. The sequence goes on along the minus strand of BMAU01001371.1, from coordinate 1,974,953 downwards.
GAAGAACTAGTACTATTAGTTTGATGTCTGTTTTGAATTCAGTGGAGAACACGTGTTTGTCTTTCTCATGTGACCGGCATGAATTGAACCCATTATTAAGGCCCCGACCTTAATAATTGGTGGCAGCGGTTTTAGTGTGGTGATGTAGTGGTACTGTGTCGGTGTGTTTTAATTTTATCCAGACCCAAAGACCTGACATTGGTGGGTTGCAGAATCTCAAAGTGTGGGGTGCCTTGTGTTATCTTCATCGACCAAGATTAAAATTTTCGAGGTACGCCGTTCGTACCCCTCGTCTTGCTTCGCAGTGTATTGTTAATTAGCAATCAGTCAATTTATGACTCATGACGGAAAGCTAGTTTTGACAGGTCTGGATGTAAAGATCATGTTTAGCTTTGGAAAATGAAATACTATTTGAATGGCTTTCTTGTCATCTATGATTAGGTCACATTACCAATTCCCACATCTAATAACTTACTTGTTCATCTATGTCACAAGAGTCTTGCTAAACTAAGTCTCACTTTGACCATGGTTTATTATTAATGCCCTTTAATAGAAAATTATCATTGCATCTACGGTTTTGCGAGTTGGGATGTTAGCTCTTAATCAGAGATGGGTGTTAGGTAGATCGCGATCGACTGGTGGACTGCCAAGACAATTTGGGATGACCGCTTTTACTAAGACCTAAGACTCGCTTACTAAAAGATACATATTTCTGGAACAGTGACGCCAGCTAGACTGGAGAATCGGCTTTTCACAACTGATGCGATTGTTTACTTAAGTAAATGATTCGATAAATGTATAGACGACACACACGCACACATGTACCTTCGTTAGAAGTGAACGATGACGCTTAACACGTTCACTGCCACCTAGGGGAGAAAAGCTATCACTATCATGCCAGCGGTATAAATGACATTTTTCCTCATACGCCGACTGAAGAGGAGAAGTAATGTTGATGACAACTCTTTCCGCGATAACACGAGATGGGCTATCGAAACATCATCCCACACCTCGCGCTTTTATAGTATTCAGATCTTGTCTTGATGCCACGTCCCGCGATGGCGCGGGACTCCGTGGCTAATAAATTAAGTACATACGTCGGTTTCATCTTAATCGGTTCACATGTGATGTACCTCCCCTTGGAAGTACATCCCTCGAAGTATCAGCGTGAGCTAGAGGTGTAGGGTTATCGTAAGAACTAGAATCAAACATTATCTTAATATGACTTTATTAAGATATTCAACTTAAACTTTGAACAAATGTAATATTAATGGTGAATGAGAGAATCTACGATGACGCAATACGCAACACACAATATAATTCAGATCAAACTCAATAATTAAACCGCCTAATCTTCAAATATATTAATAAGTAAATAATCTTACCTTATATTAATCTGTAATAAACTTGTATTTATCTACAATGGTATGTAGCTAGCTGTACGTTTAACTTCTAATCGATCACCAATATGTTTATCCACGACACGTAGAACTTGAATCTTTGAACGACGAACTTCAATAATCATCCACTACCACAACACACCTCAATTGTCTAACATTCCTTTACATTACCATTACATTGCCATCACGCTTACTCTAAGATCCTATAATTATCCTATATTATTTGCATCACTTCACTTCTCGTTTCTTGGATTTGGTTGGAAATTAGTTGCCATTAATTTGGCCCAAAGAACCCAAAGGACTTGTTAAAGAAAAGACGCGTAAGACGTCACACACTCGTATGTTCACTACTCTCTTGCAGTGTTCTCTACAGTCTAGCAGTCACTCTCATAGTTGTTCATGCATGCAACTTGACAATTTTATGTCAATCGTGTTTTTGTAGTAAAAGTAGTAATCTGACATATTTTAAAAGACGGGTCCAATGTCGAAAACAATAGTTAAGAAAAGAAAAAATACGATTCTAATACAGAATAGCCACACTTACGCTATTGTGGGGACCGCAACTACTTGAAAACATTAGAAGTGGCCCGTACTCTTAAAAAGTCCGCCCACCCCTCCTCTTAAAATTTTTGACTTTAAACTGTGATTCAAAATTGCTGTTCATATTTTAAGCCAAGTCCGATTTCTGCCCTCAGATATACTGAGGTTTCCAAACCTAACAGAAGTTGTTACCTTGGCCTTATACCATGAATATACTCCTGTATCTGGATCTCTGGTTAAGTGTTAGAAATAGTAAACAACAATAAAATTGTTTCAAATGATGTCGTCATCATTTTTTTATAGTGGGAACTGAATTATGGATATATACCAGAGATATTCGTCAATTTTTATTCTTCCAGTAGTTTGTTGAAAAAAAGAACGTTCTATTTACATATAATTCTGAACATATACCAGATGTTAGAAATGCATAGCATCGGATTTTGCACCTTTCCAAGTTTTATACGAACTACATAATGATCTTTTGAGGGTCTATTGAAGGCAATATACTGCATTCATCAAAGTACTATATAGAATAATCTTCGGTAAAATTTAATACGGATACTGAAGACTTCTAGCTATAATTTATCCAATATGTCAATCGAGTTGATGTGGTTTTTGATTGTTTTATGGTGTTATCCAATTTATATAAAGTGTTATGCATTCGGGTAAAAGTTTAGGGTTTGACTTTTCCCAATACCTGAATCATTTTCATTAAAAGTCCTGTGAAATTTAGCAGGATTTTGAAAGACAATTTCGCATCCATGTATTTTTTTCTTTCTTTCTGGCGATTCCATAAAGAAAGATCATAACAATATCTTTAATCTATATTTTTACGGAGATATCTCTGCTACAATTTCGTTAGTGAGTCGTTTGGGAATTGTCCATGAGTTTTTTTTTTTTTTTTTTTCATATAATCTCAGGTCATGAAAATTTATACATACCAACATATATTGAAATTCTTTTGTTTTATTTTTATATATTAGCTTTATTATTTACAGTTTTTGGTTGAATCTTTTTATGGCTAATCATTGAAATATTTTATATGTTTCTTCTTCAGAGTCATCTACCTAACCAACGGAGTCACTCCCTGTATCAGCCCCCGTCTAGTGTTTACGATGAAGACCCGGGAATCATGTCTGAGGTCGAGACTTCGGCCACGGGCTTTAGGAGAGCGAGCAAAGCGAGGTCGAGCCTGCCGATTGTCCGTACGCCTTCCAAGACGCAAGAGCGGCCTTTGGGTGAGTACCCCATCCATATTCAGTCGATCCATTTATTTCTTCCGAAATTCAATTACAGATGGCGCCTTGAACGCTGATTAAGGGAAATGAATCAGTTGGATGCTCGAATTGAAAACAGAATGGTTTCAAAATTTTAATTCGTGTACTTTGGGTATTAGTTATTTTTGGCAAATTTAAAATAGTCATGTTTATGTAAATCCTAATATTAACTTCTGATTCTCGTCTACTTGTTTATTTCTTTGTGTGAACTTTTTAAATATTCAGTATTTCAACACTATATGGAATAAATTTTTTTATCTTTATTTAAAATCAAATTGTTATTATAAAGCTGATTTAGTCTTATGTTTGAGTATGAAACACATATTTTTGGATATCATTTTTTTAGTTTCATTTTCAGCAGTCGTAATATTCCATTATGCCATCGGTCATTAACTTCCGAAATGAAGCATTGAAAGAAAAACTGATTATATTATTACAGCTCTTTCAGCTTACCTTTAAGTCAAACTGTACGCCACCATAATAAGTGATCTTTTTTGCCCGCAACGATTTGCTTCGTTAAATAAAAAAATATATCGCCAAATGTCGCGATATGCGGCCAATAGTTGAAAACCATTTTCGCATATGTTCAAACTCAATAATCTTGAACGCTCAGGTTCGAAATTAATGAGGAATAATTTGTAACATTATTCTCTTATTTTATTGTGAAAAATGATTAAAATATGGTATCCACCTTCTATAAAAGTGAACGCATTGGAATATTTTCAAAACTATGGTCTAATACTCATGTACCTGAAATACTATGGAATTTACCAAAATTGTGAAAGAAGAAATACGACGGATCTGCACGACAGCCTTAAGATTCGTTCTACAAATTTATTTGGTGTTGTTTATACGAAGAAGACTCTTTAGCCGCGATTAAGAATGCATTCTGACCTAATGTGTAATGTAGTTTGTATTAGATGTTTCATTAATTTCAAATTTGTTTATAATACAGAGTAATATATAGACAGAGATATAATTCGTGTACACCCTCGCCAATTTATTTGTAGATGGACTTATATGTATAGAAATTTGTTTTCGCGTATGAGCGGAAACATTGACAACATTTGGCGACGTTTTTGGATCTGGCGTAATTGGTTGAAACTGAAAACCCCAATTTATAGCTCTAAAATGGAAACCTCGCCCATATTCTATTACAACACCTTTGTCGTTTTTACTTTCTTTTGAAATGATGCGTCTGTTTTTCACCACATCGTGAGAATTGCTGTTTGATAAAGAGAGAAAAAACTGTGCATATAATTAATTTTTGTGTTTGTTAAACACTGTAGGGATTATCTCCATGCTATAAGGAAATTCTTATTGAATTTTTACTATCTTTCGTTGCCTGTATTATACTAAAAAAAATCCCTAAATGTTTATAGCGCATTCAAAATTTTATTTCGATATTCTTGAAGTACTACTGCCTCACACACTACTAAAAGATCAAATTTATACTACATTTTATGCAAATATATAGAAGAAAACGACGAGTAATCGTTGTAATGCAAGTTCAACTTTCATCGAAAAGTGAAAAAGGAAGAAATATATTCATATTTGGAGAATGTTGGATGGAAAACAGGCTTGTGACATTTCCTTTTACCAAAATTGCTTTCGTAGATAGTAATAATAACCCAAAACAGCTTTACCCGAGAAGTTGACGTTTAAAAAAATAGCTATTCAAAACTGTGACTTAAAAATCTGTTGTTTATTTAATAGAGAAAATGGAATAGAAAGAACGCATCCCAACTTGCCCCAAAAGGAAACCTTGTGTGGGAGGGAGAGAGGAGAACGTTTTTGTGCTTGAGGCTTTCGCTCAATTTCGTTTCTACTAGAGCTTACATTTTGATTTTAGAGAATTTTTCAAATATGTGATGTTTCTTAATATGAAACGCATTTTTCAAGCTTTATGTAAAAGTGTGGTTATAAGAAGTAGAAAGTTTATTTCATAACGTCAGATATAAATGCAAGGTATATCATTTCTTTCTCTTTGTCTCTCTCTCTTTCTTCTTATGTCTCTCTTCCTTGAATGTCTTTTTATGCATTCAAATTATTAAAATATATTTTATTTAGCTGTAGTATTTTAATGCCCGACCCCTTATTTTGTATTGCATTTAACTGTGTCAAACGGAAGCAGAAATTTACTCCATTTGTAACTGAGGTAGATGGGGGGGGGGTAATACTTTTTGTGCGTTTTTGTAATCTCTATATCTGTATTTTAAAATTGGTTTGTTTGTTTTTTGGTTTTTTTTTTATTACTTCATGGGGGAAACTTAATTCTTCATTCTATAATTTTTTTTTATCTTGACTTTAACTCTTTGCTGAAATAATTATGTTTTAAATATATTCTGACTGTTAATTTGATTGGAATATAAGTGACTATTTCCTCTTTCAATAGAACGTAGCTTATTTCTACTTAATTGTTCTGGATCAGGTTTTTCATCTGCTAATTAGTCTTTTATTTCGGTCATTAATTTTGTTAACATAGTTATAAGAACAATCCGTTCCTTTTTTTAATTTATCGGATTTCGTGCTAATTTAATTGAATGTTCCTTACTTCAGACCAATAACGAATAATAATGTTCGCGATAACAAGAATATTTCAAAAATGTATTAAGTACTATTCTACCAAATGATTAATAGTATATGTATTCAGGTTTTCCAATATTTCATTAACTTCAATAGTACGCTCACATTCAAACATAGAATATAAGTAAAATAAGACTTAAATAATTGTCAATGAAGAAGAATGCACTAGAGTAAAATTTTAATATTATTTCGAATAATACGAATGATTCAACGTACTTAATAGAATTTCATACCTCACTGGTGGCTCCATAAGCATATTAAGTATGACGGGCCATTTTAAAATAAAACAGAGCCCCTTCCTGAAAAATATACGTAAATTATATGAAATTTATATAAAACATTAGAATATATGAATTTCAGGAATAACAAATCGCTGAAACTGAGTTATGGGATATGCTACATCGTAATGAGCGCCATGTTGTTTACCTTCATATCATTTTTAAAAGAAGAATTCATTGCCTCTAGCAATCTCATAAACTTAGGGTTCGATAATGATTACAAACTCAGCAATTGGAGTAAAAGTGGGTTGATGTATATGCGCTATTTCATGGGAATTAAAAGATATTTTACTGGAAGAATATCTGATCCTGTTGCAGTCATTGAAAGGCTGAGATTTTTTAGTATTTTTAGATGCACATCTATTGATTTAAAACTGGTAAAGTGGATACACAATAAGCGCAACATAAGCGTACGTGATTTTAGGTTTGTTCACAAAAGTGTTCTTTGTTTCATTTCGGAGATCTCGGCTTTTGGAGTTTTTCCAACCTGAAGATTTTAGAATCATGTAATTTCCTTTAGACTTTTGTGACTCGTCAGAATATGTGGCTAATACGAAAAACATGAACGTTGCATATTTTAGGAGATACAGTTGTGATTAACTCTGTATTTTCCGTTAGAAGGGTAAACTAAAAATTAATTATTACGCGAAGTCGTGAAGGGCTGAAGACCCCATTATAAATTCAATAAAATCCCACCCAAAAAAATTAAGTGAATAATTATACACACGCACAAATATACACTGCTGGACAATTGTTAAGGACGGAACACAAATTGCTATGTAGCATAACATTAAGCGAGACATGAGGCCTTGTAGGATAAAATATAGTTGCCACACTGTTCAGACATTAGAATAAAGAATATTTATTGTTCTGGAAAGTACAAAAGCTGTGAAACATCTGAAAGAAAAAAAAAATGTTCATTTGATCTGCGTACGGAGAAATGGAACAATGCATCTAAAAGTCAGCAAACACCTTAAAGAAAGGTATCAGTACGGGATATGTCCACCGTGGAGTGTGATGCAACATTCCACACGTCGTACCATACTTTGCACAACATTATCCAGCAGCTGTTGAGGCAATTTATCCCATTCCTCTGTGAGTGCACGGATGAGGGTGTTCTTGTTTGTCGGAGGATAGTTTCGACCAGCATCTAGCCTCCCCAAAGCATCCCACACATTTTCAATGGGGTTTAGATCTGGAGAACGCGCTGGCCATACGAGACGTTGAATACCCTCGCTGTCTAAACAATCCTGAACAGCGAGTATTCGATGACATGTTGCGTTGTCGTCCATAAAAACAAATTTATCACCGACAGCACCACGGAAAAGACGAACATGAGGAAGTAGAACTTCATCAATGTATCGTTGGCCCGTCATAGTCCCATTCGCAACCACATGTAGGCGCGTGTGGCCATTGATCATGATGCCGGCCCACACCATGATACTGCATGTCGGATATCGGTCCTTTTCCTGGATATTTTCTGGACGATAAGCAGTACCACTCTCACGCCAGCTCAGTTGGCGTCTACAATCCGATGACAGACTGAACCTACTCTCATCTGAGAATAGTACGCATGCCCAGTCCTGTTCAGTCCAATTGTGATGCTCACGACACCATTGCAAACGGGCAGTACGGTGCTGTCTGGTCAATGGGACACACATAACAGGTCTGCGTGCGTATAGTCCTCCTCCCCTCAAACTTCTGGCAACAGTTTTTCGAGAGATCTGCTTTCCTGAGGCAGAAAGAAACTGATTTGCCACCTACTGAGCTGTGTTGCGCCTGTACCTTTTTGCTGATATGACGATATATCTGTCTTCTGCAGGCGTCGTACTTCTAACACGACCTCCCCCGTGCCGTCTACTACACATTCCAGTAGTTTTAAATGACTTCCACAGCCGTGAAACAACGCTGTGAGCGATGTCGAACTCCCTGGCAACATCTGTTATTTTTCGCCCTTCTTCGATCTTTCCAATAATTCGGCCACGCATAAAATCATCTATGTGATGTCGGGAAGACATGCCAAAAATTTTAAGTTCGTCTATTAAATCTTTCCTGTAAAATTTTGACTTGAAACAACAACTGTCCACACGCGTCAAAACCTTTAAAGCTCTTATGAACGCTATCACGTGATGAACAGACGTGGAAAAAAAATGTGCATACTCATACTTCTTCTTACTAATATCCCGCACTTATTCTAATTTTCCACATTTTGCTTCCTTTCATTTTGTGGTTGCTATGGATGATAGTGTTATCCGTCCTTAGCAATTGTCCAGCAGTGTATATATACTAGCCGGTACCCACCCACTTCCCTGGGTATTTCACGATGTTGTATAAATGTATGCTGTTTACATATAGTATATGAATTATTGATATCTAGCATTAAGAATTCGATTGTATTTAAAAATATATTTATAGCTGTAACTCTCGCCTCTTGATATAAAAAGGACATAAATTAAAATATCTAATTTCTATTTATAACTAAAATAGAAGTAGAAAAATTTTTTTCGCTCACTTAACCTAATAATCAAGTGGATTTCCACCAAAGCAACTTTCAGTGGATCTCTACTCTATAAAATAAACATGCGTGCTAAATTTCAAGTCTAAATCTAACAGAGCAAAAACAGAATTTTTATCATCAATACCTCGTTGAGAGCATTCTTAGCGGATTCCAATTCAAGAAAAAAGAAGCATGCAAACCAAATTTTATTATTATAGTCTTAGCAGTTCGAAAACGGGAATTTTGTCTATCAATACGCCCCAATAACACTCCCCGCTCCTTCCTGGAGTTGATTTCCGTAAAATCCATTCTTAGTGGAACTCTATACAACTATAAAGAAACGTGCTCAACAAATTTCAAGTAAATGGGTTAAATTCAAAAACAGGAATTTTTCTATAACACGCCTTAATCCCTTGCAACCCCACTCCTTTGGGGGTCCGTTTTCGAAAAACTCTTTGTAAAAGGAACTCTATTCCATGAACGGAACACATCTTATAATTTTCAAGCAGGTGGGTCTATTAGTTAAAAAGCGGTAATATTTATCTATTACGCCCCTTAATCCCCCTCAGTGACCCTTGGGGATCAATTTCCCCAAACTATTTGGTAGCGGATCTCTACACCATGAAAGGAATCCGCTTATACCAAATTTCAAGACTGTACGTCGAATAGTTTAAAAATGGAAATAATTATGCATAACGCCCCTGAAGCCCCTGCAACGCCACTTAGGAAGCGATTTTCACAAAACCCATCTTATAGCGGATCTCTACTTAATGAATGGAATCAGCTTACTCAATTTCTAGATTTTACGTCTAATAGTTTAAAAAAGGAATTAATTGCCTATAACGCCACTTAATTCTCTACAACGCCACTTGGGAGTCGATTTTCACAAAACCCATTCTGTAGGGGATCTGTACTCTATGAAAGGGATCCGCTTACCAAATTTCAAGACTGTATGTCTAATAGGTTAAAAATGGAAATAATTATGCATAACGCCCTTTAAGCGCCCTCAACGCCCCTTGGAGTTCGAATTTCGTAAAAATTATTATATAGGGAATCTCTACTTTTTGAAAGAAATCTGTGTACCAAGTTTCAAGACTGTACATCTAATAGTTTATTAATGGAAATAATTATCTATAACGCCCCTTAAACCCCCGTAACGCCCCTTGGGGTTCGATCTTTGCAAAATCCATTCTTAGCTGACGTCTACTCCATGAAGGGAACCTACCTACCAAATTTCAAATCAGTAGTTTTACTAGTTCCGGAGATAACGTGATTAGTCAGTGAGTGAGTGAGTCGCTTTTCTGCTTTATATATATAGATATAAGAAATTATAATTATACTTCTAATTTTTTGATAATAGGAACTTTGTTTTCCAAATTTAAATAGTTTAGACCAGCAGTTCTGAAAACTTACGATTGCCCCCCTCTTTATGTATCAACCTGACATCACGGTGCCCCAAAAGATTTTGAATACTTCTCCCTGACTCCCAACTGATGGCTGAGTGATTTATATGCAATCGTTACCGTATTGGCTCGTTATGAATCCAGTTCTTAATTTTTGCACTAGTGTTTCAACAATTTTTAGAAATTTTTGTCACTGTAGTAATGGCTATGTAGTTACAAACAGTTAAAAAAACCTAATTTAATATTCTTGATTGAAATACATGCTCTAGAACAGAGTTTTTTCAGTGGGAGCAATTTAGTGATCTAATTTAAGGTGGGCATCTTTCAATTTTTCCATGATGCATTTCAAAGTCTGTACTAGAAGAAAATCTTAACATTAAATGAGAGACCCTCGTGGACCCCCAAGGGTCCCCAGACCACAGTTAAAGAACCACTGGTTAGACTACATATGATTGAGAGACAATACTTGTCTTTTACGTCTATTTTTCACATCCTAATATTAGCTCACATTATCTATATATTTATCTTGTTCAAATTTTCAATCGTTAATAAAATACATTTTAAAGCGCTCATTTGAGCTCAAATTTTATATACATGATTGTTTTAGGTGACAGTACGATAATTTAATTATGATTAATTAACTGAAACTAATTATTTAAGAATAACAGATACAGCCACGTGGGTTTCATTTTTAGCGATTTGGGTCAAAACTTTAAAAAGATTTTTTTTCTTACGTTTTAAAGCATTCAGAACTAAAATTTCATTTACACGATTGTTTTGGATGACAATACAATATTTTAATGATAATTAATAAAAATTAATTGTCATAAGCATTTGCATATTTATATTAATTGTAACTATTTAATAAAAAGTAACTAAAATAAAAAAATTCTTTGTTGATCTAAGTAGGAATTGACAATTTGAATTTTGAAATTTTTTTTTTTTATATTACTTGTTATTATTTTTGTTGCCTTTTCTGTAACAAACAATCTAAGTCAATTTGAATAAAATTTTTTTTGTATATTACTTGCCATACCCATACCCCAAATACCTTTCTCCTCCATACATTCCATATTTTTTGTATGTGATATTTAAAGTAAGCTTAACCACTCTTATTAATTATATTAACCAATTCAAATTATTTCGCTTAATCCTCCGCTTTATTCTATTGGGCGGGTCCGCAAGCGCGCTCTTGAGATGTAAGTGCTACTTTTAACCAATATGTTTATTTCAGTATTCCAGCGTGCGAGAATTAAATAATAACATGGCTTCCAAACCGTTGCATTCGAGTGGCGTGGTGATAAATCTTTGTTATTCCTGATCCTTCGGGGCTACTTACCATATTGTATTGTTGTAGCTTCTCCAAGGCGGCCTCTGTTCCGTATTATCTTCACGAAATCACTCAAACGCTCTAATTATCTGCTCTTCCCGATAAATATGTGTCTGTGAATTATTAACAATACACAGACTGGAAAACCCGTGACCTCAGACTAAATTAATTTGTTTCGAGAATCTAATTACGGGACGAAAATCCATTTCAATTTGAATTTATGTTATCGACCCTTCTTTGAAACTTTAATCACGCTTAATGAATTCGCTTTCGCAGCGTGACTTTAATGGAAATTGCAATCTTGCCGACTGGAGTGCGATATTTGTAAATGTTATGCTATTGCTCATTGCGCCGAATAATGCCCTTTTAATTATTTCACGGAGAGAGAGGACGAAAATTCTTTTGTGTAATTCGAAATTTAAGAGTTCTGTTTGCTAAGAAGTTAAGATTTTGTTGCTTATGAAGAATTGATGTGAAAAGTACATTTTTTTCCACTCCCTCCTCAAGTATTTCATATCTTTTTCTCAATCATAAATGACCCCCCCTCCCCCATTTGTGATTTGTAATTATCAATATTGTATTAAATTTCACTTTTTGGATTTCAAACTTTCAAGAGTTAATTCGTTCGTGCCATGTACAGTGAAAATTGTTGGACACGAAACTGAGGGGGTTAAAAATGTTTTTTCGTGTTAAAAGATATGGCAAAAAAAAGACATATATTTAACAACATTAAGAGTTTATTAGAGTATATTTTACTTACATCAAGACTATCAAACTCAAAGGCTAACTTTGGCCAAACAAACAAAGTTTAACTTTAAACGGGCCGCAAAAAAAATCAATATTCGTCGAAACGAGTTTATTTCGAATAATACATTATAATAAACATAAATAAAAGGACAAGAGAAATTTAATGATTACATCCTGACATCTCTGCTCTGCTACTATCTTTCCTATTTCGGGAGAAACTTTGATATTTTACTATATATTATTGTGTATATAAGTAAATACCGATATACTGACCGGGCCGCAAAAATACTCGTTGTGGGCCATATGAGACCCATGGGCCGCGAGTTTGACATAAATTGCATAGACCCTGAAATCATTTGACCCTGATTTGCATAGATATTTATATATATGAAGCCCAGTGGCTGAGTGGTAGTGCATCGCTCTTCCACACCACAGGCTGGGCAAGGTCGACTCAGCCTTTCATCGCTTCAGTGGGCCGATAAATGAGTACCAAGCTTGCCGGGGAACTTAACACTAGGAGTTTCGTGTCAGATTGACCACCTGATAGGAACATTGGCTCATGCACCTCAGGGCCGAAGGTCACGTATACTGATACGGACACTGTAGGCCTTGGCCCACATGGGCTGTTGCGCCACGAAGTTAACTTTAAGTTTATCTATGCATGTTTTTAAATAAAATTAATTAAACAAAAAATATATATTCACAAGAACTTATTGAAATTTAATACAAATTTTTCAAGTATTTAGAAAAACACAATATTTGCTGAGTTGTTGGAAAATAATATATTTTTCTTTTTGCATTGTCTTTTTCAGCATCTCTCAAATATTCAACAAATTGTTCAATGTTCTTCCTTTTGTGATTCATTTCACCATTGAAATGTACGTCTAAATAACTGCTCATACTTTTCATAATGTTCGTCATGTCGGATTACGTGGGTTAGCAGCATTATTCATTTTATTTTCGCCATCGGAGTCTATGGCATCAATTATATTTTTTGAGTTCTTGAATAAACTCCAAAAGGTTTTTTGTCTGCCATACACATTATTATCATCTACTGCAGCGAATTCTTCCGTTGATACAGTAGTACAGTTCAATAATACAGAAAATGTGAAACCACCTCTCGTTCATTTCACATCCTTCTTGAATCTCTGGTGTTTTCCGTATTTTGTTCATTCCCAGAAGGGAAACCTTTTCATGTTAAGGGATTTTTTCTGTGTTAAGAGAAAAATATGTAAGAAAATCCATAGCAGTTTGTCGGGACTGTTGTATTATTTCGTGTTAACCGATATTTCGTCTTAAGCGTATTTCACTGTATATTCTTTCTGATTTTTCAGCTTTTGTTGTTGCATATTAAGGTGAAAGGGTTAGGGACCGTGGTTATATGAAAGAAAAAATTATTATTGATTGCAACCTACTTATGCGGAAAGGATGTTCCATGGGTATGGAGATTAGAAGAAATATCATTAAAAAATAATTTCAAAATTTAATGTTATAAAAATGTGGAATTTTCAAAAAAGAAAAAAAGGGGACTTAATTTTGATTAGATGATTTTAGACTCAGTATAAGTGGCCGCGGTGCTTAGTCGTCAAGGTAACGGACTCGTGGCTGACGTATCATAAGTTCGAACCTTGTGTCACTGGAGACTCACCGTGCAGAGGGTGCCGATGCACGTGAAATATGTCCTTCCGTTGGTGTGGTGTGGTAGTTAGGAGAGGGGGTACCAGCTCAGGTGTCGTTTTCGTCGCTTGACCATGTTTCAAATGTACGAGATCCGTCAGTGTAGCTGAACACAGTGCGATGTTAATATTCACTCTCTCAGACTCAATATAAAATTATTTTTTTATAAATAACCGAAAGCGATAATTATTGATAAGTGAGTACTAAGTTGGGAAGGGTACAGTTGGGATGGATTCCATCATCAGTGTACGAGAGTTGATTACCCATTCTCAAAACAAATACAGTTGAATAACAAATCTCGACAACCCAAGCTAAGAAATGCACCTTTAGATAAATTTAGGAGCTAAAGCAAGGAGGACGATATAATTAATATTTAATTATAAATTGAATCACCTACTCCTGAAAGGTCTTAGCCGTACACATTTCAAATAATCTAACTTCATCCACTTCAAGCCGACACTTTTCTAATCTAAATATCTAATTGACAAATCGTCAATCATAAATATTAAGCAAATAATACACGGATCACCCTCGACTAGCTTTCTATTACTTTACGTTAATCAGTAACTGCTATCATTTAGTTACTAACCTCTCTCTCCTTCGAAGCTGAAAGTTAATGTTCAAATATAAGCCTTGATTTGCATAAGTCACTTGTTTTTATTCGGAAGAAAGTTTCAATAGAGTAATACTTAAGGAAGCAGTTTTTCTCCTCGAGAGGATTAGTAGGAGGTACGCGAATAGACCCATTACCCAGTGCACATTGCAACATTTCGTAACCATATATATATTTTTTTTCAACACCGTCGAATCTGTCCGATCCAAGCTATTTTCCGCCTCCCGCTTTATCGTGCACTGTCATTTCGACAGTAGGTTTTTTTAAATGTTATGCGAAAGAAGCTTTTAAATGTACCTGATGTGGTTTTGTTTTCTTCTTGTAACTGTTTAGTGTGTTCTCTAATCGCATTAAATGTTAAAAAGTATACTAAAATGCTGTTTTACTTTGACTCTTTACCAAAAAAAGAAAAAACACGAATGTCTCAATTTTATCCCTCTTGTGTTAGTATTTAACATAAAAATAAATGTTTCATTTTATTTTCCCCTACATCTATATAACAGGGAACATATTTTTCGCATAGGTACGCTTTGAAGTTTTGAAAAAATAATTTTCGATCCATTTTATTGCATGTGTTTGGAATAATCTAGATCCCTAACCCCGTGAAAAATTTATTTATTAAATGAAAACATTATACAGCACATATATGTTTAAAATATCTTTTTTTTATTTATTCAATGGGGGAATAATGTGTTGTAAAATTACTGAGATGTGAATGTATGAGGGTTGATGATTAGTTGCTGAAAAGCAAATTGTATTTAAACTTGGCGTAAAATCGCATTTGAACAAAATACAAAATAAGTTTATAAAATCACATGAAAACACTTAATCCGGGTAAAATAGTCGTAAAATCTGTGACATGCATAAAAAGATAAATTAATACTATAATAGAAAGAAAAGCAATCAATATATGAAATCCTTCACGTATTCTCTTCAGGTAATGAGTTCTTTGCAGAAAAGCAGATCATTCGGCGTTCTTGAGTTCGTGAAGTCCTTATATATTTGAAGGTCAGCTCTTGATGGAACTACGGAAAACTAAAAAATGTTATTGACTTAAAGGTTATTAAAAAGATATTTTTAAATAATCATTTAAATGAGTTTTCTAACTACACCCAACTCTTATTTTACACAGTAGATATGTTCCTTTGAAAATCGTGCGAAAAAAAAAAAAAGTCGTGTAAAAAAATGCATACGCCATATGGTAAATCGGGGGATATGTTTCACAACTTTAAAAAACCGTGCGAGATGAAAAAACTCTGACTATCTTCCTAAAAAACTACGCACAAAAGAAAGGAAATATCTAGGTTACATTTTTATAAAACAAAAATAATTCATTTTTATTACGAAAAAAATTTTAATTAGTGAACAGAGAAAATTCAGTCTATAAGTACATACAACACATATAAAAATTCAAACTGAAATTAAGGTTAAAACTACTTACTAACAACTACTTGTCGCTACCTGATAACAAGCGTACACGTTTATCTGCATAAAAAATGCTATCAACAGTGGATGATGCGGCATATATGTCTAGCACAGGGATGGCGAACCATTGGCACGCGGCACAATATTTTGGGCACGCCACCGATCGAAACTATCAACCGCGCGATTGATTCTTCAATCAAGGAATTTTCAGTGAGATTTTCGCAGTTCATGAATTATCAGAAACGCTCAAGTTTATTATGTACCCTGACGTAACATTTTATAAACTGAACTTGCCCCAATTCGATTGGCCCCTCAGGGGCTCACCTTCTTTAGGTAAGTACGGGTGTCACAATCCCGAGGTACCCTAGTAATCTTTTCCTTTTCCCAAGGGGTTTACTATCTTTGGTAAACACGGGTCTCACGAACCTGGGGTACCCTAGTGATCCTTCTCTATTTTCGACCCTCCTTCTTGTCATTCAATTTATCCTTTCTTTTCCCATCTAGATCACAGATTTTCACAAATGTTTGGCGCAGTATAGCCAGATTTGGCTCTTGCGCCATAAAATCTCACATTCACTCACTCACCCCCAATTCGATTGGATGGAAATTGAAGGATTTGAAATGCAACTTATTAATTTCTAGTCTAACTCAATAAGGATTCGAAAATTTAACGAGACAAGGAACAAGTTAGAATTGATTGAAACAGAAAGATTAGCAAGCAATACAAGTAAAAACGACAGTAACGAAATTTTGGAAGCATGAAATTCGACTTCAGAAACGTTTAACTATTTGAAGAAGCAGTCTCGTTTTATTTAACCATATTTTCATCGACCTATGTCTACGAGTCATTATTTTCAGAGATGAATAACATTAAAGACTAGCTTAGAAACCATTTGGCAGATGACTTCAATTCAGCATGCATTCTGCTAAAAGTAACATCTTACCCAATCCTAATATAATTTGTTTGTCATCTAATCTGCAACAGCAGAAATCACACTAATGTTACTTTATATAATTTGAATTGCACATTTAACTAAAACACATTTAATATTATAAAATACAAAATGTATTTTTCTGTATTAAATAAAGAGTTTTGTGTTTTTTGTTAGTGTTTAGTTTTATTATTTTCCCGATAATCACAAGTCAAAATTATTTGACGGCGCGTCTATACGTCATTAAACATTTTATTAGAAAAAATGGCACGCTGACTCATAAAGGATCGCCACCCCTAGTCTAGCACAGCAATGAATTTTGATTCAAATAAAGAATTTCGTTCCTTATTAACATACTCTGTTGCCTTTTGTTGTCTTATTAACGGCTGTCTTTCTGATCTCTCAAGTTGATTACATAATTCTCGATATCCTGCTACACAAGATCACGTAGAAATTTTAATGGATACTCCATGTCAGGATTATGAGAAAGAAAATGTTGTTCCATACCTGTAGCAAATTTTAAGCCCTCGTGAATTAAATCAGCTGTTAATTGCTGAATTTCGACTTCGCCAGTATCGACTTCTTTATCATCATAAACTATCATTAACTCTTTTAAATCGTTCTCATCCAAAGGGCACAAATTCCCAAATTTGTTTGAAATTCGTGCTAATACAAAAAATTCTTGTTAAAAAAAAGAACGTTAAATTCGTGTACCATGTTATTTCAGAATCGCGTAGAAGACGATTTGGGTGTATTTTTATTTATCTTTCTTCGATAGATAAAAAAAAACATACAATTTCAAAACTTGGTAAAATTAAATGTGATACCTAAAAAGAAAAACTTTATCGTATTGTTTGGATTTTAGTGTTGAATGACTATTTTTATTATATATTTTCTATGTTTCGATACGAAGGTGTAATTTCCGTATTTATAATTAAATATATGTTACTTACATTTCTATTGATTTTCCATGTGTTTGTGGGTATTTACTTTCCATCCCTTTCTCTAAAAAATCTGCTTCACAAACAACGTTTTAAAAAAATTTATTTCAATAATTTTGTCACTTTATAATGTAACTTTTTTAAATATTTCTCCCTTATGTTTGTTATATTTTCACTTATAAGTATCATACTCAGAATATGACAACACATTTATCTGAATTCAAAATTATTTTTGAATCATAGATTTTGTAAATGCAAACATGAGAGTTATATAGTAGGCACACACACACAGCTCTAAGCATATATCTCAGCAAAACTCTTAGAAAAGTACCCAAATTTTACTACATTTGAAGTAGAATTCTTAGTTTAAAAATCAATGAATTTTTAAGAGAATATATACCATAAAAACACCTAATTTATTAAAACATGTTTTAATTGAAAATATATAATATAAATAATCATTTAACACCTCCAAAAAATTATTTTAATCTGCTACTTTTTCCTGACATTTGGTATCTTTTTCTATTATAACTAACTATAAATACTTTTCAAAAGATCTTTTCATTTTTCTCCAAAAGGATTTATGTTCAAAATACTATTTGTGATCAAAACTTAACTTCAAACACGCAATTTTTTTTTTTTTTGAAATTTCTTTCTTAAAAAAGAAATGTTTATATACTTCGGAATTTCAAGAAATGTACAGTTTTTTCCCCCATACACGCGCAAATGCAGAATTCGTTATATTTTACCCTCATGTATAGTTGAAGAAAATTTAATGGTCCATGCGTCAGAATTCTTTATTTTAACTTTAGGCATCAATAGGAGTGTTTAATTAAACGAAGATTAATAAGGGTATATATAGCTGAGTGACCAAAAATTAGAGACCTTCTAACAACGGGTTGGTCGACCTGATCACAGCTGATATTCTTGATAATGACTCAACTGGTTTCTGCTATCTGCTGAGGGGAATATTAACCCTTATCGATATAGTGGCAGCTCTAAATTAAAGAGTCAGTTTCCTCACACGCCAAGACCCAATCAGAGAGCAACCACTCCCCTCTCTCTCTCATGTACCCCAAATCTCCAGATCATTTGGAACTTCCGAACGATTGGCTCAGCCAATCAGAAGCGTCCATCTCCCAGGATGAAAATGAACACTGTCGACTCAATATCTATCTTCAGATGTAGGATTGAGGGCCGCAAGCGGCCCATATGTCCAGTAATAGCACCGTAGCTCTAGATTATGTTCTATTAGATGATGGCATTTCCAAGTTTTCAAGTGTTTTGATTTTGTCCCACTAGTGCTCAGTGTTATTGAGTAGGTGAAACTTTGATGTTCCTCAAACCTATTTGAGATGGAACGAGCATGGTGGTAAGGTGTATGGTCGTGTTGAAAGTGATCACATCTCCATAAAGAAATATTATAGCCAAAAACGTGTGAACATGATCGAAAATGACATCGAGAGATAAGCTTTGGTATTCAGAGTTGTTTCCGCAGGTATATTATATATCAAGAGGTCCTGTATATTCAGGGTAATATTTTCCACGCCATGATTTCATCACCAACAGCCTTAAGATTTAACATTTGGCTTGAGGAGTCCAAGAATCCAAGCTGTTTGTGTCATATTCTAATACTTCGGTTCACATAAGGGAACCGAAAACGAGATCCTTCTGACCAAGCTATGTTTTTTCAGTCATCAAGTGACCAATTTTTTCGTACCTGATTCCCCAACGGTCATCTTTTCCTAATTTTCTGTGATACTACGGACACTGTTAATGTTTTGTTGCTTCTAAAGCCCATCCGTTCGTCTTGTGTGTTGAAATATGTTTTTCTGATGCATCTGCATTGAATTTAGCTGTAATTTGTTGTGTTGCTACCCTTTTGTTGTTGTGGATTTTGTGTGCCTTTCACCTCTTTCGAATGCCAGTCTTTTTTGACGAGAATAGTTCCTGTCGGTCGAACAGTTCCTCCCCCCCCCTTAATTGTCATTCTCCAAACACGCTAGATACTATTTTGTGAGAAAATCCTAGAAAAGACCGTCATTTCAGGAGATCGTCCCTCGCTCAAAGTCCCTTAAATTTTTCGTCTTACCCATTTTGACACTAACATCCCAAATAAGTACGTCTTCCGAAGCTGAGTGTTCCTTAAATAGCAACTCTGCGTTGTTATGTCACATTAAATCACTGTTGGGCTCATTTTTACTTTCAGGTAAGAGGGTGTTTCTAATTTTTGGCCGCTCAGTATATGTATAATGTAAAATATCGAACTTATTGAAAAATGGAACGAACATAAGTATTTGCGTTCTGCTTCATATGAGGAGAAGATCACTGTAAAACATTTTCTTCATCATCATTAATATATTAATATCCTTTTATTGCATGCGTATCTTTTTTCTAAACTCCCTCGCGCCCTTTGAATGCTGTTTTTCTTTTGTTTTGCTTTTTTCTCTTCCCTTTTTTTGTTTTCTTCTTCCTCTTCCTTTGTATACTAAACTGTTATGAATGAGTTTTACTCTGTCACGCTCTCTGTCTCTCTCCTACTGAACCTTTGCCTTTTTTTCTCTCACCTCTGTTTCAGTCCCATCCGACCCCTTAAACTTCTGTATCAGCGACCGGCCGCACGATTGTCCGGTTTTCTGGAAAAATCTCAGGGCCATCGTTGAAGAAGACGTTGTCTGCCAACAAGGTATTTAACATCCACTCTATTCCATAAAAAAATTTGGGATGTATACCTTCATTTTTTTTTCCATTTGTTCGCGGTTGGAAAAGATTGTCTTACAAGTGGAAGGCACGAACTAAGGAAATTCATTTGGGGACGAGACCTGGTGTAATAGTAGTACTCCTTTAGGGTGATCAACCCCAAATGTAATAGCGCCGAATGGTCAGTCCATTCGAAGAAAATAGCCTTCTAACTTCATGCTTAGATTTTATGCAATTAAATTTCAATTATCTCCAGCGATGGAATAGCTTGATTGGTAAAGTTCCTGTTTACCACGCGACCGGCCAAGGTTCGAGTCACACAATTGATTTTTTTTTTTTTTTTTTTTTTTTTTTTTGCTTTATTTTTTCAAATTTTATTGAATTATTTTTACAATTAAATAAAATTGTTTAAAAAAGGTTTATTAAATATTAAATGATATTTTAGATAATTATTTTGTATTTTAAAAAGTAAAATAATTACTGTGATTATATAAATATTTACATTATATGTTTTATAAATATAATTATTAATAAATAATATTTATTTATCAAAATGTATTTTAAATAAAATATTACAAAAAATCATAATAATGTAAAAAAATTTATAATAATTATTTATAAAAAATTATTGTGTAAATAATATAATAAAATTAATATACATCTTATATTATATATTATTAATTTAATTGTTTTATCATCATATAAATATATAATAAGCCTTTTTTTTAGAAAAAAATCATTTAATTGTAAAAATAATTAAATGAATTAAAAAAATAAAACTGAAAAACCGTTCGCGCGACTCGAACATTGGTCGGTCACTTGGTAAACAGGTACTTTACCAATCAAGCCATTCTATCGCTGGAGATAATTGAAATTTAATTGTATAAATGCTAAGCATGAATTTCGAAGGCTATTTTCTCCGAATTGACTAGCCATTCGGCAGTATTACATTGGGGGTTAAACACTCTAAAGAAATACTACTGGTTCACAAAGTCTTGTAACCAAATGAATTTCCTTATTCGTGCCCTCAGTAGTGAATTAAGGATCTCTTCACCTAGTCAGGTTCTTAGGCCTTTTATGTGCAAAATTGAGTGTGATGGGGATACAAATGCATACAAATAATATGCTCAGATATATTACTCTATATATGATAGTAAATGCGTAATACAATGTATATTAAAATATTATTCTCTTAAAAAGTGTTCTTTTAATTTATATATATATACCTAGTATTAAATGAATTTAAATTAGTGTGGTGTTTACAAATACGCACTTTTTTTCATATCTGAACCTTAAATTTAAAATGTTCAATGAAGAAGCAAATTTTCTCTTTTATAAATAGTATTAAATTTTCCTTTCGCATTATAGGATACATATAGAAAAACTGCCGATGTATTATAAATTGAAAGTACTGTATATTATATCAAACGTGCTCTTCTATAAAAAGTAGTAAAATGAGAAAATTATATTGATATTGGAACGCTTTTCTATTCAAAAAATATGGTCCCATATAATTAATAGAATTGTTTGAATCTATTCCACTGTTATGGTATTATTGGATTGTCGTTATTTAAAATTTGTGATTTTTTATATCAGTTATATAAGAGATTTTCTCATATAGTTAAATGCTGGGGTTTTTTTCAATTCTTACTATTAGTTCACACTCTCCCTATATTTATTTATATATATATATACGAGTATATCTTGCTCAAATTTTCAGTTGTTAATAAAATACCTTTTATCCATCTACTCAAGTTCAAATATATTTTTTAAACTTGTAGTGGATGGCACTTGATGTTAATACAGTTTTTTTCAAACATTAATTCATAAACCCTATTTAATTAATGAGTAAATAATAAGAGACAAGAATAATAGTCCAAAACCATGTATAAAAAGGAAAATCGCTTGTTTTGTCCCTCTAGCCCAATAGATAGCGCGTTGAACTTCTACTCCAAAGGTCATGGGTTTCGCCTGGGATGACCTAATTTCTGAGAATATGATTTATTTTTACTATACTACTTTATTGGAATAGTTAAATTTAATTATGAATAAATAGTAACAAACAAACATAATAGTCCAACACCCTATATAGAAAGGAAAATGGAACACTACAAGGTAAATCGCTTTTTATTTTGCCACTTAATATTGTGATTCTGTCATGTGTATATGCATATTTATATTAATTGTAATTTTTTAATAAAGAGTAGCCAAAATAAAAAAAAAATTGTTGACCTAATTAGAAATGGACTACATATATTTTTTTTTTATTTTTATTATTATTTGTTCTAAAATTGACTTCAAATCCGTTTATGGTATGTAGTGTAAAATATTAGAAAGCAGTACTATAGTATTGACTCAGGCCCTATATGCTAATCATCCAACAATAGTTCAGAAGTAAAATTTTCAATACGAAGCTGTTTAGTTATAGTTATACTAAAGCTACTAATGTTCATTTTTAATTCTGAGTGTATTTACCTAAGAAAGTAGACTTTTATGATAATGAAAATAATTCATACTCGTATTGTTCTAAATATCTGTAAACATCGGAAAATTTGCATATTTTATTCCCAGTCATTCCTAAAAGATTCATCCAGCTCTTTGTTGACCCAGATAGTTGTTCGCAGAGAACACTGCGCCTGGACCTAGTTTAATTTTAGAACTGAATTTAGATTCGGATGCTGTGTATATGGAAATCACGATAAAAGCTAATTGCAGATCGTTAAGCGTATCCTGAAAACGTGTTCACTCAGTGGAAATTGCTCAACAGCTTGCGTAGCGCAATAAAATATTTCATTTAGTAGTGGAGATCTGAAATCAATTTCACTTATTCCACTGCAAACATTCGCATTGTGGCTTTGTCCGATTGTCATAAAGAGTTCACCGTAGAGGATCTGTTTGTTAATATCCGAATGGAATTACTGTGCACCACTTTTAATTGAAATAACTTAATAAATACTAATACTGAACGCAATTCCATGCTTACAGTCAGACAAAACCTGGCTATTTTAGAGTTATTCAGAGACTAATGAAATGCTATTTTAAGAGTTGGATATTATTTCGATGTGTGTGCTACGGTGGATATTTATCATTAGTGTCTGTGACGTATTTAAATAGATTTTGTATGTCTGCAATATTATAGAATTTCTATCCTTAGATTTTAAGATTTATTTGAGGAGAAAATATTTTATAACGCGTTCTTCTACCATAGAATTATATTAAAATATTTTTTGGGTTAATATTTAAGATTGACTTAAGAAACAAGTAATATAAAAAAATTAAAGTCAATTCCCACTCTTAGATCAACAAAGAAACATTTTATTTTAGCTACTTTTTATTAAATAGTTACAATTAATATAAATATGTATATACATAGGATAAAATCACAACATTAAGTGGTAATTAATTTTTATTAATTATCATTAAAGTATCGTATAGTCATCCACAAAACAATCGTGTATATAAAATTTCAGTTCAACTGAATGCTTTAAAACGTGAGAACAAATTTTTTTCAAGTTTTGACACAAGTCGCTAAAAGGGTTGCCAACGTGGCTGTATTTGTAATTCTTTGAATAATAAGTTTTAATCAATTAATTTTTATTAATTATAATTAAATTATTGTATTGTCATCCAAAATAATCATGTATATAAAATGTCAGTTCAATTGAGCGCTTTAAGATGTATTTTATTAACAATTGAAAATTCCACCAAGATAAATAAATAAACAAACTAACAAATAAATATAGAGAGAGTTTGAGTTAATTGTAGGAATTGAAAAAAAGATTCATTTAGCTTATTAGATAAAATTAATTTAATTCTTAACACCATTTTTTTTCTGTCGTAAGTATTTTGCCGAGGGGTCATGGTCACGAATTCATCGCCGGGCTTGTCAAGTCTCGTGTTCGTGTCCTCGTGCGATTGAAGACCCGCCGTGTAAATGGACTGACGCATGTTAAATCTATAGAGGCATAATTGTCCTCACATTGACTTGGTGTGGACGTTCCCCCAGCCCTTAAAATTACGATGTCTGTGACCATTAGAACTCATGTTGATATGTAAATCATAATCAGATCAAATATGTCGTAAGTATGCTTAGTACCGTTGCTGCTGATCTCGTGTCCTTTTCCGAAGGGTTGGAAGGAAAATTGCCAGAGCCTGGTTGAACTTTTACACAATAGATGGTGACACTATCTATCTCCACCTTCACAATTTAGGCATGAACTAAAGGAGAGGGAATATTCTCCAGCACCCGTGATTTCTGCTGCGATGCCCACTGATTTAATGAGCACGTACTCGGAGGTTATTGGGGGGATCGGACATCAAACCCAGGCTCTTCGATCAGGAGTCCGATACTCTAACTACAAGGCTACCCACGGCCCTTAATACCATCTACTGGAGTTATTTCGAATTGGAAACTGGATAGATAGGATGTTCGTTGCTACACCTCAAAGTCTACCTATCTAACTTCAAGGGTTTTGCACTCGAAAGATTGGGCCTCGAACCCGACCTTACAAATGGAGTAGTCAACATGACACAAAACTCGTAAGAAATAATAACAAATACAGATATTCGATTTAACTATGTATTAAGTATTAGCCCTATGGTACCCCCAGACCCGGGGGCACCATCTCTTCATCTATACGGCCTAGATTTGTAGGAGGAAATGATTGATCACTCAAGTTAGCCATAATCCAACTAATTTATTATTATTCCAATATATTGATCTAAACAACACAAGTCTTACTATACGGATGCAATCAGGAGTGATATAATGTATCCCTAAATTTTAAGTAAAGAGGCCCCTGGAATCCTAACTACTTATCTTTATTAGAAGTTATGCTAAGAATCTTTATATGCCTTAAATTCCTTAAAACGCTAAAGCTCGTTCCATAATTAGGCTTCTATTTTTAATATCTTACCAACAGCTCACGGCGTTCAGCATCTCAGCTTCCTTTCTCCTTCTTCTATTCTACTACCCGAATACTAAAGCTCCATTATATTAGGTTGGTGGAAAAGAAATCCATTATTTTTGCATGAAATTCAAAACTTTATTTAACGTGTTTCGGATTGTCCGATTTGGGTCAAATATGTACCGTTTTGTTGTATAATTTGTTGTCATTTTAAAGGTAGCTTCATATTGCCTCTCTAATAGAAATCTTGGACTTTATTGGCGAAGAACTCTGATAATCAATTTTCGAAATCTTCTCTTGATCCTAATTTCTTATCACTCTGGAAGTTTTGCAATGCGAGAAAAAGGTGGTAATCGTTTGGTGCCAGGTCCGGACTATATGGTGTATACCTTAAAACTATCCAAACAAGCTCCCAGAGTTTCTGATGAGTCACTACAAACGTGTGTGGCGTGGCGTTGTCCTGATGGAACACAACATCTCTTCTGTTGGCCGTTTCTAATCAGTCACTAGCTTCAAAGGGTCCGGTTGTTGACAATAGATATCTGAATATAGTGTTTGGCCCTACGGAAGCAACTCATAATAAATTATTCCTTTCCAGTCCCACCAAATACACAATAGAACCTTCCTGGATGTTAGTCCTGGTTTGGCTACCGTTTGAGCTGCTTCACCGCTTTTTTACCACGATCGTTTTCATACAATATTGTCGTATGTGATCCATTTCTCATCCCCAGTCACCATCATTTTAAGAAATGGGTCGATTTCATTCCGTTTGGCCAGGGCTTCGCAGATGGAAATTCGATCCATCATGTTTTTTTATGTTAATTGGTGTGGCACCCAAACATCGAGTTTCTTTTTGAATCCAACTTTGCTCAAATGGCTTAAAACTGTTTTATGGTCGATCCTTAGCTTCTGGGTGATGCTATGACTACTAACATGCCGGTCAACTTCGCTTATTTCTGTGATTTTATCGACATTTTCGATGACGGGCGCGGGGCAACTTTAACATCAAAAATGCCTGAACGAAATCGATGAAACTAAAATTGCACGTAATTAACTATTACTGTATCGGCAACATAAACATCATTCACAATTTCAGCCGCTTGGCTTGAATTTTCGCCTTTATCAAAGAAAACTGTAAAATGTACCGAATTTTCTCTTTGTTGACTTCCATTTTTAACACCCTGTAACTCGCAACTGAATAGACCAAACAAAAATCAGCAAAATAATTTTTTTAGTGTGAAATGTCACCTTGACAACGAGCATAAATTCGAAATTATTTGATCGATATTTCACGAGATATCGACACTACAGCCATCTACCGAAAAAAATAATGAATTTCTTTTTCCCCAACCTAATATATCTATTAACTAATCTGCATATCGCGGTTTCTTCTGGAGAGGATTGGATATGAAATAGATCAATTCTGGTCCCAAAGATTCCCCAAGAGGATTTATAGGGAAAATGCGATAAAGCCCCTCCACAGCCCTACTTAAGGTACTCGAGGAATATCGTTTACTAAAGTAAATAATAGAAATGAAATTAAAAAGCCTGAAAAGATTAACAGACACTAAAGCCGAATCTGCAACAAAATGGAGTAAGCTCCATTCTGGGATAGGCAATTCGAATGTGCTGCTCTATGGAATTGTCCTGAGAACTTCTCAGTTGATGATCACTAGCTTATGTTCCCGATGATAATCACTAGACTGATTTCATCAAATCACTTTAGGAGAAGTTTTTGCTTTGATGTTTCTGAAAACAATTTTTTTGATGAGAATAAAAAATGGCCCAGTTTTACCAGTTTCAAAACTAACTTTTCTAAAACCGTATTGGTAATGCTTACAACCAAGCTTTGTAATTTAATTTTTTTTAATTCTAACCGACTTGAACATTTTTTAAAAATTTTTTTAATTAAATTGAGATAATTTTTTTAAAAGGGGGGTAAAATGCTGAGTAACTTTGCTTTTGACAGCATTTGTTCCTCAAAAAGCAGATTGTTTCTGTTTTAGTGAACAAAATATATCAAAATAAACTATCTGGATCTGAAATAATGTGTTGATATATAACTATTGTGTGGTATTTATTACTAAGATAGTAGCAAAGTTTTTTTCCAATTACCTGGTGATTGGCACGTAAATCTTAAGAAACACCTTCATTTCAGTGTTTTATCTCCTTTACAAACAACAAACCTCTAATTAGACAAATGCAAGGGGGAAAACGAATCACGTTCAGTTTATATCGCGGCTGAAGCAAAGAAACATTTCAACACTACTTATCTTTTTAAAGGAATGAAATATGGGAGGAGGTTCACCGCGGGAAATGTTAACATCGCACGCACGTGGGAGACGCTTCCGTTAATTTCCATTAGCACGTTCTACGTGGTTTGAATATTCGCCCCCTAATGAAATGACACTTTGTTCTAATTGCCGGCCTCGTGGAGCGGTCACTACATAAATTATTTTTGCACCACTGCGAGAGAAATATGCGCGGAATGAGTTCTTTCTTTCCGTGCCTCTGTTCGTGCTTTATTAACTTAATTTTTCAGAAGAGAGATAGAGGATTTTGTTTTTTATCGAACTCTTATTTCTTGCAAATGGTCAAACACTTATCGTAAATTTTGGAAGCTTTTTATCTTGTTTCAGGAAATTACGTGCTTTAAACTATTTTCTCAGTACAATTCTTTTCACCGCTAATATATTTTTCGCTTTCTTTATTCGAAATTTTCTAAAAATAGAACGAAAAGTTTTGCAAATTATCATATTTTTATAATTATCATTACATTTTATAATTTTATGTAACAAATATTTTTCTCCCGTTTCCGTCCTTCCTCAGTGGCTCGACAGCCCAGGGTGGACAAAAGGGACGACCCTTTTGGCGACATGTGTCAAAACTTGAAAAGGGTTTTTTTCTCACATCTTAAAGCGCTCATTTGAACTGCAATTTTCAAAACACTATTGTTTAGGGTAAAAATACGATAATTTAATTATAATTTATTAAAATTAATTGACTGAAACTAATTATTTAAAGAATTACAGATACAGCCATGTTAGTTTCTTTTTTAGCGACTTGGATCAAAATTTTAAAATATTTTTTCTCACGTTTTAAAGCATTCAGTTGAACTGAAATTTTATATACACGATTGTTTTGGATGACAATCGAGTATGTTAAATATAGCTTTTTAAGGAACCTGTTACTCAAAAACTGTTAAATATAAAAACTTCAAATTTTCTCCGTATATTAATTAGGATTTTTTATTTAAATAATGGTAAAATGTTTCAATATATTGTTTACTTTTTTCAAAAAAATTCATCGTAAAAGTATCACTTTGAAATTTTTAAAAATTGTCTTTTTTTTTTACGATAACTGCTTTTCAGTAAAATATTTTGGGAAAATCTCAAAAAGAGCTTCATTATATAAAGTTACATATTATTTATATGCAGTAAGAATTTCATATTCATTCATTTTTCAGATTCTGAGAAAAGGTACACACAGTCATTTTGAGAAAATTGCATTTTTAATGTAAAAAAGAACCTCATCACAAAAATAATGAATTATAACATGTATTTGCCCTATTTTATCAAACATTAGTATCTTCTTAATTTTTAGGATAAAATTAGGAAACAAAAAAGTCTTGAAATGTTCAGAAAATACATATATAGTATTGTTCAGTTTTTGTTCAACGAGATTTTTTTTTTTTTTACTATTTGCATCAATTTTCTCAAATTATGTATCAATCTGTGAAGAATTTTTAGCTTCGATGCATTACAAATATCACATTTGACCTTAAAACATCATAAATATAATGTAAACATGTATTAATATGTAAAAGTAATGGTTTGGTAGTATGTGATTTTACTACATTGCGAAAGGTTTCATTATGGATTTATATGTTCACATGCAAACACAATTTCCCAAAGTTTCAAAATTCAAAATTTTTCTCTAAACTGTACAAAAGATTTCTAAAAAGTCAAAAATAAAACTGTTTTTATGTTTTTAAACATGAAATCTGTGTATTTTTATGCATGTAACAAGCTTCTCGCAACGACAAAAAGCATTACACATTTGAGTTATAATTAGTTACCATTTATTGTAATACCTTTGAATATTAAAGCTTAAAAACTTGTCTGAACAATAAATAAACATTAATATTTGCAATGAAGTGAAATATTTAAAATGTATTGTTTAGTTTTCTCAAAAACATGTAACATAAAAACATCACAATGAATTTTTTTTTAAAAAATGACATTTTTTGTCACGATATATGGATTCCAATCAAATATTTTAGGAAAATCCCCAAAAACTCACATAAATATACATAGTTACATATCAGTAACATGAGGGAAAAGATGCACATGCAGTTTTAAAAGGATCATTTTTGAGAAAATTGAATTTATACTATAAAGTGTGACTTCGTCACAAAAATAATGAATTATAACATGTATTTATCCCATTTTATTAAACATTAGCATCTTTGCAACTTATTTTGCATAAAATAGTAAACAAAAAAAGTCTTAAATTGCCCAGAATAGCATTTTTCTCACATTTTGTATCAAGTTTGAACATAAAGTATAATAAATATATTATGAAAATGTATCAATATGGTTTTAAAATTTGAGATGGTATATAAAAGTACCTGATTATACGACATTTCGCAAGTTTTTGTTAGGCAAATTATTATTAACAGCCAAAATAAAATTGTTTTTATGTTTTTAAACATGAAATTTATGTATTTTTAAGTATGTAAGAAGCTTCTCGCAAAGACAACAAACATCACATTTGATGTATCATCTCATACCTTTATCTCAGAAACTCTTAAACATAAAGACTCAAGATTTTGAATATATGTATTAATTATGCATTTATATTTATACTGAAGTGAATTTTTTTAAATATATTAGTTTTTTTTTCAAAAACAAACTTTAAGTTGAGCGAGCAAATATGATTATTATGAATTTATCGAAAATTGTCATTTTTTGTTATATCTGCTTAAGAATATTTTTAAAATGTCTCTTCAGTATACACAATTGCATTTAAGAAAACATAGACTACATGCATACAGTAAATTAACATATTTTAAAAATATAAATTTTAGAAAACAGAAATTTTTATTAAAAAAATATTACCTTCTGAAACTAAATATTTTGAAATATGCATTCAAAACTATCAGTAATGGTTAATTCATATGCAGAAAATTAACTAGAACTATTTCGCAAATAGTTTAAATATTTCAAAACTTTTTCAACTCGTTAATAAGCCTTAGCGAGTTTAAATAATCAGTAATAATAACTAATTAAAACTAAATTTAAAGTAAAGAATAGACTTAAATTCAGGCAAAATCACTAACTATTAAATATAACATTCAAATAACTAAAGCTTGTACAAGTTTGGCTCCAAAAATGTTTAGCATATCTACACGAAGTTAAACTTGCAGTTATACTGTTGTCTAAATTAATTACGTAGAAATAAAATAATTAAAGGTTTTTTGCAACTTTTCCCCAGATTTAATAAGACAATGTTTACATTTCTATCTGTCAGAAAGGGCGTGGTTCATCAGTTGATTATTTTTTCAAAAATCATTTTTAAAATACTTCTAAGTCATATAATAGCTTGTATGTTATATCATTGGGAAAAGCCTGATATGGAGATTTTAGAAATATCAAAAACTCAAAATTGATTTTCAAAAGGTTTTTACCCTACTGACTGCTCTTAATGAAAACTAATAAAAATTAATTACCACTTTTTGTTGTGATTCTGTCATTTGTATATACATATTTATATTAATTGTAACTATTTAATTAAAAGTAGCTAAAATAAAATTCTTCTTGTTCTAAGTAGCAATTGACTTAATTTTTTATATATATATTACTTGTTTTTTTCTGCTGTAGTGTTTCTAGAGCACAATATTAGATTTTAGAATCGTATTTAAAGAAAAATGAGTGTATATATATTTGTGTTTTAAACGTACATTGTTCTAGTAAATTTAATTATTTATCATTAATTCTCATATTCCTTAGTGTCATGAATTTTTCAAGAAATTTTGCTTTAGGAAACATTTTTACGATATTAAAATCTTTAAAAAAAATAATTGAAGCAAATGTGTTTATGTTTCAACAATATCATTTGTGTTGATATATCTTGTCATGGTTTCACTGAATTTAAAAATAAACTGAAAGAACCTACACAGATCTCAGAAGGAAAAATTCTGAAAATTTTCAATTTGTTTAATGTTATCCCTACCTATCCTTGAATATTTGCGTAGGAGTTAAATCAGTTTTCCGTGTTTGATTTTTAATGCATGGATATAACTTTTCATTTTAAAATTTATTTGGAATATAAGGTTTTTGTTTAGGAAACGCGATCAAATTTTCACTCGATAGTTCAGTGTTGACTTTTTATGTTGTAAGCATATAAAAAAAAGAGGAGCCCTCGTGTAATTTGAAGAATTTTTAATATCAAATATCGAATGAAATGTTATTTTCTGAGTCTGAACAAAGCAAAGCAGAATATCTTGTTTAGAATTTAAATAAATATGGTAATATTTTTTTCAACGTACTGTTTTGAATAGTTAAACTATTCCTAACTATTTCTTTTCAACCCGTGGAGTAGAATCACATTTTGCTGTTAGTTAGTATAAATAGAAGTCCTGGAAATACAGTAGAACGTTGCTTACCCGAACGTTTATTATCCGGAGTGTCAAATATCCGGACAAGTTTTTTTTTGTCAACTACATGTACTGTACATGAATACGTTTTCGAACAGTGCAATGCTCAACAGTTGTTTCGCGTGAGGCCTCAATATGAAGGCTGAAGCGTGTGACTCACTCGAAAAACAGAGCCTGAAAAATGCATGGAGAAATGCTGTGGCCAGATTTAGAAGGCGAAAAAGACTTCAATGACGACCACAGGGAAGAGATTACCGACATTGCCCAATCGATCCCAGGATTTCAAGAATGCGATGAAGAAGATGTAGAAACCTGGATGGTATGCGATGCAGATGACTGTGGATTTCAAATGCTAAATGATGACGAAATTGTAATTTCGTGCAAGAAAAATCCGATCATGTCAGTGATGAAACGGATGAAGACGAAGACAACAACGAAAGTAGCAAGGGTCCATCAAATGCTGACACGTTTTCTGTGTTAGAGACAGCTATAGAATGGTACGAACAACAGAGTGCTGTTCTGCTCAAGAGAATCAGAGACCTTGCAGCGAAAAATAAGTGATTGTTTTCCACAATAAAGGTAAAATTGCGACATTTTGCACCTGTTTTGCTTTTTCTTCACGCTCGTTTCCCGCATGTGATGATTTTCAATATTCGTATAGTGTCCGGTTCCATGTACAGCATGGATCGCATTTGGTTATCCGAACGTTGTCCGGTCCCAATTGATTTGGATAAACGACGTTCTACTGTAGTTCGTATAAATAGAAGTCCTGGAAAAATGCTAGATTTACTATTTTTATCTATAACTTATTTCAGCTTTTTTTTCTCCACGTCCCTTTTTCCTTGCTCTATTTATATTGTACTTACTATATTCTGTGTGAACTCGGTTTTCTTAAATTATACAAACATGACATTATTATTGCTTACTTCCCCCACATTCACTTGGATAGGTCTTTCTAACCATTATTTTCGTTATTTCCTTTCAATCTATTTAAGATTCAAACTATATCTCCAATTTAATTTCTTTTCTATTCCAAACTATTCGCCTATTAGATGCACATGAACCCCTCCAACGCGCCCCCCTCAATAAAATCTTTCCACCCACTTTCGAATACTAACCCTCATACATTTTTGTCCCGTATTCTGTCACAGCCGAAGCTTTTATTTCTTTTCAATGCATTCGAAATATCATTGATTCTCAATCATCCCACCCCTTCGTTTCTTTTAAAATCGTCTGCCAACTTCTTCCTTCCTTAAAGTCACGTAGGAAACAATCGTTTACCGCGACAAAAGAGAACGATAGAAATTCGTTCCACCACCCTTTTCTTCCACCACTCTATTTGATGCATTGGAAGGGGGGGGACTTAAAAGAATGTCTCTCAGTTCTGATAAAAGATGCAAAACGGGCAACCGCAAGAATCGCAAAATCACACAGCATCCATCGAATGCTACCCTCACTCCCTCCCTCCCCTTCCCTTGTATGTATAATGGGAACGTGACGGCCCGTCAGGGCTAACCTTAACCGTAATCCGAAACTGCATTCGGGTCGATAAGTCAGGAAATGTAGAGGTTAAAAAAAAGGAAGGGGGTTCCTAATAAATTCACTTTCTTGAAAAGTATCGTTGTCTAATACAGTGTTCATGTTTCTCACTTCCTGTCGCACTAACGATCTAACAGGGATTTTTCTTCAAGTTTTTCCCTAACTTGAACAACAGTCTTAGAATTTTTTTTCTCTTTTATCTTTCATAAGATGAATAGCACTCTCATGCTTTGCCTTCTCATTTTTTCCCTTCAGATTTTTTCAGTCATAATATATGGGGAAAGTTCAGTTACGATAAATCACATCTCTCTCTCTTTTCTTTTTTACATAATCCATACGATATATATTTTTTTTAAAAAATATTTTATTATTCATTTTTATCTTTCTTTTTTTCTATTATCAATATTGTTGGTACGGAATATAATGTAGCAATGAATAAAATAGACGAGGGATCAAAAATTTTATGTCCGCTTTTGGTAATTTGCACATTCGTATTAAAGTCTCATTCTAACTTATCTCTAATCTAACCAAATCCAATCTTTTTTGTTAAATGCTTGCGATCTTTCGGCTAAGTCCAAGCTATTGTATGCTATGAAACCGAAGCAAGACGTTATGCACTTTTTAAATGTTTTAAAAAATAGTTCTGACGCAGTTTAGCAAAATTTGGCTTTTGCGCCATTACGTACTACACTTACTCACGAGGTTATACAATTATATTTGTTATATCGGATATCTACAAAAAAAATTTGTCGAATGTCAAATGATTTTTCATTTCCTTTGCCATATGTTTCTTCAACTCCGCGCTTTGGCTACTACTCCTTAGTGCCCTTGTTATTTTAACAATACAAAATAGATAAGCATTGCCTGGTTTGCTTTTTCAAGCATGTATGCTACAGCATGGATCACGTTCCTAATAGAGGGCCAAAGTGAAAAATTTTCAATAAGACGTTCTGTATGTTTAGGTAGGTGTGAGCGTGCAGCATTTTTAGAAATCTCACTGATTGTATACATTTGCTTTGAATTTATTATCTTATAATTATTAGAATATTTTTATTATATATATACGAAAGAGCGTGATAGTAAAAACATTTTAGTGAAAAATATCTTTAACTTTACGCCTTCTTCTGCCTTAAAAATTTCAAACTTAGCTCTTACAGATTTCCTTCAATTGGCTGGTACTACATTTTGCAAACCAGGCTGTATCGACGCACTCATAGGGATGCCAATGGGTATTCCAGATTCTAAAAAAAAAGACGCCTTTAAGATTAATTCATCAAGTAATAAATGGTAGTTTAAAAAACTAAAAAAAACACGCTTTTACTGTAGATCGAACTAATAAAGGAAAAATATATAATTTATAGTTTTAAAATTTTTTTAAAAAAAACGCTTTTATGGTTAATCGAACTAAAAAGTAAAAAATAATTCTTAATATAAGAATAAAATAATTAACGAGAAAATTAATGTCATTGTGATAAAAGCGTGTTTGTGTGTGGGGTATCTTGTACTACACTTTTACACACTAACTCTGCATTTCGCAATAGAACTAGTAAGAAATTATAGCAATTGATATCGAAAACCCCACGCTTTTACCTCAATGACATTAATTTTATCCTAAATCATTTTAATCTTATATTAAGAATTATTTTTTACTTTTTAGTTTTGCATCATATTTAGTGCATTGCTTCTTGAACTGTAATTTATCCAAAATTAATAAATTTTTCGTTTTTGTTCATTTTGTATTTTCCTTTTTCCTAGAACAGATTATTACACATTCTTACTGAAGGTTTATCTCGCATTGATCCAAATAAGCTCGGAAACATTTGAAATGCATTTATGATGTATTGATAATTAATGAAAATGAATTGTTACAAATCAAATGGTTTGATTCCAGCATCTCGGTATTAAAATATCATAATATATAAACACCCAATTGTTTCTTTGTTATAACTGCCACAACGTTTTATATCTTTTGCTTAGATATCTGATGCGTTTATAAGTGCCTTATGAAATCTCTCATCCCATTCACTTTTAAAATGAAAAGAGTATGGTAATGTGTTCGCTCCTAAAATTGTTATTGTCCGTACGTGTCTGCGCACATGAAACGGTTCGTTTGCCACGAAGGTTTTTTTAAAAAAGTAAAAAATGGAGTAATAATATCCTCCAATTTACATAATCGATTCTCAACTGAAAACGATTTCGTCCGTTTAAGTATAAAGCGAGTTCACTAAATGACACTGGAATAAAAGGGGTTAAGTAGGAAATAAACCCACCGCAGCGTATTTATTATCAGAATAAAAGAAAAAAGTGTAGAGAGAAAGGTGTCGACGCGAACAAACTACTTTTTTACTGAACTCTGCACCCCCATAGGACGGTATAAAATAAATTCTCGCCATGGCTGGATTTTTAGTGAGCCCGATGAGACATATTGGGGATTCTTTCTGGTCATGGTGTGACGTGGCTCATAAAGCGCGTCTTCACTGGGGAATCGGTTGGCGTTGTTTTTATGTCCGAGTTCTGTTGGATTTGGGAATAATTTGGCTGACTTGATGCGTTCGTGGCGTCTTTTTATGACGACTGTCGTCTGCGCCACTGTGATTTAGTTCTGCCTTTGGCTGAGACAAAGCTATCATGCGGCGTGTGATAGAAACAGGGACTGTGATTTAGGCGAAAGTTTTAAAAGTTGAAGTGGGAAAAAATGAGAAAGGCAATTTTAGGCCAGTGGATGTAAACAATTCTTTGTTTGGAAGTAATGTTTCTTTTTATCTGATCTATTTCAAATGACCATATAATTCATTATTCTGAAATAAAGACGGCAAACCTTGTAAACATTCCATTGCTGTGTTTTTGTCAACACGATGTGATTCTTAGGAAATATTGCACCCTTCAGTACACGAAGAGTTGGACTTGGTATTTCACCTCAATGATGCAGCACTTAACCAACTTCCGGGGAAATTACTAGGTCTGCAAAGGTACCAATACGCAGCCTATTGGGGGAACTCTGTTGTGCCATTTTTGTTAATATACTTTTTTCGAAAGATAATAAAGTGTTAACAAAAAATTTTCCAACGCTGTATTTTAACATCTAGTGTTATTTGCGCTAATATCTTGTAATCACATAACTTTCGTAAGTCTTCCAAAAATATCGAACTGCCTATAATATATTTGTAATCCAAATTATTACTATAAATATTTTATAACACAATTCACAGTGTTCACATTCTACTAAATTGTCATTTCTAACTATCTATAATTAAATCGCATTTGCTGACATCAAAGCGATAAAATATTATTTAAATAGATTCCTCTGTAAAAGATTTTTATGATAAGTGTCTATATTGTACAAATGAGAAGACTGGTCATTGATTTTTATGTTTAATTTTGGAAGGTTTACTCAGCATTATTTGAAAACATGCACAGTTTAAATTAATGTGTAATTTATATTTTAACTGCAATCGTATTTATAAAATTGTATGTTGAATAATCATTAGTTTTTTTCTCTTATGGATGCTTGATTCCTCTAAACATTTATTTCGCTTTCTCTATCTCATTATAATTCCAAATGTAAAAAAATTTGTTTTTGTTGGTAAAAATTTTATATTAAGCCTTCCCTTGGAGAGGGGGGGATGGTGCCAACAGCTACTTCCACTCAGTGTGTGGGACTGTTCGCCAACTTTCCTTTCAAAGTGCATTAGCAGCTCTTCTTTAAGTGACTGTGTTACACTACCCTCTCTAAATTTGGTGTGTCTATAAATCTCATCGATCATTCTTACGAAATCGGAAAAATGTCACCAAAAAATGCGATACCCCACCAGTAATGTATTCCGATAATGTATTTCAATTTTATTTTTTTTAAGTTTGGTTGAAATCCCGTTGATTTTTACAGTGGATGGGATGTTTCAAGTAATCTGTTTATGTCTCATTTCAAATTTACTTTTAAAGGGGCTTCGATGTCTTATGGCATTTATAAATTACAATTATTAGTTGAATAAACTTGTAATGATCATTTGAAATCTAACGTTATCATCATAACAAATTTACTTTTAGGAGAGAATATATTTAATTTTAAAAATGAAAATGTGACTAAAATATTAGTTTAGCCCTCCACTTTGGCGGCCGAGAAAAAAGAACACCAGCGATGCTTCTTTTGTGTGTCCGTGTTGGTCTTATAATAGCTACAATAATCAATTTCATTCGTCCTATTGGTGATAAATAAAGAGGAGCTAAGCTAGAATTCAACTAAAACTTGATTAAAAAGGTTTTTTTAATTGGCTGTTGAAAGAGAGAGAAAATTAGCAGGAAACAAGCATTTTGACTCCAAGTTACTGAATTAATCAACTCATCATCATCATATCTTGCAAGACAGCCCCTCGTGGGCCAATGCCTTCCTTTGAAGATTCCTCCATAATGATCTTTTGTTTGCTTTTGTTCTCCAAGTTTTATCGTTTATAATCCCAAAGTCTGATTCCCCCCACTGAGTCACCCCTTCTCAGCCTTGGTCTTTCTTCTACACTTCCGAATCCCAGTGACTGAATTGCAGTATCTTTTTGACAGCATTATCATCTGGCATTCGAATTATATGGGCCATCCGATTCATTCTATTTATTTTTATGTAATTAATTATGTCAGGTTGTTTATAAATTCTTATAATTCAAAATTGTATCTTCTTCTCAGGTTATTGTTTTCGTTTACACCTCCAAGTATGCTCCGAAGTATTTTTCTCTCAAAAGATGCCATTCGGTTTTCTTTCAGTGTTTTTTATAGTCCAAGTCTCAGATGCATATGTGAGAACTGGTCTAGAAGTTTTGTAAATGAAAAATTTCGAAAGAAATTTTGATTTTAAAAACTTCCTCAGTCCATAAAAAAAGCTAATCAACAATCATGATGTAATAACAATTGTAGCTTTGTATGTAGTGTTGATTTTCGTTTCCGTTTCGATACTTAAAATCAAATAAATATTAAACATTACTCCTCGCGAACTCATATCGGCTAGATTTGAGTTTGTCTTCGGCTGTTGTCCTCCCCCCGCACCCTTTTTTATTACAAGTTAGTTAATAATTTACTTATTTGCATTTCCGTTTGTATTTCTTTTTACTTTCTTATTAGTTCTAAAATACGCTATTGCCAAATTCAAATCCCATTTAAGAAAAATGCGTATCTAGATGTTAATATAAGTAATAATTGAAAATATTCCGTTTCGTGCCCTTTGGGGGGAGGTTAACATTTTACGATTTATTGTTGCGCACTTTGAGGCTTCTGAAGCTTGGGGGACTTGTATCGTGGATACGGTGGTAGCTACACCCCAGATCTTCAATTTATAATATATGTGAATTTTTTTAAGACTAATTTGTTATGCCGAAATGAGTGAATATTAACATTACACTATTCAGCTACTCGAGGGCTTTTGGCGACGGACCTCGTCATTTTGAACCATGGTCATGTGACGAGGGCGACACCTAAGTTGTCCCCCTCTCCTAACTTCCACACCCCACCAACGAGAGGACGTATAAGCCTCGACATATTTAACGTGCATCGGCTTTCTCTACAGGGCAGATCTTCAGCGGTTCTCAACTCACGACACTACCTTGACCACTGAATAACCGCGGCCATTTTTTTCTGCTGGAAATTCGATTGATTACCTTAGCTTCAATTTTTTTCTTCTTTATTTGATTTGTTTAGGTAATTTGAAATAAGTCGTTTTAAAAACAATTTCTGTTGATGTAATCAATTGTAAGATCCTACATACTTTATGTTCTTTAAATCTGTAGCATTAATTATTAATTTTAATTAATGTGCTAATCACATGATAAATGCAAACTTGTTTCCAGCCAATCAGCTCTATCGAATCAATGTTGCCATCTTTCGAGTTTTAGAAAAACTTTCTTTTAAAAGGTACTTATTTGGCAATAGTAATAACGTACACGAGTAAATAAATTATCCTTGATTATAAAAATATTTCGAAAAATCTTTATTCTTGAATATGTTAGCGTATCTACTATATCAAATTCGAAATTGTATATGAATTTTACAAGTACAAGTCTAAGATCAGCTTTGAAAACGCGTGACTATATTTATCATTTGACAGTCATGAATTTGGCCCATCGTTTTTATCAGTTGTAATTACTTATTAGTTATGATCATTTATATTACTGTTTTTTGTTATATTTGATGACAACAAACGTGAAAATGTGCTGCATGTTAAGAATTAATTAAAATCTTGAAATGAAAACAGTTAATTATTTTTTTTCTGCCATGAGAAAATAAACTGTAGAAATATTTATATACAACAGATATAGATATCAAAATATCTCATCAATTCTTTAACTTTTTCAACAATCGGATTTGTTACATCTTTT
The DNA here is from genome assembly GCA_019973935.1 of Trichonephila clavipes. Taxonomy (NCBI): domain Eukaryota; kingdom Metazoa; phylum Arthropoda; class Arachnida; order Araneae; family Nephilidae; genus Trichonephila; species Trichonephila clavipes. Next base: position 1,935,150 of record BMAU01001371.1, on the reverse strand, counting down.
CTCCTTTCGATAGTAGATAACACTTACTGTTTAAGCACCCCTCAGTGTCAAAGTATGATTCGATTCTCCTTCATTCCTCTGCTATTCCCTCTGCAATCTTTTGAGAAAAGTTCCATCCAAGCAAAGAAAGAAACTGAAAATTTCCAGCTGATAATCAAAGTGCCAAATGTCGCCAAATCATCTGTCAATAATGTGCTTCTGCCTCCAGAGGAATCCAGTCGAATTCCCAAAACCAATAAAACTTCTTACTTCGAATGCAGTTTTAGTGACATCTCCAGACTTTGAGAGGGAGCCTCCAGTAATCGATGCAGTTATTTTGAAAAGGGGGTGGCGAAAAGAGTGGTTATTCCCCTGAAAATATCGTTTGGAGGTATCGCATTGAGGAAGTGTTGCCTTTTGGATCGCCATTTTGTTTCGATTGGAAGAAACCTCACTCCTGGCATCGTTCCAGTTTGCAAAATGGTTCTTTAACCCCTTCCCACATCGAAATGGGGAGTCATGAGAACAAATTGTTTGCCGTCGCGTGTGTAGACAGCGATTTGAAATGAAATGACTTGTAATAATTTATGACGTGAGGGCACACACACTGGAATCGCTGGCGATCGTCCAGGTGAAAGATGGCGTGTTTTTTTTCTACCCCCGAAGTCCTACTTGTTTGCTTTCACTGCGTTTTTATTGTTTTAAGTTGGGACTTTAAAGGGATTATTTATAGAAAATGAAGTAATATTTTTGTGCTCGCTGAGATAAGAAGATGCATTAGGGGCTCTTGGTGTCGCTGGTAAAAAATGTGAGCAAAGACAAGCTGCTGAAAGGATCGAAGCGCTTTGAGGAGGATAGAGGGGTGCTAAATAAAATCTTTAAAAATTCTATGTTTCAATGATTTAGTGCTTTAAAGGTACTCAAAACCTTAACAGTATGCGAAGCTCTAATCATTACTTTTGTAACATCTTAATATTTTTGTTGTATAATCAAACGCTATGGTTTTCCAAATGAGCACCTGAACTGCCACCTCACTATTCAAACTTCCACACCACGTCTACGCGAAAATTTTTGAGCCCCGACCGATTTAACGTGTATCAGCCCCCTACACCATAACGAGACATCATTTGCATCAGGACTCGAATTTAAGACTTACCCGCCATAAGTTTATGACCATGACCACTAGGCTACCGCATTCGCACTCTACTTGTGATAAAACATGACAGACTAGCATGCAAAATCTAGCATTTCCCGAAATTCACAAACAAAGCACAAATCAACAATTTTCCGAAATTCAATTGCACTCACTGATAAGCAGTCCGTCATCAGATGCAACATAATCGTTACAATCGTAAAATATCCCTTGCGTTGTCGAGTTGAGAGGAGATGTGAAGGGAGTTTCCTGTTCTATATTCAAAACTCACTCGAGAGACTACACTCATGACTCAAATGCACCTGTAAAGTCTAACAATGGCCCTTTCAATTTCTAATAATTAACCCTTTCCTGTCGAAATTTGCTATTTCAATTTTAAAAAAAAATTCGTGTTTTTTGTTGTTACCAATGCCACCTGATCGGCAAAGGCTAGCAACAAGGCCCACGAAATTCATCACGGCAAAGGGCTATGGGACGCCTGTTAGGCGTAGCTTTGAGCACCATACAGATGACAGAACGATTTAGCTCGATTTCACCCCAATTTTGAGGGAGAACACCCTGGGGCTGGTGAGGGGCCTCCCGCCTCTCTTCCCCTTCCACCAACCTCACGAGGGAACTTGCGGCTCGACGGTTATTGTAAGTACCCCCATGCCGCAAAGGTACTATACATTTACAAGCATCCATGTCTTCTCCGGGATTCGAACCCAGTCCCTACGGCACCGCAGTCAGCGTTGCTAACCACTATACCGGTTGGGCGATTGTTGTTGTTGTTCCGGACAAAAATGATATCATTTGGGGGGGAAAATCCGTTTTTCAATTCCTACTATATATTAGCGCACTGTCTCTCTCTATATATTTATTTATTATCTTGTTCAAATTTTCAATCGTGAATAAAATACTTTCTATTCATCCAATCAAGTTCAAATACAGTTTTTTCAAATATTAATTCATTAATTTAATTTAATTACTGGTTTTCGACGCCAACTTAGATTAGTCTCTATTGTTGTAACAATGTAATTGTTAAAACAATGACAAAAGTTGGCGTTGAAAACCGATTTTTCAGCCAAACTGGGTGTGCATTGTTACAACAATGCAGACAAATCAAAGTCTTTTTTCAATTCCTACTATTAGTTCACTCTCTCCCTGTACTATATATATTTACTTATATATACATACATCGTTCCAAATTTCAATTGTATTAAAATGCTTTCTATTCATCCATTCAAAGTAGGAATTGACTTAAATTTTATATATATATATATATATATATATATATATATATATATATATATATATATATATTAATTGTTTTTTAAAATGCAAGCTAATAAAAAAAAAAATTATCAGTTGTTGAAATGATTCGTTAAATCGCGAAATTCGTTAAATTGGGTTTGTCAAATCGGGGTCCAACTGCGTATTATAACAACTTCGTATGCTGGGAAGATTTTGAAATATTTTTAAAGCAGTCGAAGCACTTTCGTTTGAATGTTCTTGCGACATTTAATTCTTTAATCGCATCAGTAGTGAATCATTGAAAACGCAGAATTTCCTCTACACGCAAAGGGTTTTCTGTGGCACCCAAAGTCGAACCTGCGACTTGGCAATGCCGGCCACGAGTTCGCGACCGTCGCCACTCGGCTACCACGGCCACTATGAAATATTCAGACACGGGACAAAGTATATTTAGGGCTCAATGTGGACAACATCATTCCAGAAATGTTTTCCTAGAATGACAAGTACGAATCATTGCATCGTCTAATTAAGTACCTCGATAAATTAAGGGCATGTAACAGTGTTGTTAAAACGCAGTTTCCCCTGTCCATTCATGGGGATGCACCCATTCATTGAAGAATGAATAATGTGTTGGAATATCTTACTCCCTGAGTAGGTCTTATATTATGTCTCGCCTCTTTGCAGCAGTATAGAAATGCTAATCCATATGTTAATGAAATGCTCATCTGGTTTCTCAATTCAACATTGGGATTTAACTGGTGCCTAGTAGGGTTTTTACAAGTCCAAGGAGGGGTATTTTTAATTGTGTATATGATATGGTGAAGGTGTGAAATCCGTTATTTCATAGAATAACTAGGTATTTCGTGAAATAACTAGACAACTCAGCTAAAAGTATATAAAATGATTGAATTTTACGATTTAACTAGGTATTCTTTAGAATAACGATTACTGGATCGTTAAAGTATGAAATACCGCATTCTCGAAAGTTCTTGGAACCGATTCTAGCTGCCTTAGGAAGGATTTTACCGATTAGGAACTATAGATGGCCGAATAAAACGATCGTACTCCTAGGTCTCAGTTTAATATATGTGAGTGAGAATGAATTTATATTAAAGAGGTTCCGAATATTGACACTGCGTTTCGATCTGTTGCAAAAGCTCAAAATTGTGGCACTGGATAAGGATTTAAAAAAGGTTTGTGTAAAAAAATGTGTAATAGTAAAAGTGTGCTTGTTTCAAAAATAATATGCAATGCAACTCAAATTGTCATCACAACAAACCTTGCTCTAATAAGTAATGAAAAGTAAAACAAAGGTATCTTACAAAATTTTAATTAATATTCTCTTACAGTTTTGTTTTAAAAAGTTATCACAATGTTTTTTATAAAACGACGGTTTTTCTTCAAAATTTATCTTTTTGTTGATAATATTTAAAAATCTATTTTTGCAACGTATTCTTTTTTCTTCGTTCTGTTTAACTATTGTTAGCAATATGAGCAGTAAGAAATTATATCATCTGCTTTCCCTTATTATTTATCAACTATTCATCCGCAAAGGAGATAAAATGCATTTTTCGAGAGATTTTAACTATTTATGATCAATTAATTTATAAAATGTATTTGACACTGTTTATTTCTTCACTTTAACGATCTATCCTTAGTTATTTCATAGAGAATACCTAGTTATTTCATAGAAAAGCTATCATCTATTATATACTTTAACTGACGCCCAGTTATTTCGTGAAGTACCAAGTTATATTCTATGAAGTAACTGTGAACCACACACTTTAACGGTAACATATATAAAAATAATAAATTATAAATTTCGAAAGCTGTTAATAAGTTTTCAACTAGTTATTCAACAGGTTACACTATTTGTTTTTTCCCGCTGAATAGTTTTTTTCCCCGGTTTATCAAAGTAATATGTACACTAATGTATTTTGAATCTTTAAAAAATGCAAAAAATTATATAGATATTTGTATAACTCTCTTTCCCTCCCTCGATAGTTATTCGTTGATTCGGTAGATATCGGAAGATATATATATATATATTTATATATAATGTATTGCAAAAACTATCATTGTGTTTTATCCACACACACAATAAGCCGATGATTATAGGAAACGGCTTTAAATTTTCAGGAATAAAGAAAAAAGTATAATGTTCTCATTGTAGGTAGTGTGGAGTTTATCTAAGTAAGGGGTGCATTACCTGATTTCCGGACTTGGTTACAAAAACATGCGGTGTTTCAGTTTAATTAAAAAATACTGTAAAAGTCCAATAATTAATTAACCTAAACATCTTTACGAATAATTTTGGCAATAGTAGCACAAAAATAGAGCATATTTTGTATGATTATTATTGTTATTATATATATTATTTTATGTATGAAGCTATATATGTTTTGTTTTAAATGCTATAGATCGGAACTTTATTTGTCTCCCAATTATTTTATTCCTTGTATTTAATTTACTTTTTGAAGAGTTTAGATTCTCTGATAATTCTTTGATCCAAATATTTGATATTGTTCTACGTTCAAATATTACTTATTCTTAAAGTTTATAAGTCATAAAAATTTAGTCATGAAATAATTTTCATTTTTTTAAGTTGCATCTTGTAGTGAATTATGGTGTGTTCATTCGTATCATTTGTGAAGAATACATCCAAAACTCAATGGTTAGTTATTTGAATATACTGAATTCAATTATCTTGATCATCCTAATGTAAATACTCCATATTACCTTAAAAAATTCACGACGCCCAGAACAAAAGTAAACTGAAACGCTTTACATTACAAATTCAAATTCTTCGCAAATGCATCATATATCATTGCTTGCTTATAATTAACTGTCATAACAACTGTATTTTTCTGGAAGAATTAAATACGAACAAAACATGTTCTTGTCACGTTGTGTAAGCGTCGCCAGTGCGACAGCTCACGTCAGATGCGAAGCCAACCTTGGCGTCAGCATTTTTAAAAAGATATTTGATATTCGAAATTTAACTGGAACGTAAACTACAGTAATAAATCAAGCAAAAATTATTTAAGTACAATAGAAAAAACTTCCCGAGGCGTGATGTATGACAAATCTAGCTATAAATAAATAAAATATTTATTAACTGTTGAAATAAAGCGCGTTTGCTATTAATATTGTTATTATTTTCTATCAGCTCTTTTTTTTTTTGTTGTTGTTCTTTAGCTCGTTTTATTGTGTTTTAAACGCATTTGCAGTTTTTTTTACGTAAACCATGTATTATTTCTTTCCATTCAAGATTCAATTTTACACAAGAAATCGTAACAAACCCGAAACTGAGATTTTGTAGGTGTATTAATTGTTTATAAATGGTGAGAGGGGCAATAACTTGTAGTTACTTAAGTAGTATCGCAACCCTAATTTCGGATGTGTCGTATGACCTGCATTGACAATCACATGCTTCGTTTCATATAATGTCGCCAATAGGTTGCGATAATACTTAAGTACCATTTATAAACTAGTTATTTTTTTCAAACTAAATAAAGAATGGTTAGTATATTTTACGAAACATAATTCAGTAAAAGAATTTATTGCACACACGTCCAAGTGTAACCAGAATTTTTGATGATAAATTGCTAAATGTAAATTTATGTTTACTTTTTGTGAAAATCACTTATTTTGACAAATATTATGTTTGAATAATGACGTATTTTTACGCATAACTATAAACAGAATTGCTTAGCAGTAATACTAGCATTTAAAAAAAAGTACTTATAGGAAAGTCTTGGATGGGTTGATTGATAATATTAATGTCGCTGTTCAGCTACACGAGGGCTTTTGGCGAATTATGTGTTTACTTTCCTCACCGCAATCGATTTTCTAACATGTTTGAAACACGTCTCAACATTTAAAAAAGATACTAAAAAATATAGGAAAGTCTTGGATGGGAAAATGTATCTCGAAAAACAAAATCACCCATTGTGCTCTTAGAATGTGTGAGCAGACAATAGTGTATTAACAATTTACAACTGTTTCATTATGTAGATATGTGCCAGCATATTTTATTACGTAGCCAATGAATATCAATACCTGTAAACAAGAAGAAAACAACTGCTTACTGGACATCTATGAGTATCATCAAAATAGACAAACAATTTTTATGTTATCTTTATGTTGCTGTTGGAAATATGAAAATTATAGGCACTTGTAATGTAGTTGTTTATAGTTAATAGAGTTATAAAAGAAAGTAAAATGCCAAAAACATAATTTTGTGTTTGTGGTAGGGCAGTTAACCATTTGTGATATGCAGATCAAGTGATAAAATACAGTAAAACAATTTACACGCGCGCACACATCGTTCGAAGTTTTGTACACAATAAATTTGAAAACGATGTTCTATAATAATGGAAACTTGAGTATTATAATGAACCTCTAATATTTAAAATTTGGGGATTGTTTTGATATCGGAGTGCTACGCGCCAAGCAGCATTTGTTGTCAAATTCTAAGTAATCAAGATGGCGGCCTAGCTGTAACAAATCGTCAGAAAAATAATTTCTTACGATTTCTTTTCCCTGGTAAAAATTTTTAAAGGCTGAAATAGCTTAGAATTTAAAAAGAATGAAAAAATTAAAAATTTACTTACTTTTTTTTTCTTTTGGAGAACGGCATCGAAAGTAATGAATACCAGGATTTTTTTTTAAAAAAAATAGAATATGAGGAATTTAGAAATGTGTGTGTGTGGGAGAAGTAAAAATAAGTAAAATATTGAAAATGCATTGTTTCAAAAGATGAAATTTTTGTTAAAAAATAAAGATTCGGCCGTCAAATTTCTTATGTTACTGACAAATAATTTCCATGTCATTTCCACATTTGTCACATTTTATGATGGCCGAAATCAGTGAAGTCTTGGTTAAAAAGGAGAAAAAAAGTTATTACTTTTTTAGAAAACAAAATAAATCAAAAGTGAGAATTTGATACTCCTTTGGTCCGTAATAATTAAAAGCACAGTCCTTTCTCATATTTTTTAGAAAAAATGTCCTGGTACTCACTAAAAATATTAGAAATATTCATATTCGAAAATAGCACAAAATGCAACAGAAGAATGAATGAGATGTGAATGGTTAAATTTTTATGAAATCGTCTGAAATGAAGGGATCGGTGAAGATTTGGAATTCTATAGCCAAAAATAATTTTGTTGCCTACGGCGAGGTTAACTGCATTCATAAAATGTTATTTTTAAAAGATGCATTTGTAATTTTTTTTTTATTCTTAACATATATTATATTATCCAGATGCAGTGGCGCACACAAGGTGGGGTTCCTGGGTCTGGACCCCCCAAAGACCTTGATTTCTTTTTTCGATTGATTATAATTCTACGCATATAGTACGTAAAATTTAAATAAGTATTTGTTATTATTAACTAATTTTATGAATTAATGTTAATTATTTATTCAATAAATAATTTTTCATCGTTTTTTGTTCCCGACAAACGACAAAATCAGAAGAATATGTTGGGTGCGTATTAGAGCATGATACGAGAATAGTGGACTCTTCCACCCTGGACCTCCCTCCCTCCCCTTGAAAAATTACTGTGTGCGCCACTGCCCACATGTCATTACCCTTTATATAAATTAATGACTATAGATCAATAGAAATCATGCACTTTTGTATAATAATTTATTTTGGATATAATATAACAATGTATTGCTCAATACTGCAGCAATAGGCTTATAAATTTTAGGTTCTCAGACTTTTATTTGTATAGAAATATTTATCATTCTAAACATAAGCTAGTCTTAGTTATAAACTAAGTTTTTACTTTTTTTTTATTTTCGAGCAGTGGCATCTCTAGAGAAATCACACTCTAGTTTAATTTCAAAAGTCGCCAACCATTAATAACTGTTCCGTCGCATTTAATTAACCTTCGCTTGATAAATAACTTCTACTGACTCTTCTCCAACTTTATGAAAGAATGTAATTTTTCTTTCGCAAGCGTACACTTTTGGCCACATTTCAAATCTGGTATTATTTGAAAAATTTGTATTTCGCAAAAAACGTTTTCAGATTAAAACTGAAATCCGAAAGTAACTTTATCAAATGTTGGTAAAAAGGACGAATGTGTTTGCGTAAAAATTTTTACAATCATAAAAATTAAACAATAACTAAAAGAAGAAAATTTAGTAACTAACATCTTTCGAGGTTATTAATGATTAACTGAGCCTTTGGGAATAATTCTGATGAGGGGCATTTTTGAAAGTTAAAATTTAGTTTTGAGAAAGATTTTCAGCGTGTGTGTAGGTTTTAAAACGTCCTATCAACGCTTTTATTGTTATTTAAAGCATAAGTCCCTTGTGTGTTGACTTATTAAAAATGTTTAGTCTCCAAGAGTTTAAATTTATTCTAAATAATAATTAGAATGATGATTAATAATATAAATGTGTACAATTTTTTTAAAAACATTTTTAAAATACCATCGACTATGCAAGATAACATAATTCGAACCGAACGTCAATCAAAGTACGAGGGGTGATAGATAAGTAAGGTTTCCAATAGTATGAAATAAGTTTCCGATAAGGTAAAATAATAACAGAGGTATCAGAATGAAGGAAATTTTTATTACTCTTTCACATTGTTAACTCATTTCTCAACATAGTCACCACTAAGAGCTACACATTTGTTCAATCGTTCTATCCATTTCTTCATTCCATCCATGAAAATAGATTCTTTTTAGCTGCGTATCCGCTCACGGCTGCTGAACTTCGGCGTCTGTTGAAAAATGTTGACCTTTCAACGTCTCCTTCAATTTTGGGAACAACCAAAAGTCCGGCGGTGCGAACTCTGGGCTGTCAGAAGGTAGTGGAATCACTGTGAATTTCGGTTACCCCATGACGTCCTGTGCTGTAAGGTCTTGCATTGTCGTGATGCAAAAGAAAGACGTTTCTTTCCAGTTTTATTCTGCGAATGCGTTGCGCAGAATGTTGCGCAGTACCTGTTGGAATTCAACGTCAATCCTTAAGTCAGAAATTCCGTGTAGAACATATCACTTTCGTTCCAAAAGGGGGTGAGCATGACTTTTGTTGCTGACATTAAAGTTTTGAATTTCTTGAAACTCGGAGAACCAGGATGACGATATTCCACGGATTGCCTCTTGTTTTCTGGGTCATAATGATGAATCCAGAATGTCAGAGTTCATGCAGCCGTGCGCAAATGGATACGCCGCCAACCAGATTCTTTCTACATGAACGGAATGAAGGAATGGATAGAACGATTGAAGAACGAATGTGTAGTTGTTAGTCGTGACTATGTTGAGAAATGAGTTTACAATACTTGAGAGTAATAAATTTCCTTCATTCTGATACCTCTATTACTATTTTATCTTGTCGTAAATTTATTTTATACGAGTACGATTGGAGACCTTGCTTATCAATCATCTCTCCTATATTATTGGCAGAATATAACATTTTTAGTGACAATTTGGCGTGATTTCAGACTTATATGTAAATTTCTTGCTCTTGTTAAATTATTGGCTTGCTATAATTATATTATCATACATATCAATGAAATATGTTATAATATTGAGTACTTACGTATTTTACTGTCCACCAATTTTATCCAGTCAAAAGACGTCGCCAAATTTCGCGATATACAGCCAACAGTGGAAACCGTTCTTGCACATATTTAAACACGGTAATAAAAACGATGGCAGCATTTGGCGACATTTTTTAAATTCGCTGTCTTTTTGTTTGGCGAAATTGGGCAACGGTATTATACAGAAGTACTTAATACTGCATTAAACTGAAGCAATTTAAAATATAATTATATTGTAAAGACGTAATTATAACATGTTATTAACATTTGCTAAAATTTAAAAATAATTACGCTAATATTTGCATAGTCCGTGCAACAGTAAAAAAAATAACCTTTTAAAGAACTTTCGTGTCCATTATGAGAAAATATGTAATGTGAAGTGCTCAAAAATATATTCAGCTGCTCCATTTACTATGATGCGATTACGTGATTTCTGAGGGAAAGATATTGGGAATTATTCTAGAGAATTTCAGTTGTTGAGCACCGAAAAAAAATAAAGAGTATTGCTAATCCTCTATTCACACAAACTAAATGTTTATATAATCTAAAGCTAAGGGCTTTGAGAGGATAGCAAGACACTTTTTTACCAATCTTGGCTATTTAACTTCATACAATAGACAAAAATAATTGTATAGTTATTCGATTGTTTTTATGGATAGTTAAAATGTGTGAAAATTACAAACTTGATTATTATCAGCTAGCTAATTTTAATTGCAAGCGAAAATGCCCGCCACACAATCTCACCGTAGTATTAAAAAGAATACCTCATTTAAAGCACTTGTATTTAATTTTTTTGTTCCACATCTTATTGACTAACACACAAAGTAAAAAACAGCAACATAAACACACACGAAGTTATTACAGTGGACAAAAGCGTTTTTTGTCTTCTCAAGGGTCATAGGTCTTTACTTTTATTCATTTTCTATTAGAAGCGTTTCGTATCGTCGATAATCGTATGATTTCCGTTGTTTATTACGCTGATTGGCCAATTTCGGTTGCTGATTCAATATCGCATCTTTTCACTGTGAAATATGTCAACGTGGCGTTGAGGAGATACAGTTTCGGTTAAAATAATATTTTCTCTCGTTTGGCAGTTAAACTAAAAGAACTGATTATCAAGCGATGTGTTGGGTTCAAGACTATCATAAATTAAAGAAAATCTCTCAAAAAAAGTTTAAATGGAAAATTATTACATGTATATATGTACACACTGGTATAATAAAAAAAGGAATGTTGATCACTGGTATTTTTTACTCAATAGTTCACTTTTCAAAGGATCCAACAAAAAAATCGCCGTCAATCACAAACTAAGTTCATGTATTCTTTTAATGGAAATTATTTGACTTTAAAGTACAAAAGCATTTTACTAAGTATAATAAATAAGTCATTTAAAGCATTTTTTTTGTTACATTTTTTTTCTTAAACAACTGCAAATCAGAAGAAAGGGGAAATAACACGTGTTTTAAAGTAGTCAGAAAAATTTGAAAGAAAGTAGTATGTTGTGAGAGAAAAAAAAATATCAACTAAATAAATTTTAACATTACTGCGTGAAAGTAAAAAGAGAGGGACAAGGAGGAGAAAAAAAACGAATGTTTTCATAAATCCTCTGCCATTATTCGTCGGTCTAAACAAAACTCGAAGATACTCACTGTTCCATGCTGTATAACACGTGCCAAAACTTCAATCCTTACGACTCTATAAATCTTGACAAAGCACCGAAGCTTTGAAAAACAATCTCTTCCCACATATCCCTTTCTATTCTAACACGTTGAACTCGACTTAAAAAGCAACAAACAACTGCTAGCAGAAATAAAAAAAACTCACCTTGAGTCATATATTGGAAGCCTTTTTCGAATATTCATCCCGAGCTGCACCCCACACACGTGATTTCGAACCAGACTTAATGGAAGCTACAAAACGCTTGGCTAATGTCCAGGGAACTTTTAAAAAAAGAAAAGAGAACTTTCCTTTTTCTCCGAAAGAGGTGTAGTCAATCCAAAAAGGAAAAAATAGAGATAAATGCAGGAAAAAGAGCAAAATGAGTAAAAGAGATGATGAAAAAAAAGTTCCAAGTTTTACGTGCGTGAGTTGGAAGCTGGAAAAAAATGTATGACTGGGAGCTCCTCGATTGGCTGGAAGCACGGAATCGAAGCTTTAAAGGGGGAGGATGAAAGTGGGGTAACTTTGGGCTGATTCGTAAATCTATCTTTCTTTTCGCTTGTGGATTTCTGGAGTGGAAATACATAAAACAAATGCTTCGGAATGCTGTTCTCCGGAATTCTAAAGACCCCTTTTTCTAATAGACCGGGAATTGGTTTCGGAATGGTAGGAGATAAAGAATTAAATTTGCGATTTGGGATAACGTTTCGAAGCCTCATATACTTCTATCCTACCGGGAAAATGATAGGAGCCATGATGAGAACAATTCCGCGATCTTAAGGGTTGATTTGAAATATTATTTTTGGCAGTGGTGTCGAGACACTGACAATATAAAGATCTACCATTTAGTTTTACCTCAAAGGTGTTCGTGTTAAGGCTGATAATTCTTATTTTATACTGTATACTCTTGATATTACCTAAGCAGGATATTAAAATAAGCGTAAGTTTTCTTAAGTATTTATTCTTTTTCCAATGCTGAAGTCTATTGTACACAGTTCATTGACCTTAAATAGCTAGTACTTTATAAAATTCTTCAATAAAATAAGTATATATCTCTTATTATATATAAAGATAATGGTGTGTTAGGTAAGAAATGGATAAAATGGGAAAATTTGATTTGCTTTTTAACCAAGATTCGTGAAGCTTATTATTCCTTATATTACAGTAAGATTTAAGCATGGTTTATATTAATCCATATAGAATAATCTTTTTTTTTTTTTTTCCTCTCTCTCTCTCGATTTATGAAGCATTTAATGGTATGTAGTATGAAAACACGATTTGATTCCTTTGAGTTTTGATGATAACATTTATTATCGTTTTCATAACAACACAATACTTTTGCTAGTAGATACAAAAAAAAGATCTTAGTAGGTAAATAAATGAGAATGTTGGGATCATTCTATACGTTTTATTTAAAAGTAAAAGTAACTATTTCTCACAAGAAATGCATTAAGTTGATTTCAGTTATTTTCACAAACTAAATCTCTTTTTCCTTTTGTTAGAAATATGCACTTGTGGCAGATAAGAAATACGTATAGAAACTCAATTGCATGTTGTAACATATAGATATGGAAGTGTTGTGTTTTTTCATCTTGAATTTCAGAAATTTATCTTATCTTATAATTCTCAAAAAAAAAAAAATAGTTCTTAATAAAATCTCTTTATCAGATGGGGATTATTCAAAATGTAATCAAATGTACCCATTTTCATAAGTAAAATAATTATATTCGACGCATTAATCATCTATGAACATCCAATTTCAGAAAATATGTTGCCATATTCCCAATTTAAAGATTTTATTTCGAGATTTATCAAATCCGCACTCAATGGTTTTCTTAATATAAGTTACCGGACGTAACCCCCCTTTACTTAAAAGAATAATTTACATATGACATAATTTTCTAAAACTTTCAATATTTTCTAACAAATTAAATTTTAAATTTGGTTTACAAGGTGATGCAGGTTATTTATAGCTTCTCTTCACAAATAACGTGTGGTTACGATAGCCGAGTGGTCTTGGTCACGAATTCGTGGCCGGTGTTTTCGAGTCGCGGATTCGAACCCTAGTGCTACTGAAAACCCACCTTGTAGATAGATTCATGCACATTAAATGCGGTGGCTCAAAGTTATCAGTGGCGGGATGTGCTAATTTGAGGAGTGAGATGATAGCTCAGGTGTCCATGTTTACGGAAAATAAAATAATCGAAAATCTGAACGCCGTGTGACACATTCGTGTTTTATTTATTAAAAACATTTACAAAATGAAGATCTAGCTTTTCATCCTTCAAACAAAATATATTAAATAGAATTTTTCTTTTCTTAAACTAGTGATTCTCAATCTTTTTTGTTGTTGCTGTAGCGGTACACTTATAACAATTTCAAAATTGGGCGACACACTTTACAATAAAATAAGTTCAAAAGAAGTTTGCCTATCTTTGATACACTATATAAAATATCATATAATAATTTTCAATGATAGATAAAATTATATGTACGACAAAAAAAGGCAAGAAAATGTTTATCGAGTAATTAAATATAAGAGTATATTTAATGCGCGAAATTTTGAGTTCGGTGATTTTGGGTAATTTCGTTTATATTGGGTCTAAAAATGATAATGGCACTCTCATTTCGTCATTTACATTCAAAAGTTTCGAGTGGTTTTTTTTAAAAAATTTTTATATTTGTTAATGCTAAAAATCCGAATTCACACAAATAAGATGTAGAAAATTCTAACAATATTTTTTAAGTATTTTAGACTTTTATGGGGTAATCGTCTCTAATTCTAATCTAGAATAAATTAATTGATTCTTCCAAATGTTTTACAATTAAATCTCGATTATTACAGATCGAATTCTTTCTCTTCATTCGAAGTAAATTCATATACGGATGTATCCGTTATCACAAATGGATAACGAACCAATCAAAAAAAATTTATATCTAAATTTGTGAAATAATGAATAACTCTTCTCTAGTGTTATCAAATGGCCAATGATAATTATATGAATAGTTTATTTCTATAAAACGGCCAAGTGTGATCCGGATACGCATTTTTTTCCTCAGAGAATAATTAATATTTTTAAAAAGAAAATATGACAGCACACTGCAAGAGTGGCGGCACAGTGGACGAGAATCAATGTCTTAACTCACGAACTCCCAAAAATATTTCCACAAAACCCCTTGCTCTAAGACAGTTTGAATACAAACTAATTCAATCGTTGAGAGAGCTGTTGTTTCTTAAAACTTCGTGGAACACTCTGTGTACAAAGCCCTTAATTTCATCCTTCTTGTTCTTCCCTGTTTGTTCCACATTTTTATTGAAAAGATTCGTGGCATCGCTCGAGAGGGTAGATACTCCCGTCGCAAATATAGACAGGCGTGATAAGAGAAGTATTCCAATGTTTCGAATAGGAGTACGCCCGTCAAGCCTGGAGCGGCTCTTCAACTGCCTCGTTGACGTATTTTTAGACCGCAGATAAAAAGGAACGAACGGCAATTAGAAAAGAAGAGGCCTGACACAGATCCCTCAAAGAAACTAGAGGATTCATTCATGGTTCTGCGAAAAAGTTGACAGCCGCGCGCTTGTTCCATTTGGCAATATGCGTTCGTTGAAGGTTTTTAATCTTTTTGTTCGTCATTGGAAAAATGAAGCAGGAAGTTGGAAAATAGGTTCTCTTTGAATGGCCAATTCTTAACTTGTGTTTTTTCTCAGTTTTGTGATTTAAGAATTATTTTTATTTTGGTTATAGCATAAAAACAGATGGAAAAAAGTTTCTGATTACGAGAGTATTTTCATGCTTTAATGTATTGGGTTATACATCTTGTTGGCGTAACATAAAAAAAAATTCTTATGTTGTAATTTCATTGCTTTAAAATAATATTCACGCAAGAGAAATTCATGTATTTTTATGTTCCACTAATGCAAAATGTGTTAAAAAACAATATGAATGCAACTCTCCTCTGAGGCTCATTTCTGCCCAAACTACGATATATCTCGCGTGAGTGAGTGAGTAAATATTAACGTCGCACTGTTTAGCTACGCGAGGGCCTTTGGCGACGGTCCACGTGATTTTGAACCATGGTCAAGTGACGTGGACGACACCTGAGCTGGCACCCCCTCTCCTAACTACCACACCAACGAGAGGACGTTTGAGCTCTCGATGGATATAATATGCATCGCTGCCCTACACGGCGGGTCTTTAGAGGTACTGGGCTCGAACTCTTGACAAGGCCAGCCACGATCCGATACCTTGACCTCTCGGCTACCACAGCCACACGATATATCTTGCAGCCGGCAGTTTTAGTACATATGCTTACTACGAGTAATCTCGTCAATGGATTTTAAAAAAATCTTCAATGACCTTTTGCTTTTGTAATTAATAAACTGTATCTGTATGTAGAATGTCTAATATAGACTTTATGATTTTATCTGTTTCTTTTAAACAAGTGATTTAAAGAAGAATTTTGCATGTTAGCTCTATGTTCATTTTAACTAGAAATCGTACTAAAGGGTGTTTTTTTAGAGGTATAGAACTTTAAATTGCAATAAAACAACGATGTATTATTCGATTGACATGAATTTTTTTTATTCGAAAGATAATCTTGTGGCATTACATTTTAAATATGATTTCTGGCATAGGACTGCCACGGCTGGCTCGGATGTAGTCCAATCTGGACGTCCAATTTTCGATGACTTTTTCCAACATTTGTGGCTGTATATCGGCAATAACACGACGAATGTTGTCTTCCAAATGGTCAAGCGTTTGTGGCTTATCCGCATAGACCAATGACTTTACATAGCCCCACAGAAAATAGTCTAGTGGTGTTAAATCACAAGATCTTGGAGGCCAATTCACAGGTCCAAAACGTGAAATTAGGCGGTCACCAAACATGTCTTTCAATAAATCGATTGTGGCACGAGCTGTGTGACATGTTGCGCCGTCTTGTTGGAACCACAGCTCCTGGACATCATGATTGTTCAATTCAGGAATGAAAAAGTTAGTAATCATGGCTCTATACCGATCACCATTGACTGTGACGTTGTGGCCTTCATCGTTTTTGAAGAAGAATTCCACCAACCCATAAAGCGCACCAAACAGTCAGTTTTTCTGGATGTAACGGTGTTTCGACATACACTTGTGGATTAGCTTCACTCCAAATGCGGCAGTTTTGTTTGTTGACGTAGCCATTCAACCAGAAGTGCGCTTCATCGCTAAACAAAATTCGCTTATGAAAATCGGGAACAACGGCAATCTCGTTTTGGGCCCATTCGACGAATCTACGCCTTGCTTGATCATATTTAAAATGTAATGCCACGAGATTATCTTTCGAATAAAAAAAATTCATGTCAATCGAATAATACATCGCTGTTTTATTGCAATTTAAAGTTCTATACCTCTAAAAAAACACCCTATATAAGTAGTATAAATTCTGCGAAAGCTCTTTTTTTATTCTCTTATACTTAAATTGTTTCTCTTATACTAGACAGTTTAATTTACTTCGCACTCTGAAGCAACACCAAAATTACGAAGTTCGCCCCCGATGTACCTCGTATTGCTTTATAGTGCGAGGTTAATGTACCCTCACTGAAGCAACACGAGTGAGTGAATATTAACGTCGCACTGTTCATCTACACGAGGACTTTTGGTGACGGACCTCGTAATTTTGAACCATGGTCAAGTGACGTGGTCGACACCTGACCTGGCACCCCCCTCGAAGCAACACGAGAGTTAATGGCGACAGACCTGTTAATTTTAAGCCATGATCAGCCTGAGCTGCCACCCCACATTCCGCATCACGCCAACGGATGAAATTTGAGCCTCGATAGATTTAGCATGCATCAGTAACAAAAACAAATAAAATAGCAAAATTAAAAGTTTTTCTGCATATATATATATATATATATTATATATATATATATATATATATATATATATATATATATATATATATATATATATATACAGGGTGTCCGGGCTAAAAGTATCCAAAAGTTATGGATTATTATTACGGAACTAACTACCAGAATGTAATAAATTGTTCATCCGTGGATTGGAAAACCATCTGAGATTTTTAGGGTCTAATCCAATCGGCCGCACGTGCGCGCATTATTCGGCAATCTCAGACGATCAACTTGTTTCACTGACTTATATCGTGAACATGTGGACGCCACAGCAAAAGATGCAGTGCGTACTTTGGTTAAGGGAATTTAAATCAGTCAGGCGTGTACATGACGCGTTCGAACAGAACGGGATGTCGATCCTCCGACATTAAGATCTATCCACCAATGGGACAGAACATTAAAGGAGACGGGAGCTTTGGTATCTCAAACTGGCAAGTATCCTTAAGTTTTCGTGACAAAAGACACTGTTGATCGTGGGCGTGATTCATTTGTTAGGAGTCCTGATATGCCTATTAGGAAAGCCAGTAATTACATTCCATTCTGTTCGAACACGTCTCTATACGTGCGTGACCGATTTAAATTATATTAACCAAAATACGCACTGAACCTTTTGCTGTGGTGTCCCCGTCTTTACTAATGAAGTCAGTGTAACAAGTTTATCGTCTGCTTTTGCCGAATAATGCACGCAAGTGCGGCCGGTTGGACTAGACCAGGGGTGGCCAACGCAAATGACCTCGCGGGGCACTTAGGATGAAATTTACTATCCCGCGGGCCGCATATATAAATATATATGTATTTATATTAGATTTGGAACCATTACAAACATTTGTTGGAGTAAAAATTTAAAACAGACTGATATGTTATTATTGTTTTTTGTTTTCATGTATACAAACATAGATAGTATTATAATAATAATGCAGTGATCAAATAATGTGTAATTTATTTAATTAGTGAGATATCTGTTTCTCAACTCTTTCACTTAGTTTTTGCAAGTCAATCTCAGTGCATGTGTATTTGCGTATCGTAATTGATGTTGCAGATTTTCGTGCGTTAAGTTTGAGCACACACACACGATTTATGTTTGGTAAATTTCATTTTAGAAAAAAAAAGAGATTCGCAATAACAGAAGCCATATGATAAAATAATAACAGTTATGGGATTTATTTTTAACTCAAAAAAAAACCCCTCGTAAAACAAAAAAATATTGTACAAAATAGCCTAAGTTTGAAGTTAAAGAATCTCGCGGGCAGCAAAATTATTCAAGGCGGGCAGCAAGTTGGACACCCCTGGACTAAACCCTAAAAATCTCGGAGGGGTGTCCAATCAACAGATGAACAGTTTATTATATTTTGATGTGTAGTTCCGTAATAATGCCATAACTTTTGGATACTTTAAGCACGGACACACTGTAATTATATATCACTCTCCTTTCATTTTCATTTATTTTCTAAATTGGATATATATCTCTTTGTTATTAAGTTACCTGAAATGTATAATTGCTCAACAATGCTCATCCAATTAAATGTTATTTTACGCATTTCTTATATAATTAACATACATTCTTTGGTAATTTGATTCTTGTTTTTCTAATTAAATGAAAAAAAATGAATTGTCACTTCTTCTTTTTTAAAAAAAGTAAAACATGTCTTGCAATGTATAATTTCTTTTACGGATGATGAATTTGAAAACAAAAATACATTTAATTTTCCGGTGGAAAAACGAAAATATTTTATTAGATAGTTCCATTCAAGAGAAAAGCGTCTCTCTCTCTCTCTCTCTGTGACCAGAGAATTAATTCTATTTCAATAATTATTGCATTTTTTTAACTTTCACCGAAACGTAGCGTTTTTTTCCGTGGAATATTTTAATTAATTTTAAACGTTAATTGATAAATCTTCGTGTTCCAATTAAAATCTTGGAATTCTTTTTATCGTGAATTTAAAAGATATTTAGCTTTTTTTTATGAGCATTGTAAACTTACT
Source organism: Trichonephila clavipes (assembly GCA_019973935.1). Lineage (NCBI taxonomy): Eukaryota > Metazoa > Arthropoda > Arachnida > Araneae > Nephilidae > Trichonephila > Trichonephila clavipes. The sequence continues at coordinate 1,915,684 of BMAU01001371.1, read as the reverse complement.
AATTCATTTATTTACTATTTCCTCAGATATAATTAATTGAACTACAATATTTTATGTATTATCTACTTCACTTAATTGTTTTTAAAGATAATTAAGGTAAAATTAAAATTAGATATTTCGTGTGCATGTGGAATAAAATAAAATCCTAATTATACGTCTTTCTGTCGTTCCTGTAAAGCATTTTTTTTACTCTTAAAATATTTTTTAAATTTTTAAAATGTAAATTCTTAGTGGTGACACCTTATTTTTATGTTTCACCAAAAGGCAACTTATAGTTTTTCTTTTCTCTTATTTCTGTGCTGTGGACTTAAACTTGAAAAATGTGTTAGTTTCATTCTTATACAGCAGGAATGGGCAGATTTTCCAGGGTACGGGCTGCTTTTAACTTTTTCGAGTTGTTGCGGTCCACCCATTGTCAGTGGCGCGTACAAGGAGGGAGGAAGGGTCCACGCGGGTCCGGACCCTCCCTCATAGCCATTGATTGTTTCCCGATTCATTATAATCTCATGTATATAGTGCGTAAAATTTAATTTAAGTAATCGTTATTAATAATTTTTCTATTAATTAATACTAATTATTTATTCAATAATTTATTACTTGCTGTTCTCTACTTTCCGACAATCTACAAAATGAAATATATATATATATATATATATATATATATATATATATATGTTTGGTTGCGTATTGGGGTAGGATATGAGAATTGTAGACATTTGACCTTGGACCACCGCGCCCCCTTTGAAAAATTCACTAAGTGTCGTAGGTGTGGTGCGGTAAGGAAAAAGGTTAACAATATTTATTATAACTTAATAATAAATACCGCCGTGTAGTCTGCGTACTGTCAGCCAATCTTGAATATATTTCTGTATATAATTACTATAACTGCTAATCTCCAAACTGTCTTGGCAGTTTAAACTGTCATCACAATCGACGTAATGCCCACACCGGTTACACAGGGGGATTCGTTGCCAAACCGAAAAACTAACAGGATGTGCTGGGGGCTCAGAATTTCATAGGAATGCAGGGTCGCAAATGCGTTACGAGCAATAGTGCTAAGTAGAAACGAAAAAGAGCAGGCACAGCAAAACTTTATTGAGACAGTAAACATTTTATTGAAAGGTTATCCTACAACAGGTGTTCAAAATTACGACAAGAAGTCCTCTGATAGCGCTGAATGAAATTCCTTACATTCTGGAAGATTCTTGACATGCAACGTATCCTCCCAGCAGCTATATATATTGGAGCGATGAGGTCTTCATCTGGAGGAACAGGCGTCTCATGTTCAAACCCTTCTTGTGACCTTAAAAGACGTCCATGCATTATACTCGTAGGTCCGCTGATCCGGAAGGCCAATGAACCGGGCTACCACGACCTATCCACTGCTGTGCAAAGGTTACATTGAGGTGTTTTTTGCTGAAGGGGAGTTTCGTAATGTGGAAGAGCCCCGACATGCTGGTACCACATGGAACGGCGCAGCGACGGAGCAACATGTGCTGCGTCAAGAAGTTAAGGCTGGAGTTGTAGCAAAAATATCAGATTTGTCCTACCATCCAAAAGACTGGGCAAAAGGTATGGTTCAATGGGTAGTCTCTAAGAACGCCGGCCCAAACATTGACCAAGAAAAGCTGGTGACTTGCACGTGGTTGCATACGAGTGTCCTCTAAAGTCCACACATGGGAGTTACGCTGATTAAGGTTTACGCGATTTTGCAAAAGCTTACAAACGAATATTTTTAAAAAATATTTGGTGTCACTTAGATTAGAATGCACATATATAAAATTGTTTTAAAACTATTTTACAATAAAAATTTATTTAAAAGTAACATTTGGGTAAAAAATGAACATAGAATGACCTATTTTCAAAACATTGTCCTTTTATGGAAAATACTTTTATAATAATAATAATATTTTGCCTATATTTCGCGCAGACCTCTGTACAAAGCCTGAATTAAAATTTTTGAATTATATAACTTAGAAGTGAATTTATATATATATCTGTATTTTAGTATATCACAGTTGAGAAATTTTAACAAAACAACATCGGTAATCATTTCAATTGATAATAACTCTGAAAATAATGTGAATTTTTCAAAAGTTTTAGTTCAGGATCTCTGGAGAAGCCTTAGCTATATACAGTCACTCAAAAAAGTATTGGGACGCACTACCAATTCATAGATTTTTATCGTAATATTTTACTTAAACATACAAATGAAACCAAAAAAAAAAAGAAAGTAAACGTTATTTTAGTAAATGCAATTAATAATAATTTGAACAAAACTCACATACATTAATGCAAATATGGTTAAAATTGATAATAAAAGATATCGAGTTAAAAAACGTGCTCAAAAAAGTATTGGGACACTTCCCAATAAATTTTTAAAAAAACAATTCAAACTTAGAAATTAATATCTTGTTGGGCCACCCTTGCTTTTTATGACACCTCGAAGTCTATTTGGCATGGATTGGACCAATTTTTTTACAAAACAATCTATCGACTTTGGTCCACTCTCTCTCTCTCTCTCTCTCTTCTACCAAATATTTTCTTAAATCCTACTTGTTAGAAATTTAGTGCGTAGTAGCGAATCACCCTGTATGTTTCAATTGTTTTGAAACACTTTATAAAAATATGTGTTCACACTTTCTTGCCTTCAAAATCAGATCAGTGAAAACACGGTTGTGGTAGTCGAGTGGTCATGGTTGCAGATTCGAAAACGGGTGCTAATGAACACTCACCTTGTAGAGGGGTTCTGATGCAAGCTAAATCGTGTAATATCTTGCTAAAAACAATTTGAAATGAAAAGCATCTTTTATGTGGTATAATTTTCGACGTTTTAATATACAGTATTGCATACAAGTCAGTGAGGAAGCATTATATCATCGTACTATAAATCAACACGGGGGTTATTAGCGATGGACTTCGTAATTTTGAACCTTCAGTCAAAATTTACGATGCCTGAGCCTGGCCCTTCCCTCTCCTGACTACCGCGCCACTCAACGGGAGGACGTTGGAGTCCACAAATTTCTAGTGCATCGATCCTGCCTTCAGTGGCACCAGGCTCGAACTCATGACATGCCAGCTACGAGCTCGTGACCATAACCACTAGGCAACCGTGGCCACGCATACAAGTCAAATATAAATGCAATAATTTATGTATATTTATTCTAACAAATATTCATAATATACGAAATTCGGATGTGGTGGCCAGGTGGACACATGGTCACGAGTTCATAGTCACCGTTTCCGAGGTGGGGCTTCTAATCCTTGTGCCACTAAAGATTCGCCGTGTAGAGGGGTTAATCCGCGTTTTATATAGTGAGGCTAAAAACTTCATATTGGCATGACGTGGAAGTCTGGGGAGGGAACTATCAACTCTGGTGTCGTCCTCTTCATTTGATGAAAATTCACATTTACGAGGTAAGTCGCTGATAACTCTCGTGCAGCTTCAAAACGCGACTTAAATGAGAAAGTAAAATCGAGTGAAATCATCATGAATAAAAACCATTTCTTTTTAAGTTTGTAACAAGGTAATAAGCATACGTTGTATTTTTCACGCCCTTATCGTACTTCCTTTTTTATTAAACTAGCTGACTTATTTCTTTTTATTTAGTGGCATTAACCAGAGAGCGGGTTCGCGAGGCACAAAATCACCCCAGGTTCACGAAATCGTTCGTTCTGGGGAAACTGTTTATAGTTACAAATGACATTGAACAATATCCTCCTATATGCAGCCTTCATGGGAACTAAAATTAAAATGTATTTGTCTCATATTTCCATCTTTTTGGAAAATGGCACACAGGCGTGTTTTTTTTTACAACCTTAAGATACTTGTTTTGACTGAGTTCCCCGCGCGACCACTTTTGTTCCAAAATATTTTCTATGAACTGGCTATATTTTCCCCCTGTGAACAACTTTGGTTTCGACTGCTGTGTTGTACGACTCATTATGGTTTATAAATGTAAGTGAGCAGAATATAAAAAAAAGAAAAAAGAAATGGTATCTATACCATCTCCATTGAAGGAAGTTGAAAAGGGGATCAAGCAATGGAAAAAACCTGCTGAAATAATGCATGTTAATCATGATAACGAAAGTAAATTTGAGAAAATCTACAATAATTTGAGCAACATGTGACAGTTTTGCGTGTAAATAACATTCCTGTAGTACTAGCAAAAAGTGTTTGTGGTTTGTGTCCTTTATTAATGTCACATACATTAGTGAAACTTCTTGGTTCAGTTTGATTGATATTTTTTTCTCAAAATTATCAAAAAATTGAAAAAATCCTTTAAAGTAGGTAAGTATAATTTCTCTTAGTTAATTTATTCACTGGAATAATCACATGTACAGTAAAAATAATTATAAAACAAGTAATATAAAAAAAAACTTTTTTAAGTCAATTCCTTCAACAAAGAAAAATTTTATTTTGCTACTTTTTATTAAAAAGTTACAATTAATATAAATATGTATATTCATAGGACAGAATCACAACATTAAGTGGTGGCTAATTTTTATTCATTATCATTAAAGTATCGTATTGTCATCCAAAACAATCGTGTATATAAAATTTCAGTTCAACTGAATGCTTTAAAATACGTGAGAAAAAAAAGCTTATCAAGTTTTGACACAAGTCGTCAAAAAGGATGCCAACGTGGCTATATTTGTAATTCTTTAAATAATTAGTTTTAATCAATTAATTTTTGTTAATAAAAATTAAATTATTGTATTTTCATCCAAAATAATCATGTATATAAAATTTCAGCTCAATTGAGCGCTTTAAAATGTATTTTATTAACTATTGAAAATTCCACCAAGATAAATAAATATATAGAGTGTGAGATAATAGTGTAGGAATTGAAAAAGGTTGGGGTGACTCAGTCACCCCGCACGCCCATTAACGTTCGTTTCGAGTGCGCGCCTGCTCCTAGGTTAAGTGAGCCTATTACTTTTCCCAAGGCAAAATACGAATATTTAATATTCAATTTCGTTCATGAACCAGTTGGGAAGTTGCCAAAATAATTATTGCACACACAGAATAGAAATAAACCATCTGCGCCATTTCAGTAATTATTATTGGGCAGTATTATTGTTACTTGCTCCCAGTATTAAAATTATCCTGTTAGTCATTCTTATTCAAATCACATTTCAAGTATTACCGCCATAACCTCTTGATATTTCTTTAATAATTAAACTGTGTTCAATAATCTCTGTTTGCATTATCCCAATTATCCATTTTTTAGCTCTAATAATTAAAATTTATTCAGTAACTGCTCTTCATATTATCACTATTTTGCATTTATATTACTCTATTTAAAGTATTTATTTTGATTTTTATAATTACGCATTCGCTAACTTTTCGCTATTTATAGTAATAATTAGTAGTTACTATAAATAGACTCGTTTAACTTTGATTATTCAAAAACCAATAAAAGGAAATTCTTTTAGAATAATTATTTTCATTTAATATTGAATTTGCTTTAAGGGAGTGGAAGTAATTGCAGTTGGATAATAAAATTTTATTTTCATTTGAAAAATTCCATTGTTATATATCTTTTATAGTTAGTGTTGTTAAGTGGATCCATTTTGACACTTTAAAGTACAATTTATTTATGATACATAATTAATAATTTGGATGTAACGTATGTTCTGTACCTGTTAAGGTATCCGACAACGTTCGGAATAGGGATTTTACAAAAGCGTACACACGAACCTTTTTTTTTTCAATATTTTGTGTCGCTTTGATTAGAATACCCGTATAAAATTGTTTAAAGGTTATTATTACAGTAAAAAAATTATTTCAATGCAATATTTTGGCAAAAAATTAACTTAGAATTATCTGTTTTTAAAACATTCTCATTTTATGAAAACTATTTCTGTAATAATAATATTTTGTTATATATAGCTTAAAGTTCTTCAGAGAGCCTGAACTAAGATTTTTTTTAAAAAAAAATTCACATTATTTTTAGAATAATTACCAATTGAAATAATTATCTATGTTTTTTTGTTAAAATTTCTCCACTTTGATGTATTATAAAATATGAATAAATCCACTTCTAAGGTATATATTTCCAAAAATTCTAGTTCAGACTGTAGAGAGGTCTTAGCTATATATAGGCAAAACATTATTATTTTAAAAGCATGTTTTATTTAAGGAGAATATTTTGAACATAGGTAATTCTTTCATTTTTTGCCAAATTATTGCATTTAAAAAATCTTTTATTGTAATAATATTGTTAAAACAAATTAAGACGTGTATTGTAATCTAAGCGACACTAGATTTTTTAAAAAAATGTTTGCATGCTTTTGCAAAATCACGGTTCCGAACGTATAGTCGGATACCTTAAATTTCTGGTGTGGAAATTTAGAGTGTTGCCTGCTCGAGTGTCGTCCTCGTCACTTAACTGTGGTTGATAATTACGAGGACCGTCACCAGTAGCTTGGCGTATTGCTTCAAACACCGACGTAAATAAAAATTAATTCCTATTAAATCACGCTTATTTGAAATAGAGAATATTTTCGTTGAAACACGAAAGTGTGTTTTTTCCTTCAGTGCAGACGTTTAAAATTTGAATTAAAACGTAAGTTTTAAATTTATCCTTTTTCGAGATTGAACAACTAAAAAAAAATCAAATCTTTTATATACTATTATTTATATCATGCATGCGGTTTTCTTGGGCATTCCGCCATTAGCCCTCAAAGTACTTCTTAGTGTCACGTTAACAATCAGCCACATTTGTTTTTAAAAAAAAGTATATGTTTAACATTGTATGTTTGTTTTTGAGGGTAACATATGATTTAGTGTTTAAGACCTTAATGTCAATGGGTGATGTTCAAATTAAATATTGGATTCAATTTGCGATTCAAAACCCGCCGTGTAGAGAGAACCGATGTGCGTACTATTATCTGTCGAGGGAGTGAATATTATAACGTCGCACTGTTCAGCTACACGAGGGCTTTTGGTGACGTACCATGTAATTTTGAACCATGGTCAAGTGACGTGGATGACACCTGAGCTGGCATCCCCTTCTCCTAACTACCACACCACACCAATTAAATCTGTCGAGAACAGTGGCGCACATAAAAGGGGGGGAGGGATTCCTAATACTAATGTTACTATAATACTACGCCTCCCCTAAAAGTCATTGAATTTTTTCCGATTGATTATAATCCTATGTATATAGTACGAAGAATTTAATTAAGTATTTGCTATTACTAATTAATTTTATCATTCAATGCTTATTATTACTTCAATAATTAATTTTTTATTGTTTCTTGTTCCCAAAAATCGACAAAAGCGATAGGAGGAGGATACGAGAATGGTGGACTCTCAACCCTGAACCCCCCTCCCCTCATGAAAAATTTATGTAAGGATCAATGTCCTCCCGCTGTGTCCTAGTTAGGACAGAAAGGTGCCGGCTCAGATATCGCCCTCGTCGCTTGACCGTTGTTGAAAAGCGTCGTATAGAGCAGTGCTCCGCAACCTTTTTATCGCTGCGGACCGGTCAATGTTTAATAATTTTACCGCGGTCCGCTGAGGGGGGGGGACACGATGATTGCTTATATTTTAGATTGTTTTGATTTAACAATTTTAATTTAGTTAAGTTTAAATATGCCTTCAGAATAAAATATAGTTACACCCAAAATGAATAAAAGGGATTTCCGTGGAAAGTTGCGCAAATCCGAGAGAAATGCAGCACTTTATATAAAATGTTCTTTAGGCGGCCCGGCACCATTTGATCCCGGTTGCGAACACTGGTATAGAGGACGCTGCTCTGTGTATCGCGAAACTTTTGTTTTTACATCGAAGAGCTCAGTGACAGAGGAGGTACAGTTTCGTGCAGTTGTAAGCTGTAGTTGAAGAGTCGGTTGCCTTAATAATACAACTTAAGTTTTAATCATGTATGTTTTTTCCGTGCTCCTTAATGTCCGTGTCGTCCCGTAATAAAAGATGTTATAACCGTAGTTCAAAATTGGTCGACAAAAGTCCTCGTTTTGCTGCACAGTGCAACGTTAATATGACTCTACTCACCCAATTTGTGATTCAGAGACCTATTGCGCAAAATGATGGTAGCTAGTGCAATTTAAACAAAACTAGGTCTCAAACTGTGGAAGTTCGAAAAGTGAGATACTTACAAATGTCGTCCTCGTCGTTTCTTACTTGTCGCAACCCTGAGGTTGCAGGTGTAGTTTGGGACACCAAATCATCAGACATTGTTATAAAAATAAGTACTTTTTACTTCAGACTAATCAACGTATGATTAATTTAAGTTTATTAACCGTGGGAGCAATCTAAATAAGTTTCCTACCTTAAGCTTATAAGTGAATCAATTAAAAACATATCCGCTTTTGATCCGTTGGTAGAGAGCTTGTCTGATCTCTCCTAGGATGGTGTAGTCCACTTCGGAATAGTACCACCCATCCGGTATAGTAATTAGCGACGCTGACTGCTGTACCGTATGGTCTAGGTTCGAATCCCTGAAAAGGCATGGATGTTTGTAAATGCATTGCACTTTTGCAGGAAGGGGTACTCTAAATATTCGTCGAGCCGCCTGAGATCCTTTCGTAAAGTTGGTGGGAGGCTCCTAACCACCCCCTCGATGTTCTTCAAAATTGGGTTGGAACCGAGCCAAAACGTACTGTCACCTATATGGTGCTCGAAGTTACGGCTAACGATAGGCGTACATCTAGTAGTTTGCCACGATCGTGGGCCTCGATCAAACATCGTCAGACAGGTGGCATTAGGAAAGACAACAACACTGTAGTGTCTAACTACCGTTGGCGTACTATTTGGTGGTAGATTCTTTAAGAGTTTGTGTGTGTGTGTGTGTGTGTGTGTGTGTGTGTGTGTGTGTGTGTGTGTGTGTGTGTGTGTGTGTGTGTGTGTGTGTGTGTGTGTGTGTGTGTGTGTGTGTGTGTGTGTGTGTGTGTGTGTGTGTGTGTGTGTGTGTGTGTGTGTGTGTGTGTGAGATGTTCCCCACATGAAGGGGTAGGGTTAATGTGTTTTGGAGGAGAGGGGGTTTTGACCCCGGAGAGTACGGTCAGAGAGGGAGGCGGTCCCTTGTTGTTTTTGGGAGCGCGAAGCGTTAAACTGTATTGGGACGAAGGAAATTTAATTCCTCCGGGGAGACGAACGCGCAAGCGTGATCCGGTGTAAAAGAGAAGAAGGGAGTTTGTTCAGAGTGTTTTTAACATGACGAACATTGTAGTTTGATTGTTATCTGATTGTGTTTAATCAAGATAACTTATGTGTAGTAGTTGATTAATTTATATGGAGAAGTATTTAAGAAAGTAATAAAGACTTCACAAATACTTCTCTCTTACGTCCACGTTTCTGAAAGAGAATTCTTTCAATTCACTTGAATGTGATAGGGTAGGGACTAACTCACACATTGCCAGGGTTTAAATAACACTCAAATTAGCACTCTCTTTACGGAAGGCGGTTTTAAACTCAAACCACAGTTAAAGAAGAATTACCCCAAGAGGATTAATAGAATATAATACTGTGTTTCAAAATAATGAGAGCTCCGTCTACAGTAGCACGTGTTACTCAAAAGTAGCGTTTTTTTTTTCAACTAACTAATCTATTCACTTGAATTTCAATTGATAATAATTGCTTATTATTTTCATGTTTATAAAAGAAAGTCAGTTTCACACGTCTGCGAGATGATTCAGATAAAAATAACGATGTAAATGTACAATTTTTTTGTTCCGATTACGCCAGAGGCTGAGTAAGACATCACCTTTTCGGCGTTACCATTATTGATTACGTTCCTGCGGTATTTCCGTCACCTGGTCACTCTACTATCAACGTAACTTGTCGGCTGTGTGCTTCATTAATGATTTAAACGTGCATTTGCGGTGGCTAACCTTGTGTGAGGCGTGTGCAACGAAGGGAAAACAAATTCACTTCGAAGTGAAGTGAATTCATGCACGAGGGATATTTTTCCCCCTTTTCTGTTCTTTTGTGTGTTTAAGAGAATAGAAAAAATAAAAAGAACGTGACTTTCTTTTCTTTTCATGTAACGTGGTATCTTTTTCGCGGAAACTTTTTCCTCTTCTTCGATAGTCCATTACGTAACAATGGATATTTTTTCCCCTGTATCTTTTTACTGATTATTTTTTCCCCTCTCTGGCGCTTGCCAAAAAGGGCCTCTCTGCTCTTTCCTTTCTTGAAAGGATCTGATTATCTTCGTCCTCTTGAATTAAAATAACTTTTAACACCACCTACTCATGTTTATTTCATCCCTTGTCGATATTTATTTAGTTAATGATCCGTACTCATTTCCTGACATCTTGCTGCCACTTTTCTTTTTCTTTTTTTCCCCTGTGTTTTTATTTGATTTTCATTTCCGTCGGAGTAGAGATGTACTCGTTGCTTGTTCTTTTTGACAATTTGAAGACCGCTTCCGATTTGATGAAGATAAACGAAGATGAGAAGACATTTCTCCGCGAACGGATCCACATTTTTACTGTAACATTATATTGTTGTAGAGTACTCCTTATCTGTCAAGTAAGAATATTCACAAAGGAGTTTGTTTCACAAAGGATTGCTTCATCTTGCCGTTGCTAAGCAACGATAGCAAAAGGAAGCTACTGGCGTTGCTAGTCCTGAGTGGGTCATGTATCAAAATTCTTTGGGGGCCAATATTTTGGAAGCTCTGTTAATAAGATTATTGATAAAATTTTACGATTTTTTGTTTCACATATTGGGGCCCCGTGTCATTGAGGCGGCGGTAGCTACGCCCTAACTTAACTATTATAGAGTCCGAATTTGATATGGAAGACCTGCCGATATGTATTTTCTAATGTTTAAATTATGTATTATCAAGATTGTTTTCTCGTAATATTTAGAAATGTGGTTCATAATAGAAATTTGTTTCCTTTTTAAAAAACCACTCTAACATCAATGCTATGCTTTTTAGCTATGTAAACTATTTTAATGCATGAATTCCTCACAATCTTACGGTAAAAAAATTGATGGATAGCATTTCCATTTGCGACTTCTTGTATAAACATAACGTCCACGTCATTTTTGAACTTGACGGAGGGTGAATACTTTATAATAATATTGAGTATGTGTGAAAAAAGTCGTGTATATATATATATATATATAACAACTAGAGCGAACAACCATCAACCACTCCAAAAGTGGCTCTTTATCCGAAGAAGGCCATGTTCTGTATCTGGTAGGATTTGAATGGAATCCTGCATTATGAGGGATACAAATTCAAAGGAGTATAGTTACCAATTAGACCAGGGGTACTCAACCTTTTTTTCTTCTGGGCCGCATACATATGTCATTTATTTCACGTGGGCCGCAATATGAGGATGAAGGGGGAAGGGGGAGAAATGCTTAAAGACCAAGATAACATTGGAAATTTAAAATGTGAAAAATATTGGTCATAATATTATAACTCCTTTTTTTATTATTTTTGTCACTAACACTAAATTAGAAGCATTTAAGAAACACTCCTTTACAATTTCTACATCAGTAAATGGTTTCATATGATTACGAATAATATAACAAACTTCATAGGATGTCTTTGTTACCGCTGTGATATTACCATTGACGAAACACTTCGTTTCTGTTGCAAAGATTATTCAAGAAGGCCTATTGATCACCTCATGAAAGAGATCTTCGAGGAGAAGTGTCATTGAATGATTTCTGCTTATTGGTATTTTTTAAATACAGCACTTTAGTGACAAATTAAACAATTACCGATCCATGTTTGTTTTTCACTACAAAATAGTCATTCTCCCAATCGTCTTGAAACAATATAATTTCTTCGAATATTTTTCTCTTGCAAGATATGAAACATAGTTCCACCCATATAATTGTTGCTACTCTTGGAGAACTTTGAAAGATTTATGAAACAAATGACTCGAAACTTTTATAAAGCATATATACCGTACCTAATTTTACTATACCGAGTCGCAATCTCCTTGTTGAAACGATGCCCTGTATTCTATGTATTTCTTCTCAGCATGCAAATGAATGATAAGAAGAATATTTTCAAAGAAAGTTTCCCTTATCTCTCATGTTTGTGTTGATGACAACACGATAAAAGTGTTGGCGGTCGTCCCACTTGGGAAAAGAACTGCGTTGGTGGCGTCCTCATTGCTAGTTAGGGAATAGTTAATAAAAGAACTGAAACATTACTTGAGGGGAGTCAAAATGTTTCCTTGGCGCTTTATTTATTCGCTTTCAGGAAGTCTTATTTGATGGATGGAACTATTCCATATCTTAATTTAGATTCAAATAATCCAAGGTCTTGACATTGGACGGGATTATTTTTTTATGACAAACATATGGTCTGTGCGAACAAAATATGCTGACTGCTTAAATTTTCGTATGTTTTATGACATATGGTCTGTGCGAACAAAATATGCTGACTGCTTAAATTTTCGTATGTTTTATGGCAATTACTGTGTTCTTGAACAAATATTTTATCAGTACTACGCAAAGGAATCTGAGCACAAATTTCACTTTAAATTATCCTAAAATGATGAGTATGATACTTGAATTGACATCTTACTCGCCAACGAACTGCGCCAATTTTATTTTAGTTTTTATTAACGTCTCACTTTGAAGCTGTTTGAGGTCTATTGACAATGAACCTCGTAATTTTGAATCTCGGTCAAGTGGCACTTCAGTTGGCACCTTTCTCGCCAATCTTCAATAGCACGCCAACGTGAAGACGCCAAACGGGCTTCTCTAGTCTAGTGATTTAAAATTGTAATTCGCGTAACTGGATTGGCCACCGCAGCTTAATAGTTATGGTCACGAATTCGTGAGCGTAGTGTCGCGAATTCAAATCCTGGTTCCATTAAAACTCCGCCATGTATAGGGGTCCAATGCTCATTAAATCTGTCACAGCTGGATGTCATCCTGTTAGTATGGTAGTTAGGAGAGGAAAATGTTACTTGCCACTGAAGTGACCGAGGTTTAAAATTACAAGATCCGTCGCCAGTAACTCTCGTTTAGCTTTAGTACGACGTTAATATAACTCTCACTCATTCATGACTGGCAGTGGCGTAACGCATTTCGGGGAGGCCCAAAGCTTGGCTTATTTGGGGTGGGGTCCTCATATTCTCCGTTACGCCACTGATAACTTGCGATGTATTTGTTGAGTCATGTGTCCACCAGACTGCAGTGCCAAATTGTATGAGCTACTTCACATTTAACTGATCATAAGATCCTGAAATGGGAAATAGAAAATTGAGATTCTATCTAAGAGTCTCATCGCTTCTTGATCTTTTGAAATTACTAAGTTCTTTTTTACTATCCTCTTGTCGACCAACGTTTAACCAAACCAATTTTATCATCAAATTTGCACATCATTCTATATGAAAATTTCAAAATACTATTGGATTTACCGTGCATAAGTTAGTTTTGTTCCTTATGACATTCGATATATTTTGATAAACCTACAACCTATTTTATTCTGCATCAAACGATCAAACTGCCCTGAAAATGGGAGTTTTTCTTTAAATTTTCCTCTGTAATCGTTTCATGATAATGTATCTTTAGTTATACGTATATATCTTCAAATCGTGCGTTTTATGCATTACATTAACACGCTTTTATAAGCTTCACCTGTGTGAAACGGAATTGAACTGGATTTTTACCCACTTTTAAAGGTCAGATGAATTCGAAATTTTGCACACTTGTAAAGGACCGATGACAATACAATAATTTTATAATTTTGTTCCATTGTCCTGATCAGGACCATCAGGATTAACGATTTCCCATTTCAAAATTGGATAACTAAAAGATTAAGTTATAACCCTAAAAGGAAAACGCTCATGGTTGCAACAAACAAACAAAAAAATTGAAAAACATAAATTAAAGTTTAAACAAATTAAATGCACTCTTTTATAGTTAGTTGAACTAAAAAGTAAAAAATAATTCTTAATATAAGAACAAAATGATCAACGAGAAAATTAATGTCATTCTGATAAAAAGCGTGGGGTGTGTATGCTTTGTACTACATTTTATACACTAACTCTGCATTTCGCAATAGAACTAGTAAGAAATTATAGCAATTGATATCGAGAACCCCACGCTTTTACCACAATGACTTTAAACTTCTCATTAAGCATTTTATTCTTTTATTAAGAGTTATTTTTTACTCTTTTTTTTTTTGCTCGATGAACTATAAAAACCTGTTTTTTTTAAGCTTTTTTTTAATCTATAATTTATTTTTACCTTATAATATTAACTGCCTGTTATTCATCCTATATTTAATGCCTCATATTCGTTAAAATAAATTGTGAGAGAAAAAAATTTAGAAAAAGAGTAGGAAGAAATATTTTAATTGGTTTTAGGATTTAATTTTCGTTCTTTAATAGTTAATGCCCCATTTTTCATCAAACCATTAATTATAATATTCGTAAAAGTTCTAGACAACTAATCAATCATAACTTGGTTTTAAAGGATTTGGATGCATTATTTCTGATGGATTTCTGATATGGATCGATTTCTTTTCATAAAAAAATTCCTTCTTTGAGCTTTATTAATTCTGATTAATGTTCTTTTTTATTATTATTATTATTTTATGAACTTCAAATTTTTTAAAAACTTACACACAGGCATCCTTTGTGTAATATTCGAAAGTCACAAAGTTTATTGTCAATGAATTCTAAAGTATACATCTTGTTTATATTGCAACATCATCACTGATATCTGTTGTATAAATTTTTCTAAGTTAATAATACACTAAAAATATTGTAATGTAGTAATATCCCTAAGAATAAAAGATTCCAAATCTAATTTATGGAGATAATTTCTGTTGTGTCTATATATAATTAAATAATGCATAAAGTTTTCAAAAAAAAAACTTACAACTTGTTATTTATTTGTATTCATAATTACATCATGTTGTAATAAAAATATTATTTTTCGCTTAGTAAATATACTTAAGACAGCTTATTCGTTTGAAATATTTCTTAAATTCTTGTCTTCTCTTTTACGGGCGTTTTATTAACCCCCCCCCTCCTCCATTTATTAAAAAGCACCAAAAAACTATAGTTTTCCAATATTTTTCTTTAAAAGAATTTGTAAATTTTAAGTGTCTGAATAATTCAGGTGTGTTTATGCAACATATTTACTGACATTGTAATAAAATTAGCTTCATCCTGTAAAGAATTCGGAAACAGTTCTCTGAAAAAATAATACTTAAAAATTGTTTTAATGTATATTAAAAAAAGTTATAATGCATTAAAAGTGCTTATGTTTCACCTCGTCTCTTGATAATCAAAAACAATATTGTTCTCTTTTTTTCCGTGCGAAGTTTCAGTGGTATTATGACATGCCTTTATAATAGATTTACTTTTCTTAGATTAGATTATTTTTATGCACTTCCACTATTTGAATTCCTTCGGAAATGTAATTGAAATTTTTTAACAGAATTCGCTATCTATGTAATAATTTTAAATTTTTTTTAAATTCCCTAAGTAATATATTTCCTGTTATCACATTTTTGAATATGAAACATAAAAGTCTCAGTAAAAGCCTCACTTTTAATAAAATAATTTTACTTTAAGACATTACGAAAGGACGTTTGTGAGTAAATCGAAATCAGTTCTCTGAGAATAATATATATATATATATATATATATATATATATATATATATTATTACATATTTATATATATATATATATATATATGTATATATTATTACATATTTATATATATATATATATTATTACATATTTATATATATATATATAAGAGTTAGCTACAGAAAATAAAAAGCGATTGTTCACTGTATCAGGCGCCTAACCCCTCCACCACCATTACGAACGCATTCGCACCAGCTATAGCACAGTGTTAGCCAAATTCTATTGCTGAACAGTCATGCGTCTTTGTTTTGTAACTATTTAAAATGGCTGCGGCCATCGAAAATTCCAGCAAATGTGATGTGCGCACTGTCATTCATTTTCTGAGTGCACTATCGAAACTCTTCACCGACTTAGACTCACCATCCAAAAAAAAAAAAAAAAAAAAAAACATTGAATGTTGTGTTAAATGAAATTTTAGTTCATGTGTCGAAACTTGAAAAGGGTTTTTTTTTCACGTTTTAAAGCGCTCATTTGAGCTGAAATTTTCTATACACAATTGTTCTGGGTAAAAATACGATAAGTGAATTATAATTAATTAAAATTGACTGGAACTAATTCAAAGAATTAAAAATACAGCCATATTGGTTTCATTTGTACCGGTTTCTGTCGCCATCTGAGATTCGTCTCTATTGTTGTAACTATTAAAACAAAGACAAAAGTCGACGTCGAAAACCTGTTTTTCAGCCAAACTAGCCAAACAGGGTTTGCATTGTTACAACAATGCAGACAAATCATGCTCTTTTTTCAATTCTAACTATTAGTTCACTCTCTTCACCTATATATATATGTCAGGCTCCATGCCTGCTGGTAAAATGAGGAGGGCATCATCTCTATAATAACGTCTTTATTTTGCTTCAATCACATAAAATCCAACATGGCGGCCCTTTGGCGCGCAACCGAGTAGAACAATAGACAAAAATTCGACGATGAGTCACCAGCTAAGCCTTTTCGAATATGCGTTCCCCTTCGTCACAGATGATTGACGGTTGATTTTGAGAACAGGAATCTAGGCTGCGCCAGCAGCCTTCTATCCTCTATCTGGGACTCTGATGTTCTTGATTTTAGAAACTTGGGCTTGAAGAGTGGGTCATGACTTCAGGAGAGGAGGACCAATGGTAGTGCAGGAGGCGTTGTCTATGGAAACGATCGTTGATTGGAGGATGGCAGTGAGCTTTTAAAAGTTAAATCATGTACTTTGTGATAGAAAGTGAATTTAAAAGATTTTGAACAGAGAAATTTGAATAATAATTGAGAGAATTTTAAAATGTTAAGGGAGAGAGAGAGAGAAAATTAAGTATTACAAATAAGAATAGGGAAATTTAAATTTAAATTTTGTTCATAATAGCTTCTGCCAGAAGGCAGGTTTTTTCTTCATCTGAGTTTGCTGTTTTGAATTTTGATAGAAGGTCGAGAATTTTGGGGGTTTTCTTAACGAGGTTAGAGATTGTATTGAAAAGTTCCAAAACTTGAGAAAAACCCGAACTGTTATTTTCTTGGATAAGGAATCCACTGCGAGAGTTTTCCTTTTCATTAACAGTTAAATTTTCTGTTTCGGGAGGGGTCTGACTGGGGATTTCTCCACTAACAATGTTAGCGAAGGAAATTCCCTCTTTTGTTCATTTGCTGGAAAAGTTTTTTCTTGCAATCGGGTTGGAAAAGGCTGTACCTTTTTTAGGTTGGGAGAATTTGAGGCATTTTGTATAACATGCCGAGTGACCGAAGTCCTGGCAGTTGATACAAAACGGGTTTTCTTGTCGCTCTTTAATGTGACAATTTCTAGTGGCGTGGTCTTTGCCGCATTTAAGGCATCTTGGTCTCATATAACAATTCGCGGCAGTGTGGTAAAAGTTATTGCAGTTGAAGCATTGGGTTATTCCTCTAACGAGGTAACCTTCTACTTTCACCTGCAAATAACCCAACTTATTAATGTCAAAAATCTTGCTATTGAAATCGTTTCTTGGGAGAATAATTAGAAAATATGGGAGGGATTTTTTAGTACGTTTAGAAATTAGTTGCGTGCAGCTATCAATTTTGAATCCTATTTCTTTTAAGTCGTTAGTGATGTCAATAATTTTAGAAGAATTAGGGAGGCCTTTAATAACGGCTTTAATGGGTTTTTCTTTTTGGCGTTTAAGAATGTAGAATTCGAATTCCTTATGCGACTCTAAGAAGTGGATAAGGTTTCTATATTCCTCGTGGTCAGTGGAGAACATTTTTACTACGTCATTTACAATTCTATTACGTAATTTAGTGAATTTTTCTGAGATGCATTTAATTTGCTCTCTGAAATTATCTTTAATTTTAAGCATTACAGGGTGGGGGGAGTTATTTTAGGTGTAACCACCTCAGTAGTTACTTTTGCAGTCGGAGGTGGATGCTCAACATCCTGCTCTAAGTCCGAGAAACTATTGTTAGTTTCAATGGGGTTCTGGGTCGAGGTCGGGGAAATCGGTCTGGCGGTCTTTTTGGGAAAGATAAACTCTTCCGTAGAATCCTTACTTTTCTGCTTGCGTTTTTTGCATAATTTTTTCTTAGGCTTGCTAGCAGTTTTAATATTATTATTTTCATTTTCAGGGGGTGAGGGTTCAAAATTAGTTTCCTCTTCTACCGAGGTAGAGGGAATTTTATGGTCCTGGCAGTCTGCTCTAGTACATGGTGGGAGGGTTTTAAGCTCACTTACCATTTCCTCCTTTCTCCTGATCATGGCCTGTGTGCTCGATAGGTACAAGTCCTTAAAAGAATTTCTGGGGCTGGGTGAACGTCCGTCAATCCCGTAAATCGACTTGTGAAGGGTTGAGATACCTGTAACGGTATCTCTGAGTTTCTCGCAGGCGGAAACTTGGTCAAATTTTGTCGGCGAAAATTCCATATCATCGCTAGAATCGCTCATGATGATTCAAGGGGTCGTGGAGCTCGCTAGTGCGTGGTCTCCGCGTTCCCCTTCGTCAGGAAAGTTGGGGTTTTACTGGGAAACTGGGTTATTTGCTAACCCTCCGTCCCATATCTAATATTGTATACGATTCCTTACTGTGGAAAGTGGAAGGTACAATGGAGTAATAAATAATAAAAAGTGTTACAGAGATCTTCATATGTGAAAAATTAAATGTAAAAAGTCCTTGGCTGTGTTAAAAGTCCCTTGAAGTTACACATTTTGCACTGAAAGTTCAAAGTAGCATAGTCCATTCATCATTCACGCGACAGTTCACAGGGAGCCATGCGACACTTAACCGGTGGCTCTTAGTCAGGATGATTGATGGGGTGCAGAGGTGACAGGCAGGCGAAGAATCCAAAAGTCCAGAAGCAGTCAATTCCCGTCGTCGGAGTAGAAGAAGCACTGTGATTGGTCCAACTGAAAAGTGAGTAAACCTCTCTATTGGTTTGCATGTTGCCGCAATAGTTGCAACGGGAAGGGTAATGATGTTAGAGTTAGGCGAAGCAAAAATAATAGAATTTAATGCACTTTAAAAATTAAGACTAAGAAGAAATCTTAGTCGCTCGCACTATCGTAATGATTGAGTAGATTATTGATTTGCGCAATAATTTGCGACTTTGTGAGTGATGACTTAGAAGTTGTTTTAGCGGGGCCTGGTGTTGGTTGAGCGGTAACTGTCTGTGGGGATGCCATTAAACTTATGTTTTGAACGAGTGTAGCGAGTGCATGAATAGTTTGCTGGAGCGTTTGAGTGATTAGATTGAGGCAGTCAGTTTGGGTGTTGGGAATTTGACTCGATACGATAGTGGGGGTGGGTATTTCCTTGATAGTCTGTGTGCCGATCGGAGCAGTCACGAGTGGTGCCATCTGGTGTGTCGTGTCGGACTGATTAGTTTTTGCGTTACTTGAGCATAAGAGATATTGGGCCTGATAAAGTTATTCGTTAAAATTGATTTTGAATTAATATTAGCGCCTTTGCGTGGTTTAGGGAAGAGGGGACATTTACTGTAATTGGCCATGTGGCCGTGAACTTTACAGTTGACGCAGTAACGGGTGTCTAACATCTTAATCTTGCAGTCCCGGGTTTGGTGATTCTCACCGCATTTTAAGCACTTGGGAGTTAAGTGGCAGTGTTCTGCCGTGTGATTAAATTGATTGCATTGAAAGCATTGGATTACTCCTCTGCTTTCAAAGCCTTCAACTGTGATGGATAAATATCCTAAAGTTTTTAAGTTAAAAATGTTCATGTTAAAGTCGTTTCTGGGAAGTGAGATAGTAAAAACTGAGAGTGGTTGTTTTGTGATATTGCCTGTTAGTTGAGTGACTTTGTTAATTGTGTAGCCCAGATCAAGAAGATCGGACTGTATTTCCGTCGTTTTCGTTGTTCGGGGAAGGCCTTTAATTACAACTTTGATGGGTCGCTCGTGTTTCGGAGTAAAAGAGTAGAAGGGGTATTTTAGCTCAGTGAGTAGTTGTTTGAGTGTGTCGTGTTGCGGTTGAGTGTCTGTATACAATTTTACGTAGTTTCCAGCGGCTTTAATTCTTAGTATGGGCATTTTGCTAGTGAGAGTTGTAGTGTGCATTCGTAGTTCGTCGGTTATCAGTAACATGATGGGGGGAGGCAATTTCGGTGGTTGTGTGGTATTAGTTTTACTAGGAGACGTCACGGGTGATTTATTGGTTAAAACTTGGGTTTCTATTGGTTCGTCCGTTTCGGTAATGTCAAGAGCACTAAAGGCGTTGTTAAGATTGATTTTAAAGTTTGATTCGGGGATTACATTAGAGTTTTTGGTTAGCTTTCTAGATGGGGGGTAGTAAATCCTTCGGTGTCTTCCTTACGTTTAATCGGGGTTGGTGTACTTGGGCCGCGTGCGTTAGGCTTAAGTGGGGTGTTTTGAATGTCGTGTCGCGAACATTTGGGGATGCCACAGGGGGGTAGAGAGGTGTACTCACTTACCGCTTTTTGTAGTCTTGAGTTGTTGAGTTCCAGATAGGGTGTTTCCATCTGTATAATCGGGTGGGTCGGATCTGTTATTCCTGAGCTGATGACTCCTTGTAGTATCTTTTGCGAGGTCTCGATATTCCTGGAATACGCTTCGATGAGGTAGGCAAGCTCCTGAAGTTTCTTGCAGTTGAGCAGCGTGGGGTCGGCCTTCTCTCGGCGTTCCGGGTCGTGAGGCTAGAGGTGATGCGGGAAGTGGAATGTCCATCTCGGTCACTTCGGGTGGCTCTTCAGAGGCAGTAGAGTCATTACCTTCCCCTTCGTCAGCGCTCGCTCCACCTTTAAATAGGCTTATTTACCCACAAATCCTTACGCGATGGTAAAGAGTTCACTCTATTTTCATTTATTACTTACTTAATATTGAAGCTTAACTTTTCAAACCTGACATATATATATATATATATATATATATATATATATATATATATATATATATATACATACACTGGTGTGCAAAAATTAAGGACGAGAGACGGTTTTTTCAATATAACTTTGTACAAAAGCTTTCCAAATCAACACATTTAATGCCGTAAGATCCCCAATACGTAAGGACATGTGTAATATGTAAGCAACACTTAGTAAAAGAGAAATCAGAGGGATAAAAAGAAGCTTTATTGAAAAAGTAGCATGGAGCGCAATGCGACTGAAGGCCGAAACATCTCTGTGATGGGTGTCCAGCAAGAAACATCCGGTCTTTAGTAGGGAATATGATCTCCCCTGACTGCTAGGCAGGTTTCACAGCGTCTGCCCATGCTGAGAATGAGGGTGTCAATGAGTTGTTGAGGCATTGCTGCCCATTCGTCTTGCAGCGCCAATCGAAGCTCCCGAATCGTTACTGGTGGTAAGGTACGAGCTGCCAAGCGTCTGCCTAGAAAATCCCATACATGCTCGATGGGATTGAGATCCGGAGATCGTGCCAGCCAATCCATACGTTCAATATCCTCACTCTCTAAGAGCTGTTCGGCAGCTACTGTGCGATGACATGGTGCATTGTCGTCCATGAAAAGGAACTGCAGACCCATAGCGCCTCTAAAAAGACGCACATATGGAAGAAGAATCTCGTTACAATAACGAGTCCCGTTGACTGAACCTGCGTCGAAGATGTGAAGGTCTGTACGACTACCAAGCATGATGCCTCCCCAAACGAGAACACCGCGACCTCCATACCTGTCCCTTTCAATGATGTTCGAGGGATGATTGCGGCTTCCCCGCTCTCTCCAGATGAGTATGCGATGAGAATTGCTACTCAAACTGAATCTGCTCTCATCTGTAAAGAGTACTCGTCCCCATTCGTTGTCTCTCCATTTCCGGTGTTCCCGGCCCCACAGAGAACGCCTTCTCCGATGGGCAGGCGTTAAAGGTTCACACCGTACAGGGCGTCGTGCAAACAGACCACCACCGTGCAGTCTTCTGGCCACGGTAAAACGCGATATCGATCGTCCAGTAGCCTGTGTCGTGTGTCTAGCGATTTCTCCCGCTCTCTGCCGCCTGTTTCTTCTGGCCTGTAAGACAATGTACTGGTCATCTGCGGGTGTGTTTCCTCGTGGACGACCACTACTGAACCCCCGGATAGCTGTTCCTGTAGTTTGAAATTGTCTCCAAAGTCGTGAAACGATGCTGTGAGCAATTCCGAACTCTGCAGCCACACTTGTCACACTGCGGCCTTCCTCCAACTTCCCAATGATTCGACCTCGGGTAAAAGCATCCAGATGTCGTCTAACAGATTGATTATTCGCCATTTCTCGCTGAGGCAGCAACTCGGTGTGATTTTAACTGCTGTACGGCGTGCACACAATCTCTTTGCCAGAAATACTGATCTTACACCGACAACATGCTTTATACTACTCAGACACTCCCCCATTACGTCTACCTGCATATCTGCGCATGTGCTACTGTACATCACCTTACTTAATCTCCTGATTGGTCTTTCTGTCCGCTCTGCCTCTTCGTTCAGCTGATATGCTAATTTTTTGACTTCGTCCTTAATTTTTGCTCACCAGTGTATATATATATATATATATATATATATATTATTCAATTTTTTAATCGTTATTGAATACTTTCTATTCATCCATTCAAAGTAGGAATTGACTTTAAAAAATTTTTTATACTACTTGTTTAAGTCAATAAATAATTTATCAATAAACCAAGAGAGAAAAAAACACGTGCTGTGTAAAAAACTGATATGAATTAATGTAGATTAAATTTTTCTCTCTGATAAGAGAAAGAAACGATATTTAAGCCAACATTAGGTAAGGCAATCTGTAATTATTGTATAATATCAATAGTGCACACACACAGGAATTTTTCAGGTGGGGGGGGATAGTCGAAAATCCACCATTCTCTTATCGTGCTCCAATACACCACCCAAGATATTCTTTTGATTTTGTCGATTTTCGGGAACAAGAATTAAATTTTACTTACTATATACATAAGATTATAATCAATCGAAAAAGTCAAGGGTTCTGGGGGTTCCGAACCCAGACCTCCCTTGTGTTCGACACTGTATTATACATAAATTCGAATCCTTTATATTTGTTGGAACGTATAGAAATTCACACCGTTGATCATTACGTTCTAAAACCTGGCAAGGAGCTTCGCTGATGTTTTAAAGAAACCGTAAACATATTTCCGTCAGAAATATTTTTTAAATTTATTCTAAATTATTTTTTTCTAGAGCCTCTCCTTACTTCAGAAAGGTTTTATGTGTGTTGGGCATATTCGCCAAGTGTCGAAATAATCGCCATTTGATTTCGTCATAATAGATGGAAACCGTTCCCGCTCATAGTATTTAGAAAACGATCACTGCATTCGGTGACACCTTTTGATCTGGCAACATTTAACGTTTCGCGGAAATCGATTCCTAAACAGGGAAGGAGTTGAAAATAAATATTGCCGTTTTTGAAGTATTAGATCGACAGACTAGAAATTTAGCAAGCATATTTCTTTTCTTGAGAAGAACATTATTACAGTAAAAAAGTTATTTAAATCGCAATATTTTGGGCAAAAACTGAACATAGAATTTCATATTTTCATAACATTCTCTTTATATGAAAAATTTTTCCATAATAATATTTTGCCTGTATATAGCACAGGCCTCTTGTACAGAGCTTGAACTACGATTTTTGAAATATATAACGTAGAAGTGTATTTATCCATATTTTAATACATCACAGCGGACCAATTTTAACAATAATTATTTTAATTAGTAGTTAGTCTAAAAATAATATTAATTTTTCAAAAATCCTACTTTAGGCTTTCTGGAGAAGTCTTGGCTATATATAAGCAAAATATTATTATTATAGATGCATTGTTCAAAAAAGGAGGATGTTTTGAAAATGGGTAATTTATAAGTTCATTTTTTGCCAAAATATTGCATAAAAATAATATTTAGTGTAGTAATATTCTTGAAGCAATTTTATACGTGTATTCTAATCTAAGAGACACCAAATGTCAAAAAAAATTCGTTTTTACGCTTTTGCAAAATTACGGTTCCGAACGTAGTCGGATACCTTAATGCTAAGACTTAGATATATATCAATAACTTTAAAAATATATAAATAGTCATACTTTAGCGTATGAAATACCCTGCGAAGCGAGTAGGTAAGGGCTAGTTTATTATAATTATTAGCAAATTTTTAAACACATTCTATTATTAAATAAGCCGAAAATTCATTATGATTTTATACATTTAAAAGTTACAAAACAGTTTACTTTCCCAAGATTTTTAAGAGCATCCTTTACTTTTCCCGAGTGAAAGCAATCTCAAGAAATACGACGTGCAATTACAAGGAATGCGTCTCTCTCCCCCTTCTTCTCACATCCCAATCTCATTTCCATTTCAAATGGGAGAGATTCCTCTCCTAAAACATCTTCCTTCCACTGCCTTTCTTCACCATACCGGTTAATCTTTTAATTACACTCATTAACGCTCCGATTTTCCGAAAGGGCTTCCTTAATCCCTGGGAGCCTGAAAAGAAGTAGAATATATATAATAAATGTCATTTGGCGAGAATTCCTCAGAGCCACTTCCTCGCACCTATCTTTCCGTGTTCCGCCTCTGAAAACTTGGCGAGAGTAAGGTTAATGACTTATTACTTCATCGCGACCCTCTGCCGTTACCATGGCGACGGGGAATTCCAGACGGTTGAAAAATTAGATCCTGTTAAGGGTTTATTGTCTTCAAGAAAATTCCACAATGTGCGTTGGAGCGCTGTGCGGAAGTGTGCAGCATCTGTCGTGTGTGGTGGGAGGAATTTGGAAATGTGAGAGAGTGTGCGCCAACACCCTTCTTTCTCTCGCTACAACTAAGTGTGAAGAAAACGTTCTCTTGGTGGCACCGTGTTAGGAAAAGGAGGATGTGTGTCGCTAATGGCTTATTAAAGGATGTTATCGTTTAAAGTCGACGGCGAAAGATGGCAGATAATTTGTTATGGGAAGGAAAAGCCTTTGTGTGTAATAATTTCCAATACAAGCGCTTTGGGAACAGGGTGTTACGTAGGAATTTTCTTTGTGTCGCGTCCTATGAAATTTCGATCTCAGTTTTCCATAGTTTGCATTAATAAAATATTGTTTATTTGTATACGTTGTTCGTCGTAGGTTGTATTGAAATATTCCATGCTTTGATGTTCTGGAACAAAGTTCAAAGTTAGTATTTCAGTAAAATGTGATGTTGAATATACGCGTTTAATAAATTATGTATTAACCTGACTTCTCTCTCTCTCTCTCTCTATTCTGTGATATATTTGTTGAAAAAGTTTTTTTTAAGTTTTAATATTAACTGAAACATGGATTTGAAAATTTAAAGTGCTAAATTTAGAGAGTGAGAATTCAAATAAAATGTTTATGGTTAGTATAAAATGCAATGCTTCAGTATTGTTTTTATTGGTATAAACCTAAAATCCAGTTATAAACTTACTTATAATTTTCTCGTATTCATCATTATTTTAAATGAAAAAATGCGTTAATATGTTTTAAATATTTATTTAAATTATGGAAACATTTTCAAGCTAATAACATCAAGACCAGTACTCAAAACATTTAAAAACGTTAACGTACATTAAAATAGTCTAAATCATTTAGAAGTATTTTCATATAAAAAAACTCAAACACCCAATTACAAATGCAAACTGTAGACTTGATTGGCCGTGAAAATTGCTTAACCCAGATGTGTATACATTGGTTTATATGTGTTCCAAAGTGCTATGTGTAAAATAAACTTAATCTTCACTGCTAGAACTACTATCAAATTTTTATATAGATTGATAGATATAATTTTAAAAGTGTGAAAACTCTTCTTTAAATGTGCTACATATATTTGTTTTAATGAAAAGAATCGCGTTAGTTAGAAGCAAATCAGAGTGCGTTACTCCTTCTGGGTGCTAATTTGATATCGGAGTGCTACGCGCCAAGTTGTTGTTTATATTCGCCAAGAGGGGCGATAACATTACAATATGATTACCTTTATATTTTAATTGTGTGGTAATGTGGTTATCATGGGGATAACATATATTAGGTTTAATTTTTATTAGGTTTTTTTTTCGTGGTAACTCTATTAATTTCAGACGATTTCTTTAAAAATTTAAACCTTTCCGCGTTTGCCTTTATTCTTCAAGCTACAGAAGATTTCAGTCTTCTGTTGTGTTGTGTGCTATTTTCGAATATGGATATTTCTAGTATCATTGGTGAGTACCTGGATATTTTTTTAAAAAACAATGAGTTCTGTGCTTTTAATTATTGCTATAAACAGGTCATTTCCACTTTATTTTACTTTTTAATAATACTTTTTTGAACGTTCCTTGTTCGATGAAATTCATTGAAGGAATTCGCAGTTTTGGAACATTACAAGTTGTCCGTACATACTAATTGATATTCATTAGTAATTTTAATACATGGTGTGTAATTTTTTTGATTTATAATATAATATAAT
Organism: Trichonephila clavipes; assembly: GCA_019973935.1. NCBI lineage: Eukaryota > Metazoa > Arthropoda > Arachnida > Araneae > Nephilidae > Trichonephila > Trichonephila clavipes. Next base: position 1,889,201 of record BMAU01001371.1, on the reverse strand, counting down.
ATGTTATTATATTATATATAATAATTATTATCATATAAAAATTAAATTATTATTATAAATAGTTTTTATTATATTATATTAATATTCGTTATTGATTGATATTGGTTACTTTTAATCTTTTCCCATATTCTTCATTTGAAATATATTTCCAACTAGTACTTTACAATTATTTTCCTGACGATTTATTACCACTAGGCTGCCATCTTGGATTCCATGTAACTCAACAACAACCACTGCTTGGTGTGCGTAGTACTGCTATATCAAATTAGTTCCTTTGTGGAGTTACGCATTTAGATAATTAGGCCGACGAAATAATGAAAAGCTTCCTCCGCTTTTGAAGATTTTCATATTCGAGTTTCGATTCCACCCCTAAGATAGTGGTATGAAATAAAGGGTGGAAGAACTACTTTTTAAACCTAATATAATTCAAATATTCTCATTGTATGATATGGAGGTTTGAAAAACTAAGAAACTCGTTGTCTGAAGCTTAAGAGGATCGCCACTAGAAGCTTATCCTACAACTTAATTCGCTGTGTAAATATTCTAAAAAAATCATTCCAGTTCACAAATTAAGACCACATATATTCTAAGAAAAGCTCTTCACACATTATTCCACGTTGGTGGCAGACCGACAACTTCAACGGTTGTTATTATCCCTACTTATTTTAGCGAGTAAAAAAGAAACGGGGTCGCCAAGAATCCATTTTCCTTCCTTCATCTTTTACAAAACTCAGCATTCAGCATTCGTTATGGTTCGTACGCGGCTGTGACGAACTGATCTGTCAGGTAATAGGATTTATGTGCCTTTGAAGAGCATTATATTGTTACGGTACCTCGGAATATTTCGCTTTATAAATACGTCTTAAAAAATGGATTACGGGAAAGAACTTGAGATATTGAGAGTAATGCGCTTATCTGTAAACCTTGGTACTTTACTTTTCGAGGAGAGTGTGTTATATGTGAAAAGAGAGAGAGATATGAATCAATTTTGCGTCAGATTGTTATTCAGCTTTAAATCAGGTTATGTGAATTCTGTTAAGTTTGCTATCAGTGTAATATTTAGAACTATATAAAGGAGAAAAGCAACTTATTCATCACAATATCTTAGGAACTACTACACCTACAGACTTGAAATTTGGTAGGCGTGTTTCTTTCATGGAGTAGAGACTCACTACGAGCGGATTTGTGAAAATCGACTCCTTAGGGGAGTTTCGAGGGGTTGATGGACAATTTAGAGAAATGTTCCCGTTTTTGAACTATGGGACTTACAGACTTGAAGCTTGGCAAGCAAATTTCTTTCATGGAATTGAGATCCACTACAAAATGGGCTTTGTGAAAATCGACTCCCAAGGGGAGGGTTACGAGGGGTTAAAGGGCGTTATAGATAAATATTCCCGTTTTTGAACTATTAGACCTTCAGACTTAAAACTTGGCTAGAAAATTTCTTTCATGGAATTAAGATTCGCTACAAAAGGGTTTTGCGGAAATCGACTCCAAAAGAAGTTGCAAGGGGTTAAGGGGTGTTATAAACTCTTGGTTTTGACCTGTTATACCCTTATACTTAAAATTTGGTAAGCATTTTTTTGTTGTTGTTGCATTGAGATCCGCTCAGGAAAGATTTTACGGAAATAGACTTCTTCAGGACTGCAGGGAGTTAGTTACAAGGGCATATAGATAAAACAATTCCCGTTTTCGAACTACTGGACTCACAATAGTGAAATTTGGGGTGCATGTTTCTTATATATATATATATATATATATATATATATATATATATATATATATATATATATATATATATATGTTGAGTTGAAATCCGCTGAGAACGGGTCTTAAGGTATTCGACTGGGGGGCGGAGCATATTGATAAAAAAATTTCGTTTTTAAATTACTAGACTTACAAATTTGATAAGCGCGTTTATTTATTTGTGCAAAGATTCACAAAAATGGATTTAGCGGAAACCCACTTTGATTGTTGGAAGGGGGGAGGGGAGTGTAAAAGATAATTCTACTTCAATTTTAGAAATTCAAGCCGCTTCATTTAAAAATCAAGAAGTGAGGCGTATAAGAATTTTTTTCAATACTATCAAACGCTGAATGCTAGGGCTTGGATATCAATAATTTATATATATATTCATTCGACATCAGAACTAAGCGAAATAGATAGGTAACTTGCAGTCCTTATATAACGCTTACTAGGGAAATACATAAAAGTCCGTTGAGATTAGAGGCACATAAATTGTTTGGTTAAATATTTTCTTATGTATCTGATATATACAAATCGTTAGAAATAATTGAAATATCTGAAAGCAATTGCATCTGCCTAAGATTTAAAATGATTCTTACAATAATGAGTATTTTCTAGCAAATGAAATTTCAATGATTAGGTGTAATATTTTCCCCCAATGTAGGGAGTTATTTGTAATCTTCGAATTCATTTGTGTTTTAATTTTATTTCCCTCTTATTCTATCCCGTACTTCTTTAAAGAAAAGACTGACTGAAGTACATATAACAGTCAAAAGAAATCGGAAAAACTTCAGAAATTCTTTGTATTTAGTTGCGTAATGAAAGGGAAGAAATGCCCATTTCAAGCATTAAAAAAAAGAATGTGTTGCGGGAAAAATGGTCTACTTCTGTCTCTTAGTTTAGAAATGGTGGAAAGTAATCGTTTCTACGCAGACCAATTGAATGCTGAAATCAATTCCACCGGCACCCTGAGTTACTGCGGGGCAATGTGTTACATCAGGGTCGAAACTAGATTTTGCAACTTTTTTGTTGGCGAACGCCTTTGTTTCCAGTCGAATTGCAATCTCGGTTGTAACCCCCGCGCAAAATGTTGTCGCAGGAGAATTGCGTTCGATCTGCCCCGAAAAGCTCGAAATCAGTTTTTAAATCAAAATGCGTTGGGTACAGCTGAGACGAAGGAATTCCTCCTTTTTCAAAATCGATTTTGATTTCGATGAGCTTTTGTGGCTTTCTGTATGTGGGAATACAGAAAAAAATATATGTATTGATTGACTCAAGAATCCCTTTTAGGTTCACAGTGAGTAGAAATTGATTAATTTCGGAAGTTTAATTATTTTAAAGAAAGAGTATTTGCATCCCCCCCCCAATGCTGTTAATCATTGTCTTATCTATATTGGTAAAAGCTTCAGTAATCAAATTGAACGCTTTTAGTCTTATTTGGTTAACACATTATCGACATTGATCTCATGGACATCTCTGGAAAGTGTGAAAAGCTTAAGATTTTTCATTCCTATTACTAGAATGTAAAATCAAATCAACATTGATTTGATTGGATCGAAGTCTCTTTAAAACTCTTCCATGAAATATGAGGGAAGAATCTTTAATATTTCCCAGTTGTTCAGCTCAATTTTCGAATACTTCGTGTCCAATAGGTAGACTGTATATCTGTTGTTATTTCAAATGCCACCCTATCGTCTGTGTTAGATCAAGCCCGCCGCCCATCCTGTTTAATGATTAAATGAAACTAACTTCGGTGCCGTAAGGCCTGGTTTCGAATCCTGCATGGATGTTTGTAAATGTATAGTGCTTTGCGACATGGGGGTACTGTAAATAACGGTCGAGCCGCATGTCCTCCCGTGAGGTTGGTGGAAGGAGAAGAGAGGTGGGAGACCTCTGACTCCCCCAGGATGTTCTCCCTCAAAATTATGGCGGAACCGAGCCAAATCGCACTGTCACCTGCATGGTGCTCAAGGCTAAGGCTAACGACAGGCGTACAACTAGCCTCTTGCCATGAAGAATTTCGTGGGCCTTGATCTGATGTTACTGTCGATCGGTGGCATAAGTAATAAAAACAATAGATCAAGGACCATGAAATTCATTGTGGCCATTGGCTAGTTTACGTCTGTCGTTAGCCGTAGCTTTGAGCACTATACAGATGACAGTAAATTTGGGTTTTATTCCACTCCAACTTTGAGAGAAAACACCCTGGTGAGGGTCAGGGGACCTCCCACCTATCTTTCCCTTCCGCCAACCTTACGAGAGGACTTCGGCTCGACGAATATTCAGTGTGCCCCTATGCCACACAGGTACTATATATTTACAAACATCCAAGCTTTCTTCGTGATTAGAACCTATGCTACTGGCGTAACATACACCCCTCATCGCGGAGGGGGAGGCAAACCCTATGTTATGTTATGGTTTTGCAATCATTTGTAAGTCGGTCTGGGGCCTAAAGCTGACTTTACATTGGGGACCTAATATTTATTTTTATTGAAACATAGTTTTATTTTGAAGGAGATGTTTTGAAAAAGTACAGGATCAAATGAACAAATTATTTTTTCTAGGTTATCAGCTATGATTTTTCCTCTTTGATAGGAAGTGTCATTAAAATAATGATTTTCATAAACTTGTCAAAAAATATATTAATTTAGGATTAGAGCATGCAAGTCATATGCTTCTTTAACTATAAATAACCATTGGCATCGATATATACTTCTAAATATAGAAATAGTTACGTATGAGATTTTCGAACATTTTCAATATCTCTTGAGAAACATTTATAAAACTCATACATGGTAACTTTCTTGAATCTTGTCTTCAACTATGCGTTGTATAGAACTGTATTTACGAACTACGAAAACTACAAAAGATTTAACACTTGCCGTTGTATGTTACCTGGGAGGCTGAAATAATCTATTTGTTGAGCAGTGGAGAACACTAGGGCCAGTCTGCAAAGTCATTGGGCCCCAAGCCGTACTAGGCGTCAGTCTAGCTGTGAGCCCCCTAGAATCCTTCCCCCTCGCCTTGACGCGGGGGTGTACGTTACGTCATTGATGTTCATCTATTTTGCCATGCTTTTCCTAAAGATGTTTCTCCTACGTAACTGAAAATCAATATGATTTTTGATATGAAATAATTAGTCGGTTCGGTGGCTTAGAGGTAGAGCGCCGCCGTGTGAGCTTAAGGTTGCCGGTTCGACCCTGGCTGGAGTCGATAGATTTTCTGGACATAAAAATCGTAGATACGCATATTTGATTATGTGGCATGTAAAAGATCCCTTGAGTATCAATTTCGCACTTGTTTTCTCTGCAAAATTAAATCATGGCAATATTTAGTCTCCAACGTAAGCTTGAATTGAACTAATTCAGCCTCAAAAATTTGGTATCGGAAGCTGCCATTAGATGGTGCCACCAATAAAATGGCTCTCACCTTTGGGGACTTGTCATGTCTGCAAAGGCTTGACTACTAAAATGCAGCCCATTTGGAAAAAAAAATGAAGTAATTAACGATTACTGCAATTTGCTTATACCGTAAAATCCGGTGTACAACGCGCTCTTTTAATACAAAAAAAAAATGAGATCGAAATTTAAGGGTGCGCGTTGTACGCCGGATAAAAATGAGAGCTTTAAGAGTAATAATAAGATGATCGTACAGAAAAAAATTAGACTTCTACTTTGAGCTAAATACTATTTATTTAACTTCTCTTGTGTACTTAAAGGGTTTTAGTTCTGGAAGTATGCTACTTTTTTATTTAAAGCTTGGAATAATACTTGACTAAATGACTCCAAAACAAAAGAGCATTGCGCACATACATTTCAGGTTCCTTCGTAAAAAAGAAGGTGCGCGTTATACCTAAAAATTAAAAATTGCAGCTTCAAAGTACGGGTTCGCGTTATACGCCGGATTTTACGGGATATATTGCCAGACCATCGTATTACTTTTCAAAAAATAAAGCAACCAAATGTATTTTCACTTGCCCTTTGGAACTCATTTGAAATGGAGCATTCCATTTAATCCTTAATTACAATCAAAGCTTAAAATTTCTGACAAGGGGGTACCTAAGAATCTTTAATTCATGGAACTTAAACAATCACTCCACTGAAGAATGCGGACCAAAGAGAGGAAATTAAGTTCACTTAACATTTCGGGACATCAGAACGCCATTCATTCTTCCAATCAGGACTCCGGAGTCATAATTCAGACGACGGCGGGAAAAATTTATCTGTCATTTAATTCTCTTTGGCAAATGAATACTTGGCGCACATTTCGCGTCGCTCAATTAGTTCTCAATTAGAGTGGATTAGAAAGGACTTCTCAAAATTTAATCTGGTTTTGAAGTTTGGCTAAATGGCATTTCTCTTATCTCGATTGAGAAATTTTATAATTATTTCCTACTTTTCGTCCACACTTCCAGTTTTCTGTTATCTAAGCACGTTCTTTTGATGATGGACGAAGATGTTTTCAAGTTTCTGAGGGTGATTAAGTTTTGCATTCATTTTACGAAGAGTAGATTTAAATTGATTCTTCTCTTCTCTCTAAGTCTAAAACTGTTTCTGTTTTTCTTTTCCCGCATAGACTTGCCTGGTATTATGGTAGCTCTTTTGAAACATTCATAAAGTAGTGAAAATAATAAAAAGAAAATATGATTAAATTTTATATGTGTATATCGCGCGCGCGTAAAATAAAATATTTAATTTTATTTCTTTATGAGTTTTTTGAAATTTCAGAGATCGATTTAATGGCATTATCTTATTACGTACAGATGGAAAAAGTAATTTTACCTAATGTATGAAAAATATATTTTTATCTTAATTGTGTTTCATTTACATTTTCTCAACATCAACTTTATAATGTTTGTCAGATTAAAGTGTACCCGAAGTTTTATTTTAAAAATTATGTTTTGAGATTTTGCGTTTATTTAATGTTTTTTTTTCTATTCATTTTATTCCATAACTTATTTTGTCAGTTAATTTGAAATTTAAAGTTGTATACATAAAGGACTGGTGTGTGTGTGTGTAAAAAGGAGAAAGGCGGCTACTCATCTTGAAATCACGAGAACTATTAGACTTACAGATTTTAAATTTTGTAGACATTTTTCTTTTGTTGAGTGGAGATTTGCTAGGGACAGATATTACGGGAGGGTTATGAGCAAAAATTGCCGTTTTTGAACTATTAGACGTCCTAACTTGAAATTTGGTGAACACGATTCTTACGATACCAAATGATCCAATAAAGACGGATTTTGCGGAAATTGACCCTCAGAGCGGTTACGAGGCCGTAAAAAATATACTTCCTATATAGATAATGATAAAAAAATGTATTTAGAATCACTTAAATTGTATTATGAAAGGGAGGGGAGCTTTAGACTTCTAACATTAAAAGGCATTTGCAACGTTTTCTTTTTCTAAAAAAAAACAAACGAACTTCTTATTATACCATATTCTGTGTTTCTTTTTTAAAAGCTGAAGAAAAAATTAGAAATAGGGAGATAAAATGAAAAGAATTCCCTTCACCTCCTTGAAATATTCTTTAGTTTAAAGTATAAGGGGAAAAAAAGGATTTACAAGAAATCACAGAAAATTTTTATAATATCCTCTGAATTTTTTTTATAATTGAATTGCATTTTAATTGACAATATCATGTCTGAAATATTTTTTATTGGTAATCAAATCAAGTTATTTCTAAATAAATGTTTGAAATCTGTAACTGTATTTCCATGGTTCTACACACACTCACACACATTGTAAATCTCTTTTCAAAAAATTACTTTTAATCTTACAATTTATCAAGTTGTTATTATTCATTTTAACGTTTTACGGATCTTAATTTTTCATATCCTTACCAAAATAAATCTTGAATATGTATCAACTATTTTTTTTTTAAATTTTACTATAGAATGAAAAGGAATTTACCATCTTCAGCCAACAAACTAAACATGAAAAGGAATCGAAACGATCAAAGATATTTTTTTTAATTTAATTTTTTTAATTTCAGTCAATAATTCTAAAATATATCTTTCCGTATCATGTGCATCACCACAGATTACGTCACTAAAATATCATGTCTTTCAAACCTCACATTATTTAGATAAGATTTTGATAACTAGATATATTTTTAGTAAGGATAATTTCTTTCGTAAATTTTTTATATATAGTCGTCTGGGTTATTTTTTTTAAAACACATTTCATTAAATCTAGATTTCGGATAAATTTCTTCTTGTTCGCTGAATGGTTAAGTTATTCACTGTCTCCCTTATACTATTATCAATTACACTATTTTGTTACGTCATAAGGCTTGATAAATGTAGTTTCATTTTGCCTACAAAAAAAAATTCACTCTTCCTGTCTTCTTTCGCGTTTTGCGAGTGGGATTAAATTAATTAATTAGCGGATTAACTTCCTGTTTCCTTCCTCTTGGGTCTTAACACTAATTACCTGTCTTGTACTCTTTTCTTGATATCTGCAACTTGTTTGTTCTACTGCAAAATTACAACCATTTAAACTAGGCACTCTTAATATTAAATTACCACGTCGATTTAGTTATACTTATTCTTGCTTTCATTTATAAAGATGATTGATGTATTGATTAATTATATTCGTCTTTTTCAGGTCTCGTGTTTTTGCAGTACCAAAGCGAGACTAAGAGGGCGCTGTTGCCGAACGAAATTACTTCTATGGACACTGTGCGGGCTCTCTTCGTGCGTTCATTTCCCAAGCAATTGACCATGGAGTATCTCGACTCACCCCACATCCGGGTCTACATCCACGACCCTGCCAAGGACATGTTCTACGAGCTCGAAGACCTCAGGTAAGCAAGGAACTGCCTTAATACTGGAACGTCCCAGATTTCGACTACCCTTAAATGTTCGCCAGTGTCGTTTCGACAATGCGATATAAAATACATAAAATAGTTATAATAACTAAATAATTGCAGAACTACTGTTTAGTAGGGTTTAGTTTTAAGACTTTTTAAAATTATTTCATGTAATTATCATATATTAGGTTGGGGAAAAATAAATCCATTATTTTTTTCGGTAGATGGCTGCAGTGTCGATATCTCGTGAAGCATCGATCAAACAATTTCAAATTTATGCTCGTTGTCAAGATGACATTTCACACTAAAAAAATTATTTTTTTTGTTTGTTTGGTCCATTTAGTTGTGACTTACAGGATGTTAAGAACGGAAGTCAACAAAGAGAACATTCGGTTCTTTTTACAGTTTTTCTTCGATAAAGGCGAAAATGCAAGCCAGGGGGCTGAAATTGCGAATGGGAATTATGGTGCTGATACTGTAACAGCTAATTACGTGCAATTTTGGTTTTGTCGATTCCGTTCAGGTATTTTTGATTTTTAAGATGCACCTCGCACAGTCAGGCCCGTCCTCAAAAATGTCGATAAAATCACAGAAATAATCGAAGTTAACCGGCATGTTAGAGTCGTAGCATCGCCCAGGGGCTAAAGATCGACCATAAAACAGTTTTAAACCATTTGCGCAAAGTTGGATTCAAAAAGAAGCTCCATGTTTGGGTGCCACACCAATTAACACCAAAAAAAAATGATGGATCGAATTTCCATCTGCGAAGCCTTGGCCAAACGGAATGAAATCGACCCATTTCTTAAACGGATGGTGATTGGGGATGAGAAATGGGTCGCATACTACAATATTGTGCGAAAACGATCGTGGTCAAAGTGCGGTGAAGCAGCTCAAACGATGGCCAAACCAGGACTAACGGCCAGGATGGTTCTACTGTGTACTTGGTGGGACTGGAAAGGAATCGTTTATTTGGAGTTGCTTCCGCAAGGCCAAACACTAAATTCAGATCTCTACTGTCAACAACTGGACCGTTTGAAGCTAGCGATGGACCAGAAATGGCCACAATTGGCCAACAGAAGAGGTGTTGTGTTCCATCAGGACAACTCCAAGCCACACACTTCTGTAGTGACTCGCCAGAACCTCTTGGGGCTTGGTTGGGAAGTTTTAATGCATCCGTCTTTGAGTCCGGACCTGGCACCAAGCGATTACCACCTTTTTCTCGCATTGCAAAACTTCCTGACTGGTAAGAAATTAGGATCAAGAGAAGATTGTAAAAATCGATTACTAGATGTTTTTGCCAATAAGAGCCAAGACTTCTATGAGAGAGGCAGTATGAAGCCACCTTTAAAATGACAACAAATTATACAACAAAACGGTGTATATTTGACCCAAATCGGACAATTGGAAGCATGTTAAATAAAATCTTGATTTCCATGCAAAAATAATGGATTTCTTTTCCCCCAACCTAATACACTGCTGGACAATTGCTAAGGACGGATCACAAATTGCTATGTAGCGTAACATTAAGCGAAACATGAGGCCTAGTAGGATAAAATATAGTTGTCACACTATTCAGACATTAGAATAAAGAATATTTATTGTTCTGGAAAGTACAAAAGCTGTGAAACATCTGAAAGAAAAAAAATGTTCATTTGATCTGCGTACGGAGAAATGGAACAATGCATCTAAAAGTCAGCAGGCACCTTAAAGAAAGATATCAGTACGGGATACGTCCACCGTGGAGTGTGATGCAACATTTCACACGTCGTACCATACTTTGCACAACATTATCCAGCAGCTGTTGAGGCAATTTATGCCATTCCTCTGTGAGTGCACGGATGAGGGTGTTCTTGTTTGTCGGAGGATAGTTTCGACCAGCAACTTGCCTCCCCAAAGCATCCCACACATTTTCAATGGGGTTTAGATCTGGAGAACGCGCTGGCCATACGAGACGTTGAATACCCTCGCTGTATAGACAATCCTGAACAGCGAGTGTTCGATGACATGTTGCGTTGTCGTCCATAAAAACAAATTTATCACCGACAGCACCACGGAAAAGACGAACATGAGGAAGTAGAACTTCATCAATGTATCGTTGGCCCGTCATAGTCCCATTCTCAACCACATGTAGGCGCGTGCGGCCATTGATCATGATGCCGGCCCACACCATGATACTGCATGTCGGATATCGGTCCTTTTCCTGGATATTTTCTGGACGATAAGCAGTACCACTCTCGCGCCAGATCAGTTGGCGTCTACAATCCGATGACAGACTGAACCTACTCTCATCTGAGAATAGTACGCATGCCTAGTCCTGTTCAGTCCAATTGTGATGCTCACGACACCATTGCAAACGGGCAGTACGGTGCTGTCTGGTCAATGGGACACACACAACAGGTCTGCGTGCGTATAGTCCTCCTCCTCCAACGTCTGGCAACAGATTTTCGGGAGATCTGCTTTCCTGAGGCAGCAAGAAACTGATTTGCCACCTGCTGAGCTGTGTTGCGCCTGTTCCTTTTTGCTGATAGGACGATATATCTGTCTTCTGCAGGCGTCGTACTTCTAACACGACCTCCCTCGTGCCTTTTACTACACATTCCAGTAGTTTTAGATGACTTCCACAGCCGTGAAACAACGCTGCGAGCGATGTCGAACTCCTGGCAACATCTGTTATTTTTCGCCCTTCTTCGATCTTTCCAATAATTCGGCCACGCATAAAATCATCTATATGATGTCGGGAAGAGATGCCAAAAATTTTAAGTTCGTCTATTAAATCTTTCCTGTAAAACTTTGACTTGAAACAACAACTGTCCACACGCGTCAAAACCTTTAAAGCTCTATGAACGCTATCATGTGATGAACAGACGTGGAAAAAAAATTTGCATACTCATACTTCTTCTTACTAATATCCCGCACTTATTCTAATTTTTCACATTTTGCTTCCTTTCATTTTGTGGTTGCTATGGATGATAGTGTTATCCGTCCTTAGCAATTGTCCAGCAGTGTATTATGACCCTTTCTTTTTATGACAAAAAAAAACTGACGTTGACATGTTTCACAGATCTTTTTGGACCTCTTCTTTATCGCATGACATTTCAAGTCTCAAATCTGCCAGGAACATTACTAATAGGTGGTGTCCTTTCTGTGCCATCTCTAACGACGTGAAAATCAGGATTTACTGGAATATTATCAATATCATCTGCACTTTCTTCAGATTCTTTGCGGTCACTTTCACTCAATCGTATGTCTTCATCGGAATCTAAATTTGAACAATACATCTCACCACCTCCGATTCATTCTCAGAAAGCTCTCGCAACCTATTAGCAATTTCATCAGAGCTTAGACCTTTTCTACGAGTCATCGTTTCAGGGCAACTGTGTGCTCTGTACAAGATTCGAAAATCGAAATAAATTTTTTTCACGAGCAGATAAGTAAATATTGTGTAACGAAACACTAAGACAAAGCGATTTTAGTATAACTGACTCATTTCCGCTGTGAAACCAATGACACTGCATTCCAGGTCAATAAATGTGCGATATTACTTTCGGAAGTTTGTGTTACTAATGGTAGTGAACTATTTTTTGCTGAATGACAGCTATTTATAATGATAAATTGCCTTGGTGTCGAAATAACACCAGCGAACGTTCTTGGTATATTTCGTTGTAAAATCTTTCCTACTTAACCTAGAACAACAAAACTTCTTCTGTGTAATTATCTTAGAAAATGATTTAAAGTCCCGAAATATTTTCAAACTCCCTGCAAAAATGCGGAACAGAGAAGAAACTAAACTAGGTAAGGTCTCCAGTCAACATCGACAGACGTTCTAGTATTAAACGGGGTTCTCAATTTCCATAGATCCTTAGACTGGTTTCACTCGATTCAACTTAGTGCCATTCAAATCGTTTCCTGTCACCACACCTCTAAAGTGAAGTACAGAGATAATTTCTTTCACACGCGACCGCAAAGTTGACTGAAAAGGAAGTGCCAGACTCTTCGGTACAATGATGGAATCCGAAGAATCCATGAAAAGTTTTCTCCATTTTCAATACACATGTAGCCGCATGTGAAGAGCATAGCTTCTTCAATAACCTTTTAGTTGAGTCAGCCTGTGGGAAGGAGAGCATGGTTTTGAATGCTTGAGAGAGTGGCACAGCAAGGAGTGTTAGATGATCACATATGAAGGGCTCGATGTGATTTCTTTTCAAAACTAGCTACGTTTATCTACTCTCATTAGGTGCAGCTCAAGTTGATTCATCTGACAGAACCCTTTTTCTTTTTTTCATTTTCCACTTTCGAAGATAAACTCCTCTTTCGGCTCACTTCAAACTTTTTCTGATAAGTCATTCCATTCGTCCGTTTGCTCTTTTGTGACCATTTCATCTGTTCGACATGAGTTTCGTTCTTACAGAACTATCTCTTGTGAGAATAAAAATTTTTTAAAAAAAGCTTGTTGTGTTTCATATCCTTTTTTTTATTTGTGTGTGTCTGTTCTGATATCTGTGAAGTTAAAATGTCGTTTACACTCACATTCTAATCATGGAATATATTTTTCTAATGCTGTTGTTGTCGTGTCCTTCCCGAAGAGAAGGAAGGAAAGTTGCCAGAACCTGAGACAGGTTGGACTTCTACACGATAGATGGCGACACCACCTATTTAGGTGCAATTTAAGCATAGGCTAGAGAGAGGAGGGAAATATTTTAAAATACTCTGCACCCGTAGTTTCTGCGGTGATCGCCCCCAGGACTTTCGGACCCACTGTTTTAACGAGCACTTATTCCGTGTGTACTCGGATAGTATTTGGTGGGATCGGGTATCGAACTCAGGCTTAAGTCCGATGCTCTATCCATTAGGCTACTCACGGCCCATATTTTATTTTTTATATGATTTAAAAAAGAAAATTAAAAAACAAGTTGTAAAAGTCTTCCTATTTGAATTGAAAATTTTCTCTCTGAGAGATGTGGGACCCTACCCTCATATCTGCAAAAACACTGACCAAAATCGTATTGTTTATAAATAATAATATGTAATATTTACTTAAGGATAGATGGTTTTATCATGAGAACATTCCTTACAATTTTTTTTGCCACGTTTTTTTAAAATAAGTACCGTTTAACACATTTTTTTTTTACTTTAATTATCGCATTATTTAAAAATGGATTTGGATTTAGGGTTCTAATGCTCTGGGTCCATTAGTAACAATTTACTACAATGCTATGCGGATCTATATTTTTTTTAAAAAAAAAACGAGCATGGTAATTATAAGATAAATAAAAGCATTTTTCATACCCCGCAAGCACAGGGTGATTAATAATCCGATTTCAAACCGCAACTGTCAGTCTCATCTCGACAGCAATTCGCGGAAAGGCATAATCCATTCCGGAATTTATGTGGGGAACGACGGCGTCATCTTTCCACATGTTGACCACGTCCCCCTGCGCTCGCGAATCCCGCCAAGTGTTTGCATTTCCCGTCATTTTTCACGTTTCTGACACGCCGCTTATTTATGGCTTCTTGCTCGGCCGCTTTCCGTTTGTCAACAGCTATCGATCGCCCCGCCAAGGTGTAGTTTCTATTAGAAAAGGGAAAAGAACCGGTTTCATGTAGGTTCCATCCGAAGAAAGATTGACCAAATGTGAAATTATGTAAGAGCTAAGTTCTCTGCATTTAAAAAAAAAAAACCATATAAGCGTGTTTTTTCTAAATTCAAGTAGAATTCAATTAACAAAATAAAATCGCTTTATTCTGAGATTAAAATTTAAAAATTCATTTAAAAAGAAACAAATATAACATTAAGGATATCAATCAGATGAAATAAAATGTAACTATCAATTTTTGTTCGTTTTTTTATCGAGCCTAAGAAAATTTGGCGAATATGTGTATATAAGAGGAAAGCGACATATTCACTCATCATGAGATCTCTGGAACTATTAGACATCCAGACTTTCAATTTGGCAGACGTGTTTCTTTTGTTGAATAGATTCGCTTAAAATTGCTTTTTTGAAGATTAACTCCAAAGAAAGGGAGGTCTGCGAGGGCGATATAGTGCGATAAACGCGATGTCACATTTATTGGTGTATTAGAGCAGTGCTCCGCAACCTTTTATCGCTGCGGACCGGTCAACGTTTGATAATTTTACCGCGGCCTGCTGAGGGTGGTACACGTTGATTGTTTATATTTTAGATTGTTTTTATTTAACAATTTTAATTTAGTTGCATTTAAATGTACCTTCTGAATAAAATATAGTTACACCAAAAATGAATAAAAGTTATTTAACGTGGAATATATTGTGATTTCCGTGGAAAGTTGCGCAACTCAGTTCTTCTGCCTCTGTCGTTATTATTCAATTCTAATTTATTGACTAAATCGTCAATTAGCAATCTTAGTTATTTAGTAATTAATCGTCAAGTACCTCTCAACTACTTTCCACTAACTACTAACCACCAACTAATTCTGCTTTCTTAAAAATCAATGCTTAAATATAACCCTTCATTTGCGTAAACCGAGTCTTCTTCGGGAGAAGTTTTCAATGGAACAACATTTAAAAGAAACAGATTCATCCCAAGAGGATTAGTGAAGGCTCGCGGATACACTCGTTACAATAGAAAAATTTTCTGTTTTAGAAATTCAAGTTGAAACAAAAAGGAAGAAAGCCGCTGAAAACAAAAGGCAAGGGCCGTAATAATGTTTTTGATTATAATCTAAAGATTAATGCTATAACTTAAATATCAGTAACTTAAAAACAATATTTTGTCGCATAACACCAGGAAATAGCTAGTATACGTATATACCGAAAATTTAAGTATTTTGTTGCAGAAAATAATCTATAATTTGGACAAATATGTCGTTTGTAGATTTATATTCTTTTTAAAAAAAAGATTCCGTACAAAATGACTAAATGCTGAGGAAAGGTAAAAAATAAAAGTAACAGATTGTAACTATGAAATGAGACACACATTTTATTTAGCACACTTTCACCCTTTTCACATTGCAACATCGTGACCCCAAAATTTGCTTTATTCCTGGGTAGGAAGAGGGGTCACACTGCTTAGGCCAAAAGGCATTATATTTAGAAATTAATTTTAAAAAATTAACACCATTATTAATGTTTGTAGTTTTTGTAGGCTTTCGCTGGTGAAAAGTTCAAGTCCGGATCAACGGTCAATGATCTTCAGATGATCGTCTCCTGAATGCGACTGTTCCCGCAACCTCTTCCGCTTGTATCGCCCAAGATCAATCACTCGTGCGGCTGCCCCACAGACTACCACACCGTCTTAAAGATGTCCTCGAAGTTCCTCAATCATCTCTGTCATCTTCCGAATCCAATCTGTAAACCCCCTGGGTGATCTTCTTTCACCCCTATAATAATTTCTGATTGGGGAGGGCCACGGGTCTGCACCCGGAATCTTCTGTCTTGGTCGCAACTCCATTGGTTCTTTGAGACAGAAGATCGTCGCGACTCAGATAATCTACGCTGCTGTACCTCGTAAATCTTATGGAAAGTCTATCAATATACCGATCATTTTGACTCAGGTAATAAATACCCTTCTGAGTATTTTTTTGCTCACGACAGGCCGACACTACCTCCATTCAAGCACTTCGCGACCAACATGTGCGAAAGAACGAAAGAATGGGTGGCCGTCCAACAGGAGTGTCCCTTCTATAAATCGTTGTAACTCAAAAGCGTTCTGAGTGTCGGAGAAAGAAGAGGTGTGGTAACATCAAAGCCGTTTACAGAATCTGCTCTACATCTATTTTGCCCCCGAACGTTAGAGAAGAATACGTGGTCCCATTTGAAGAATACAATAACCCATCTGGCCATTATGCTCATCCCCATTCTTCAAAAATAACAAGTGGTGTCGTAAAGTGTTCTCTAATGAGGCGACGCTACAACATCAACCGAAATTTCCATAGAGCGGTTGTTTCAGACTCTGATTTCGTCTACTACAACTTAACCAATAACGCTTTATTTGAACGATTAGATGATGGCAGAAAAAAAATGAATTGCTTTATGTGAATGAGTGAGTGAGTGAATATTTACGTCGCTCTGTTCAGCTACACGAGGGCTTTTGGCGACGGACCACGTAATTTTGAACTATGGTCAAGTGACGTGGACGACACCTGAGCTGGCACCCCCCTCTCCTAACTACCACACCACACCAACATTAGGACGTTTCAGCTCTCGACAGATTTAACGTGCATTACTTTGTGTGAAATTATCTACACTAGCGCTCTCCATAATCGTTGTTGAACTGTTATCTTTCCATGTCATATGAAATTCTGTACCACGGTGGATATAAGTTTACTCTTTTCCACAGAATCTCCCCTATAAAAGGGATGATTAATTCTCATGCCTCTAAGGAACTAGTTGTATAAAGGAGGGTGACATCTTCACCACTTAACTGAGGTCTATAATTACGTGATCCGTCGCCAATAGCCTCCATGCATCTTCAAAGTGAGACAGACTTCAGTGAACAATGAATTAATCAACCAACCCATAGGTCTCTTTTATCGCAATTTATTTTTGCAACGAATTTTTGAAACATCCTGCGTGCGCGCTGGGTTTCTCAGCACCAGGATTGCAAGGAAAAGTAGGGTACACTTAGATGACTCAGAACTCCTAAGGAATTCTGGATCGTGTGACGTTTGAGAAAATTAATGGTAGAGTGGGAGTTAAGAATTTAAATATTTGGTTTATTTACGTCACAGCTTTTAATTACAGTATACACATTTACATTGAAGTTATTCATTTTTTTTATTGCTAATGGAAGATTATGAACAGTTACAGCAAAGCTGAAACAGAGTTCATTACTCTAGTATGTCTCTAACCTCCCAGTAACGCTCGGCGAGTTATTCATAATATTGGTTATTTCATTAGGGATCAGAATATATTTGTGAGGGAGGAGGCCACAACCCTTCTTTTCGGTGTTTTCCTGTGAACTTCCTTTCTGCTCTCTCCGGAGTGGAGCGATCTTTCTCACCTTGAGTTACATTCGGCTTCTGAGCTGAGTGGGATTTTCTCATGGTCAAAGGTAACTGGAGCTATGACAGAAGACAGGTCACCGCAGTATTTAAGGCCTGTTATCCTATCCACAGAACCCGATTTTTCAGATGTGTGACACGAAAGCGTCACAACCTGCTCAGGTGCTCCGTGCGTTCTTGTGCTGTTTTTTTTATTTTGTGCTAACGCAGAAAAAGCAATGAAGTGAATTCCTACTTAGGTGAACAAAGAAAATTTTATTTTAGTTACTTTTTATTAAATAGTTACAATTAATATAAATATGTAAATACATATGACAGAATCACAATATTAAGTGACCAAATAGAGAGCGATTTTTTCCATTTCCCTTTCTATATAGGGTGTTGGACTATTTTTTTTGTTATTATTGCTTTTATTCATTAATTAAATTTAATTATTCTAATAAAATAGTGTAGTAAAAAAAGAAACCATATTCTCAGAAATTAGGCCAACCCAGGCGGAATTCGAACCTACGACCTTTGGATTAGAATTTCAACGTACTAGCCATTGCCCTACATAGACACAACGAAGGGATTTTCATTTCTATATATGCTGTTAAACTATTTATTGATTTTTTAATTTAATTATTGAATTAATTTTTGAAAAAACTGCATTAACATCAGTTGTGTCATCCACTGCAAGTTTATAAAATTGTATTTGCACTTAACAAGATATCTATATAAATAAATTTATTTAGGCATTGAATAAAATGTATCCCTGTATTTGTTAAGGAAATTTTTTTAAAAACCGTTGTTAAATCTTTTTGTTTTTGAAATATTCAAAGAAATTAATTAAATGCAGAGAAAATGTAGCTTACTCAGAGAACCAATAACGCGAGTACTGAGGGTGCATTATTCCAAAATTAATATACTGCTTCAGCAGTTCACGAAAGAAAACGTTTTAATATAACGCACGTTACTTTTAAAATTTTCGTTGGAAATGTTTACAAGTTGCTTACTGAAGTTTATCTTGACTCCATACTTTCATCTTCCATTACATGTAATTAATTTCACAAACTTTAAAAGGTTAAAGTTCAGCATTGCCTACGTAAATTTAATTCAAAACAACCGATCCCCCTTTTACTTGAATTAAACTTTTAAAAAGAAAGGGAAATACTGAAGGGAAAAAAAAGTTCAGTGGAGTGTTAATTTGTTAACGTATGATCGATCTCATCAAGGTAGTGGCTTTTTCGCCGTTAGATTCGATTATAATGATCGCCCAACGTGTTGAGTGCAAAGCGCAAGCTGCTACGATCGGTTTTCTTATTTAGAGAATGCATTTTACTTGATTTCCACTTTAATGTTAAGCGTTTAGTGTGATTTAGGCTTAAGAAGATAAATTGTTTTTAGAATTGTATGTGCATGCCAAATACATAAATTACTGTCGGTATTATTTATAACATTTAGATATGTTAAATTCTTCGATGTTTATATATAAAAATGGATGCTTGTATGTATGGCTTCGCTTCGCTCCAACCCCGTTCAACCTATCACTATGAAAATTGGCATGTATATGTATTTTTTGTGGTGAAGGTTTTTGTGCCATCCTCTTTGTTGCAGCTCTCCACCAGGTGGCACTACAGCACATCAACTTCTGTACCAATATCTTTTATTCAATCAATCGCCAATTTGTCAACAGGGTCTCCAGAAATGAGGCCTTCTTAGCTCTATTGCCAACATTTCGCTGTTTCCATTGAATTGTCATTATAATGAAGGGAATGACGCTGCTTGCGAGTATTACAATTTTAACGTAAAATAAATGCAATAGAAAGTGATATTTACACTGTTTTAAGGATTTATTACCCAAAATTTGTAACAATGTGTTACTTTTGCTAAGCAGAGATCAGTTTAGGAAGATGTTTCCAAATATCGACCCATAAGGGAGTTACAGGGGTACTATAAATATAAAAAAAAACTTTTCATCAGCTATTAGACTCGCAGACTTAAAATTAAACAAATATAATTTTTTGTTCTCAACTGAGATATGCAAAAGCTTTTTTTTTTTTCCCTTTTTTTTTGTTTAATTTGCAATTTAAGTATATAATACTAAATCTTTAAAAACTTCTTTACAATTCAATCTGTATTGTTTAATTTTCAACTCACCCGTGTGAAGAACGGGTAAACCAGCTAGTGTTTATATTGTAATGCTTACACTCCACGGTAAATTGTGCCAATGGGCTAATAAAATTCAGGACATAACACTTGATAAATGTTATTGTTGTTGCTGTTTCTTATGCTACTTGATCTCGACTGTGTCCGATCCAGGCCCAAGAAATTTATCATGGCAAAGGGCTAGATATATGTCTGTCGTTACCCGTAGCCTTGAGCACCATACAGGCGATAGAACGATTTGGCTCGGTTCCACCCCAATTTTGAAAGAGACCACCCTGTAAGAGGGGGTCAGGGCCCCCAGCACTCTTCCCCTTCGACCAACCTCACGAGAGGGCTTGTGACTCGACGACTATTTAGAGTACCCCCATGTCGCAAAGGCACTATACATTTACAAATATCCATGCCTTTTCTGGGTTTCGAACCCAGACCCTACGGCACAGTAGTCGGCTTTGCTAACCACTATACCAGATGGGCGACTACTTGCTAAATGAAATCACATGTTTCCGTTGAATTCAAAGCTGACATTAAATTTATACTTGTGAAATTCTGATACAATTTGTGACCGCGGTGTCCTAGCAGTTATGGTCACATAAACTTGTGGCCGGTGGGTTATGAGTTCGAGGCCTTGTGCCATTGAAGACCCACCGTGTAGAGGGATCGATATACATTTAATATGTCTAGCTCAAAGTCCTCCCGTTGACGTAGTAGTAGTTTAATGAGGGGGAGGTGCAGCCCAGGCTTCGTCATCGTGATTTGAGCGTCACTCAAAGTTACGAGGTGCGTAACAAATAGCCATCATGTTGCTTTATATTGTGGCGTTAATATAACTCTCTCTTTCTCTCCAATACCATTTCAAATTGGCTCGTTGGATAAAGATATCTAGACATTGATATTTTTAATAAAATTTTTTAAACTAAAAAAAATTACATTATGCGGAGGGTTTTTTTATCAAGCTCATTTTGTTTACCTATATGCATAATTATAATTAACAAATATGCTCTTTTTCAATTCCTACTATTAGTTTGCTCTCTCTTTCTGCATATATGTATATCTATATATAAATATAATCCATAAATATATGTACACAGATAGCTATAGAACCTAAGTATAACTATTCAAGATAGGAAATATTAGGCACAGTAGTACAATAACAAACTTCTGACCTTAGGAACCAAGATTGCAGGTTTAAACAAGTTTTAGGGCTAGCCAACCTTCACCTGTAATTTGTCTATACAATGTGCCATGGGGAAAGGAAAGAATAATATAGGAGAAATTTACATATTACAAATATATATATATATATATGTGTGTGTGTGTAATAATTCCCTGTAGTATCCTTTTTATTAACTCTTTGTACTAATATTCAAACAAACTTTAATTCTTTGGTTTAAAAAATAGCACTGAAATCTTAATCGTAATCGGCTAGTCCGAAATCCCTGTCCCGTCCATTCTGTCCAATCAGAACTACTATTACGTAATAATCACGCGCTTGCACTGCTGGTATAAAAGCAAAAATCACTTGTAAGAATGTAAATAACAGTAGCTCTTTGTCTTTGTGTCCTCCAACATGCCGCTGCTGCTTGTCGTTGTCTGCTTTGCTTGGTAATCGTCGAAAGTTTCTCTATTCAATGTGAAGATGTACCGCAATTGTGTTTTAATACATTGATGTGTGCTTCATCATAAAGGATGAAAAGTTATTTTGAAGATGTTTTCACAAAACCAGATATGACAACAAACTAACACCGGCCAACGCTATTACAATACTTAACATATATATATATATATATGTCGCAGGGAAATGACGAAATTAGGAATTTCATTAAATCCTTAAGGGATATAATCAATTGATTTGAGGTGTTAAGAAAACGTCTCTTCAAGGTCATTTTCCTGATGAAAGTAAGTGATTTTAACAAATCCCAGAACCGTTTCAGTAAAATGAGCTAGTCAGGATTTGCATCGGTAAAATGCTGTCTGGAAGTGGGAGACACCTGGAGGGGGTCGAGTCCTTGTACTTCCTAACCATACAGGTAGTACCTATTAATCCCTTAAATATCAGCCCCATATCTTTAAAAAAATGGCACACCATAGGATTAACATAGGGATTGATATTTCAGTGTGTAAGTAACCGAGAGGAAAGATGTTACACATAAAAAAATACCAGCCTAATTTTCTAATTATTTGTTAATTAGTTTCGAATAAATAATTTGTATTTCATTAACTATTGTTGTATTACTTTCTTCTACGTTTGATAATGCACCATATTTGTTAAATAAACACTTTTAAACTCTTCACAATATTATTTCATCATTTCACTGAAACAGATCAGGGATTCGTTCAAATCCCCTACTTTTATCTGCGTAATGACCTTGAAGAGACGTTATTTTAACATCTCCCTTAGAGATTTGATGAAATTCCTAATTTCATCATTTTCCTGTGACATATATATATCTTGTTCAAATTTTCAATCGTTAATAAACTGTTTTCTATTCATCGACTCAAGTTAAAATACAGTTTTTCCAAATATTAAATCATTAATTAATTTTTATTTTTTAACTGTAAACTTATTCTGCTTTATTTCTGATGAAGTTACAATTAGCTGCAACCGTTAGCGCCACCAATGTAGGAATTGAATTTAATTTTTCTTCGATTTGTTTTTTATATTACTTATAAAAAATAAAGTTTATGTAAAAAACAAAGCTTGACAACAATGAGACACAGGAACTGATTGGTAGGAAATACGCTATTGCACATACCATGATGACGTTTCATAATTTACTTGTAGAGTATTTTCATTCCTTAATAATTTCGGGAATATAAGAATTTATTTTCGTGTTATTCTAAAAAAATTACAGAACTGTGTCACGTCTTTTGAAGTATAGTAAATAAAATCGCTTAGTAAAGGAATTATTCTTGTTGTACGTCAATTAAAATGAAATTACTTTTCTTCATGTTTTTGGAAATCAAAAAAAAGTATGAGCATTCTATTCTAACATTGTTGTCTCACAATGCTCAAATCTTATAGCTCCTTTATCATGTTTACATTAGGTAAAGTGTGTCAGTAGAAAAAGATAGCAAAAGTGAAAAGGTAGACTTCTTGATACGAAAAAGAAAAGAAAAAAAATACTACCACCATTAGCTATGTAGAGGGGAAAAGTATTATATTAACTGAAAAGATATTAATTAAAGAAGACCCAAGGCACTTAATGAGTAAAAGAAACTTTTGAAACAAAAAGGAATATCCCAGCGTTAATTATTTCCAAAAGAAATGTTTGACTAAAGAAATGTTGAAAAAATATGAACAGGTGTTTATTTTACTTCTTAAACAGTGCCTGGCATTTTACTTTACTTTTTTTATTGATGTAAAAAACGCATTTTTGTTTGTAGTTGTTAAGTAGGATCAAAAGTAATTCTTAAGAAGTTAATATGAAGTATAATTGTTTCTTCTAAAAAAGAGATCTAAAAGTGGAATGCAAAAAAAAAATTGATACAAATGTTCCACGTTACTTAAGAATGCTATCTTTTTCATGCACAATTTACTTAAAATTAATTCCCGTCTTTTTTAATGTGTTTTGAATACATTTATATATAAACATTACTCTAGTTGCCTTCAAAAATGAACTATTCGGTGTTCAACTTGGCTGTTATGTCCCAGTAGGGAAAATACATTTCATATAAAAAAAATTGATCTTCAATTAAGGTATTTTCATTCTATTAAATTATTTTACGCATTGTCTTATATCATTTGAAATCAACTAATGGGCTCAATTCATGTGACGTCATAATCACATGATAATGATAACCACGTGTTTGTAGCCAATCAGTTCAAAAACTCATGTGGCGTCATAGTTACACGATAAAAGCAGTCCTGCGTTTCCAGCTAATCAGCTCATACGCTTCGTTGTTGCCAATTTTTGATCTTTTCAGAAACTTTTTCTTAAAAAATACAAATTTGTCAACAACAATTACGCTCATAGGTAGACAAAATGCATTTTATTTAAAAGTACGTGTATAAAATAAGATTTTCTTTTTTAATTTTGAAATCTTGTGTATAATATATTTGAACATTTTTACCCTATAATAAAATTTGAAATTTTACCCAAGTTTTCCAAATAGAACAACAAGTACAATGAGTTTGATGTCTGTTTTGAATTCAATGAAGAACACGTGTTCGTCTTTATCATGTGACCATCCTGAATTGAGCCCATTGGCCGAGATAAAGAAAATAAAGACATGATCTGCAATTATCTCTTTCTAAAAACTTATTTTAAGAATTTAAATCTACTTACTTAAAGTTACGAAGATATTTAATGTCTGGGTTTTGTCGATAAACAAGCATTTGGTTTTCCAGTAAACTTTTTAAGTCTCCTGGTTACTGACAGATTAACAACGGTCAGCAAAAGAAGAACATGCACCTCGTTTTCAAAACATGCAAAGAATGTGGCTAAGTTTTCAACCTCATAACTAAATGATAGACCCGCTGCAGATTTTTAAACACTTGTAAATATTCAATGTAAATGCTTTTTTTTAAAAAATCATTCAAAGGTCTCCATTTTCTGCATATATGAGATTTTTCGTAGAAATTTGAATACTTACTAACTAAAGAAAATACTGTTTAGAATTTGTATAGAAATTAAATTTTAAAATTTTTACAAGTGAAAAAAAACGGATCCCGGCCTAATAAATACGATTAAAATTGTTCAGAGGTACTTATTTGCTTTTATATGTAAGTTTAAATAAACAATGTATACAGAGATCACAAATTACTTCATTGGATTAATATTAAAAAAAATCTCTCTCAAATAAATTGTGTTTAATCTTTATTGCGTTTTATTGTAAATTATACTAACACACAATTTTTTTCTTCAAATTAAGAAAAAAATTGTTTATTACTGTTATGGGTTTACATTATAATTACAATTAAAATGGTGCCATTGGAATTATTTACTGGATAAATAATATGTTGCTTTGTGGAATTTCTATTGACTAATGTATTGGACATTCCTATATAACGAAGTATAAATTAAAGGAAAATATTATCCTTAAATATGTACATTCTTGTAATTATTTTCTTTCTGGTATTGTTTATATTATTTTTGAGGATATTTCCCCTAATAGTAATTTCATCACTTTTTCTTTTTAGAGTTCCACTTCATTTCCAAGTTCGTTGAATATAGAAAGGTTTATTCACTCTTTACTAATAGGCTCCCTAGGCACTTCAAACCTTTACGCCCACCGCTATTTCCAGAGCCCCTCCCCCTCCTTTAGTTCTTAATTTTCCAGTTTTGGTTTGGGAAGGATTTTTCCTGGATTCTGTTGTTCTTTTCCATTTCTGTTTTTGCTATTCGGAGAATCATTCCATATCCACTACCTATGGACCCACCGTGTCCTGTACTCGACACCAAAAGGAAAGGATAGCGGCATAGTTTGGCCACTCTTGATCATTTCTTACCTTACGACATCCCGGACCACCCTTTTGTAAATTAGTAAAATAAATTAATGAAATCATTAGCAATAACAGTATAGAGAATACATTATTGTATGGACTGTTTTCAACTTTTTAATTTCATCTTTTTCATCACTTTGCTATCTTTTACTTTTAGACATCCTTATTCATTGTTGGATCACTAACTTTGTACTAGTGTAACAAAAGTTTTCTTCGAGCTTTGAAAATCATTAATAACATCATATTGTAGCCAATTTCCATGGTAATATCATTTTGAGTGCATAGGACCATTAAACTATTAAGCTTTTCATTTTCCATAGTAGTAGCCATTTCAGTCTTTACTCTCTTAAAAGCAGACATTTCTCTGTCATGACTCGCTAGGTGGTGATAAGTTCGCTATAATTTTAATTTTTTCTCTTTTTTCCCCTCCAATATTTTGCACCCTAGACACGTGCCTAGTAATCTAAACGGAGAAGTGGTCCTGCTAATAGCACAATTTTAACTTGATAATCTTGTGATACCCCCCGGGTCCAGGGGTGTCATCTCTTCATCTATGCGACCTAGATTTGTAGGAGGAAATGATTGATTATCCAAATTCGCCATAATAAATTTAATTTATTATTGTCTAAATATATTGATCAACACATCACAAGTCTCACTATAGGGATTCAATCAGGAGTGATACAACGTAATTCTAAATTCTAAGTAAATAGCGCCTGGAATCCTAATAACTATCTTTATGAGAAATTAACCTCAGAATCTTTATCTGCCTTGGATTCCTTAACACATTAAAGCCCTTTCTATAATTATGCTTCTATATTTAATACCTTACTAATAGCTCTCGGCGTTCAGCATCTCAGGTTTCACACAGTCTCCTTCTTCTATTCTATCATTCTAACACGCGAATACTAAAGCTCCAATATATATCTAATAACTAATCTGCATATCGCGGTTTCTTCTTGAGAGGATTGGATTAAAATATTGCCATTCTGGCTACAAAGATTCCCCAAGAGGATTAATGTGAAAGCGCGATAAAGTCCTGTCACAATCTTTAGACTGGATTTATTCCTCTTAGATATTTAAAATCTCTTTGCATTTCATTTTTAACACTATTCGTAATGTGTTGTGTTCATTATTCGAAATGGTTGTAAATTGTTTCTTTTTCCTTATCAGGGACATACGCGACCGGTCTGTCCTGAGGATCTACGAACAAGACGTGAACGGCGGAGGTGTTTACAGTACATATGATCAAGATCTCAGCTACTTCTCTGAACCGGAGTTCGATTCCGAGTACCAGCATCAGCATATACACAGGAGCAAGGTCAGTCTTCTCTCTCTTCTTTTCATATGCGTGCTTGTATGTATACATGTTACCGTTAAAGTGTGAAATCCGTTATGTTATATAGAATAACTTGGTATTTCATGAAATAATTGGACGTCAGTTAAAAGTAAATAAAATTATTTAATTCTACGATTTAACTTGGTATTCTCTAGAATAACGATTACTGTGTATCGTTAAAGTAGGAAATATGCAGCATTCGAAAGTTCTTTGAACCGATTCTACCTGCTTTTAGTCAGTTTCGAACCGCTTATAGCTTTGCAATGACGTGTGTGTGTGCCCTTCATTCAGTTGCTTTTAAACGTAGAATTCAGACGGCGTATTTATATGTTACCGTTTTACATTTTAGATTACTTACAAATATTTTTGCGACCTATTTCCAAGCAATGACTTCTGGAGGAATGGAAGGCTAACCTTTGAAATTTTAACATTTATTTAAACACAATTTGAAATTTTCCTTTAAAATATTTAAATAGAGTTAATAATTCACAATACCATCAAAAGGTACAAAATTACCTAATCCTGAAATTGGCATACACCCCCACATAAAATAACCTCGACCTCTATGCTGAAGCATGCAGGTGGAGGTGTTCTTATTCCAACTAGATTCTTGGGTTTTAGCTCCTCATTTTTTCCTCTCCAAACTATTATACGCCTATCGGAACACAAAATTTTGAATTTTCAATCATCCCAACCAATTTGCTGACAATGTTATGTTTTCTAAAACTTCATCCCTAGAATCTAGTTGGAACAGTGAAGCATGAAGGTGGAAGTGCTCTTGTGGGGGGATGTCAACTTCAGGATTAGGTTATTTGGTATTTTTTTATGGTAATGAGAATCAAGAGCTCTATTTAATTATTTTCCAGAACAATTTGAAGTTATCTGCCTAAAATTTAGTTAGTGGAGGCCACTTTTCATATTTTAACCAGATAATGACGCCAAGCTCACTCTTCACAATGTGCCGCGCTTGTGTCTCTATAACTGTTCCCAAATTCTAAAAAAACCCTTCTAAATCACCTGATTTAAGCCCAGTAGAACGCATTTGGTGAGAATTTGAATTTTAAAAAAAGAAAACATTACAAATAAAAACAAATTTTGATGTAAAAACAATAATCACATAATAATGGTGGAATGTTGATGAACAAATTACAAAAAACTGAGGAAATCTATACCAAAATGTTTAAAAGTTGTTGTGAATGCTAAAAGATATCCTATTAAGTATTAAATTAAGAAAAAAAGTACGTGTTTATATATAGCTACGTAATTTTTGAGATTTAAAAATAATAGTTATACTAAATTTTAAGAATGTTATTCAAATAACATTGTATTTTAATTCGGATACAAAAATAAGTCGAAACCATTGTATTTTATACAAAATTTAAGTGTACGAACTCTTTTGACGTTCACTGTATATAATATGATGTATAGCCCCCCTAAAACCAGTAAATCTCATAAAACTGAACCTCTTGACTGTGAAAAGGTAGAAAAAGGAATGGAATACTTCTGTTAAATTAAATAAAACGAATCATATCGTCAATTGTTAACCACTATTCAGCCTTAATTCTTCATCTTACGTAGTTTTCCCTCAATATATACGTTCTGTTCAAAAAATTGTTTTAGTAAGTAAATGTTTCTGTGAGATTTTTTTATTTTTATCTTTGTAAGAGTGTTCTGAAAACAGGTGTTTTTAAATTTTTCCCGCCTTTAAAAGTAATATTTCTAATTTAACGTTCGCATATCTTTGAATATTACTCTGCTATTTCAATTGTTCCGTATTCCTTTTTAAAATATTAATATATTTAATAATATATATGTATAAAAGCTATTTATATTTACATGTTTAAACACAAAATTTAAATTTAATAATTTTCTTGAATAAAGCGTATTTTTATTGAAAACGTTTTTAGTGTTTATAGAAACTTATAAATATTTTGAGAAAAAAAAAGTGATTGTTTAGATGTTTAAATATTGTCTTATGACTTCAGCATAAAAATTACAAAAAATAGGAATAACAACTTTTTTATATATACTTTCAAATTGCAAATGTAGAATTTCAACTCTACGAATATAATTTTATCCATAACGTTGAACTGCGAGTATGTATTCATATTAATGCTAATGTTTTTTCTTTTTTGCTTATCTTCAGATATTTTCGAACAAGTGATAGATATTACACGCATATATTGTCATTTTGTTGTTTTCGTTCAGTTTTTTGTAAAAATAAGTAATATATCTTAAGCTTTAGTGTTTTTAAATAATTTTAAGTAATATTCAGTCTTTTTGAAGTATTATTAATAGCTTTCAGTTTTTCATAAACTATTATTTTTAATGCATATATATTAGTGGTTAAGGAAGAAAATTGTCTA
Organism: Trichonephila clavipes; assembly: GCA_019973935.1. Classification (NCBI taxonomy): domain Eukaryota; kingdom Metazoa; phylum Arthropoda; class Arachnida; order Araneae; family Nephilidae; genus Trichonephila; species Trichonephila clavipes. Next base: position 1,860,367 of record BMAU01001371.1, on the reverse strand, counting down.
AATTTATCTTCAAGACTGTAAAATATTATAATTGGACATAATTTCAACTAATTGCTGTTGTTTAATTAAGAATATTTTTTTAAGCTTTTAACGTCATGTTTAGATCCTTTATCAACTGAACTAGAAGGGTTTAATAACAAATTAAACCTCTATATTAACGATCATTAAGGGATTTGAACTCTATTTGCAATCACAAAATGACCGGTTAAGTAGAATTTTATGTAATAAACAAACATTACTTCATAAAGATAAACAGAAAAACTAACTTCTGTTGTTCGCTTTGTATAATTGCATCTTTTTCTGACTGTAGTTATAACTTTTTGTTATTCCATTTAATTACTACTGAGTGCTTTTTTTCACTCATTTCCGAACTAATGTTTTCTCGCGTTCTTAATTAGTTTGTTGTGTAAAAATAATCATTCGCGCTGCACTCTCAAAAGCAACAACAAGATCAACACAACTGTACGCCTTCTGCTTAATTGACTACAACAATAAGTAGAAGAATTGAAACACACAAACACTAACAGAGATACATACGAGTACACATGTCACTAGAACGGCGAATGTCGCTTCTTCAGAAAAATGGCAATAGAACTAAAACCAATTGAGATATTACTGAGCACTTCTTCGAGAACAAATAAAGAACAAACTCCGGATCTTTCATTTCTTTGCACCATACAAATTACCACTGCCCAACCTAGTTGTTGTTATGTTATACAAGAGACGTTCCGAAAGTAAGTTTCGTCATTCTTTTGAAAGGTAAGACAGTACACCAGGTAAAACAATCACCATAAGAAACTATTGGATATAAAGGAAAGTTCTGCCGTTTTTGAACACGTGCACTTTTATGAGTTGTCGATCCTTAGCAAGAATTCGGATCTGACTGAGACCGGTTTAAAAAACAGTTGGATTAGTGTACTATTCATAATTTATACACATTTTTCGCATTTTAATCAGTTTTTTAACGGGTAAAATTGCCACAACATGAGTGAAGAAAAAGTGCACTTAAGACATTGTTGTGTTTGAGTTCCAAAAAGGGAAAAATGGAATAGAGGGGAAAACGTGACAAGTTGGAGAGGAAGCAGTAACAGCTCGAACATGCCAAAAGTGGCTTGTAAAATTTCACTTGGCTAATTTTTCTTTGAAAGATGAACATAGATCAGAAAGGCCATCAGATATCAGTGACTAAGTGCTAAGGACAAATCCCACGTTAACTTCCACAGAAGTGGGTTTCATCATACTACAGTTTTGGATCACATTAAAAGGCTTGGTTCCGCGTCCAAACCATCTGTATGGGTGCCTCATGCATTAAGCGAAAAAAATTTAATGGACAGAATATCGGTATGTTCTTTAAACCCTCATCCAAAGCTGACGCGCATCAGAAGATGATTATGTTGTGTTGTTGGTAAGACAGCAAGGATATTGCACCATGAGTTGCTGAAAGAAAATAAAGCGGCTGTTACTGTCGGCAGCTTGATGTTTTGAACAAAGAAATTCAACATAAACGTCCGTCTTCTCCAACAGAAAGGGTGTGATTCTGCATCAAGACAACGGTAGATTACAAGTGGCAAGAAACACCGCATAAAAAACTTCAGAGTTAAGGTTGGTAAACTTTACCTCAACCAGCATATATATACTCCTCATATTGCACCATCTGACTATCATCTGTTCATGTCATTGCAAATTTTTCTTGATGAAAATAAATATATAAATTTTGAGGGTGTCCAAATGGCAGTGAAAGAATACTTTATCTCCAAAACAGAACACTTCTTTTCCGGGGCTTACAGAAGCTGCCATAACGCTGGTTGACAGGTGCAACTAGCAAAAGAAATTTTACTTTAGATTAAATTTTGAATAAAAAGTGAAACAGTTTTGTCTTTTCTTCAGAAAAAAAAGACAGAATTTTTCCTTACGCCCAATACATTCGATACTGGATAAACGACAGAGGGGCATCATTGTCAGAAGAAAGACGCATACCCTAAGTAATTTGAAAATAAATCACGATAGCAAATAGACATTAGCTGACTACCTGATGGACAGTGGAAGTGCGTACTATTATCCTATATAAATTGACACATGGGACCAGTGTGTCTGTCATCCATGAACGCCTACAGATCGTGTATGGTGAAGAAATTATGTCTCCTCAAATGGTTGGTCACTGATGTTGCATGATCAAGGAAGGAAGGCAGAATGTGGTGGGTGAAGGTCAAAATGGGTGTCCTTCCGTTTCTAGAAGTGAAAACGACATTGTTTGAGTACAGGACATTGTGTAGCGTACATTATTACGAAAGTCCAGTTACGTCAGGCATGAAACCAGTTGATGACGTCAGAGACGAAAACCTCATAGTGACTACCTTAGATTGTAGGGGGACAAGGTTTTCCTGAAATTCATTTCCCCTACATTCCCAGAAACTCCTCCAAAGGACATGCGCAGAGACCAGTGTTGAGGGTCCTGGATGGAAGCGAAAAGCCACCGAAGTTTGAAGATGGCGTTTTAGCATGTTCTATGTAATTAACGTTGAATATGTATCTCTAATCTAACTGTGTGTTTCCGTGTCCAATACACTACAATGATGTACCTCGATGAGGCGGAAGCATCCAAGTTCATCAGTTCTTCAAAACAATGCTGAGATGGAGCAGGCTGTGCGACAGTTGCTTACATCGCTGGACAGCGGTTTCTTCTAACTGTTTGCAGGCGACGATAACTGAATGTCGGTAGCAGCTACTTCAAAAAATAGAGCAAAATTATAGTTCACGATGTCTTAATCTGGCAATAAAATTTCCGTGTATAAAATGACGAAACTTACTCTCGAAACGCCCTCGTATATCCATCAATTCAACATCAACTCACAAATCTAAACACGCATCTCCTGGCCCATTCGCGTTCAGACACGAAAACTGCTGATCCTGGCACAAAAACCACTCTGTCTCAGACGCCGCTCCAACCCGTTTCTCCTTGAACTTCACCACCCTTCAGCAGCTAAAAACAACCTCCACTTCTTTTTACCCACTTCCTAAAAGAAGCGGAACAGGAAAAAAGCTGAACCCTTTTCTTTTAAAATAACAGAGCAAAATCATAATAAAGACAGGTGCCTCTGTTGATGGTGATCGTCCCCCTTCGAGAGGGGAACAACTTTCTTCTTTCTTCATCGCCACCGTCAAGGAGGAAGTAAACAGTTAACAGATGCTTTGGGAAAGCATTAAAAGAAATGTTCGGAATGTGTTCTTCTTCCACCCCTCCCCTTTTGACTCAGTGTTCTATTTGTGTTATTCCAGGCTTCCAAAGCTCCGTTGCCGCCAGCCCTCGGGTATTACGGGACTCTGCCAGCGCAGTACCTACCTGCCAACCGCACCCAGACGTTGCCGCACAGCTCCTCCATGAGGAACTACTCGCCCACACATACCGCAGACCGACAGAAAAATATGCCCCCAGGAGGAGGTAAGCATCCCCCATTTGAGTTGGTGACATGCGTTCCTCGTGACACCGCGTGTCACAGGTTCTAAGCTGCGTTTCGCGCGATCAGTTTTGTGTGATGGTGGTTATATGTAAGTGTGTGTACTTAAGATGGATCTAGAGGATAACCGTAGGTCGAGTGGTAAGTAGAGTATATAGATAATTGTTTTTATAGTTCATACTTTTTTTTTGCAGTTTTGTTTGAAATGCATGTATAAAATTAAATTAATATAAAGCAGGGGTGGTCAACCTTTTCGGGAAGAGTGCCACTATTTGATAAAAGAATTAATTATGTGTGCCACTTCCAACTTTCCAACTAACAAATATGGAAAAGTGAAAAAAAAGACTGTGTGTGCCTATAACCACACGATAGAAGTGATAACTTCAAACAAATTTTGTAATGTTATTTCAGGGATTAATTAGATGAGTAAAAAACAAGGGGATAAATATATATATATATATATATATTAGAGTATTGTCATATAAGATTTATATTCATATGTCTACTCATAAAGTAATATGTTTTGAGAAATATACAATCATTTTTGTGAATTAATTGTATTCTAAGAATGAAACAATAGGTTTATGATAGCTGAAGTAGGTTATAAATATACTTTAGATTCAAAACTATTTAAATATCTAAAAAAACTCCGTCAAGCGTTGTTCCGTACTTTGTCGTGCCTTCATTTGGATCATTTGACATAATTAAATTGAATTTTGATTTTAAAAAATCTACTAAGGCTTTTTGATTTGTCTTTTGAAAAATCTACATTAAAATCCCCACTTAAAATAATAGGCAATTTGTTCAGAAGAGTTCATCCTTCCTCAGTGTATGCAACTAAATTTTTGTGAATGAATTCGGTAATTTTCTCTACACTTTAATTTGGTGAAATATAAATAGTAACCATTAGAATTATTTGTCATTTTCCGCTCTACGTTTCGCTTCCACAAATTTCTCCGATACATGACTCATTAAACCCAAATGATTCAGTAGTATTATTACGAGTAGTATTGTTATATTATTCAGTAGTATTGTTACGAGCATTACAAACCCGAGCGAAACAATGCTCGGCTTTTTAAAATGCATTAATGTTCATTCGCTAGAAAAACGCGCCTAAAGAAGTTGCCACTTCAAAAATGTTACTTATACGCTTATTATGGGATTTTTACGCAAATAGCACATTTTTTAATGCAAGTCAATGCAGTAGAAATTTTAAAATAATATAGTAAATAAAATGAAAGTACAAGCTTAAGTTTTATTGTTAATAAACTTTTTACAAGTTCAATCAATTAGGTTAAGCATAAAATAAAAATTAGTAATTTGAATCATTTAATTCAAAATAATTATTTAACGCTCAGTACTTACTTATAATGAGGCTTTTAAACTACTACTTTTTTTTACAAAATCATCCATATTAGGATTAGCTCTTGCAGATGCTAACAAAATTAGGTAATAATAGATACATATCAGCTAGTTTTGAGTGATATTTATTTTATTGTTCATAGCAGAAAACCTTGATTCACACACACACACACAAACATATTTTGAACCAAATATTTTGTCTGAGACTACCCTACTTCAATAAAATTGTAAAAAAATGCTTATATTTATTATCTTTTCAAAATGTTTTTTATTTTTTAATAAGTCTTCGCGTGCCACTGTTAGAACTCCACCGTGCCCGAATGTGGCACGCGGGTTGGCCACCCCTGATTATAAAATTTAAATCTGCGAAATGTGTTAACACCACTGTAAATCAGTGTCTTCAAACTGTGTTCCAGTGAACCCAGGGGTTCCACAAGTCACAACGAAAAAATTATACTTGTGCATGCAAAATGGATTTTCATTTTCTGTGGATATGTATGCCCACAACTATCTATAGATCATCTCAATCATTAAAAATCTAAAAATTTATTTCTACATAATAACTTTATTTTCTAATATTTTTTTAACCTTTATTATAATGTAATGAAATGTTAGAATGTTTTTCTCTTTATGTAGATTGCGCGAATATTCTTTTTACTGTCCCTGGTCCACTAGATAATGTACAATGTTTTGCAATACTAAATAGTTTTCTAATGGAAAATGTACCTTTTTTTTAATTGCGGAAAAAATACCTATAATGATGGAGAGGGAACAACTTAGAACGATGTATCAACAGATTTGATGTTAAAATCAAAATTGAAGCAAGAACAGCTACTGAATATTAGGTTGCAAGTTCGTGTAAAATACACTGGATTTTCACTCAACTATAAACATTTGAATGCCATTCAGAGCAATGTATTTATGTGAAAAATATTTCTCAATATGTGAATGGCTGCAAAAACAGAATATCAAATGCGACTACAGAGAGCGGACCTAGACTTAAACAGTTTTTGTAAAAAAAATACAAATTTATATTATTTATGAGTAAATTATATTAAAATTTTTTAGCAAATACAATTTTTTTTTCAATTCACACTCTCCCTACATATATATGTCTATATATATTTATATCTTGTTCAAATTTCCAATTGTTAATAAAATACTTATTATTCATCCACTCAAGTTCAAATACATTCTTTTAAACTTGTGGATGACACTTGATGTTAATACAGTTTTTCAAATATTAATTCATTAATTCTATTTAATTAATGAATAAATAGTAACAAAAAAAATAATAGTCCAACATCATATATAAAAAGAAGAATCGCTCGTTGTGTCCCTGTTTGCTAATTCAAGTTTTTGCCCCAACCCCACTTTCCGAACTACTTTAATTAGAAACTAAAAAACATAAAAATGAGTTAAGTGAAAATCAAAGAAGTACTAAACTGGAAAACCGAAATTGCATCTCAACAGTGAACCTTTATTGTCCTGAATGACACAATATTTAGTTCAACACAAATATATAATCAGTTCACTTTGTTCTAGGCTTGGCTAATTACCCAAGTTAAAAATATCAAACCAAAAAAAGAAAAAGAAAGAAATGGAGAAAGGCAACATAGTTGTTTTGATTTTAAGAGCTTGCTCTTTGCACTGAAATGTCTCTAAGAACTGGGGGAAGGGAGGATACGTTTACGTTGTGATTTCCTTTTATTAGCATTTTTGTAATTTCGGGCCACCTTTCATGAAAGCAATTTCATTGATTTTCATCTTTCAGTAGCTTAATCTTCTGACAATTCTTTATTTAAAATATTTGTTATTATTCATAATAGATTGGATTCTTTCCAGAGGGAGTTTATGTTAAATCATAGCTGACATATAAAGAAATGTTTGCTATTTCAAAAAAAAAATGTTCTCCTTTTAGTGTCAAAAATTAAGAGTGTCGTTACACTTCAATTATTCTGGATCTGTGGTCTTGGAACTTTTTCGACCCATGGATCCCTTAGAACTGTAAGATGTTTTGGGGGAACCCCATTCCACACACTTAGAAGAAAATATCTTAAAATAATATTTTAAGAGTGGATCAACATACTGTAGGTACTACATGTGAAAACAATTTTTAAAAAAGTATTGTAATTGTTATTATAAAATTTTATATAATGTAATTTACTCATTGATAATATTGATGTGTGATTCAAATGTCACCTACGCATGTAAAATGTTTAGTAACTGAGATATATGCTCGCATTTTTTTTTTTTTTTTTTTTTACACAAACAGTCTGTCTTTTGAAATTATCTACAGTTGCATTTTCTGTTCTGCATTTAATTCGTTTTTATATTTTGTTTTTGATGCCACTCAAGTTGAGAAATACTTTTTACTTAAATACATTGTTCTTAACACAGGCGTAGCTAGTCCTGAGTGGGCCCCGTATCAAAATTTCTTGCACACCCCCTTTAGAGGTCCCTTAATATATTAACATTGTTTTTCCTCGTATGTGTTGGGGCCCCGTATCATTGATACGGCGGTAGCTACGTCCCTGGTTCTGAATGGCATTAAAATGTTTATACCTGTGTTAGAAATCCTGTGTATTTTGCACACATGAATTGGCAACCTAAAATTTAAGAGTTCTTGCTTAAATTTAAATTTTAACATCGAATCTGCTGATACGTCAAATTTTCTGTCCCATCTTCATTATAGGGGTTTTGTTCCCACAAATATAAAAGGGTACGTTTTTCACATTCGAAAACTGTTTAGTTGTGCAAAACATTATACAAACTAATATAAAATTACTCCATGGAACTCAGGATAGCAGACAATTGCAACTAAGCCTTACGAATGAAAGTGTTCTTTGAATTTTTATGCGATTTTCTATACTTTAACGATAAAGGACCAAGCGTTCATTACAGTTATTACTTTGGACTAATAGCATAATCTTTACATATACAAAATAGTGGAACTCAAACAACTGGCTTTAGTCCATGGATCGGTAGTTGAGATACATTGTTCTAGATCACGACATTTATTGCAGAAATTTGGATTGCACGTGATTACGTTAATCATATGACCTTGATATCACATGATAAATGCAATTGTCAAAAAAGTACAATTGTAAAGCCCATTGTCAATAAGTGAAATACTAAGAATTATGGGTTTACTAATTTTCATTTGTTTTCTTTCATTGTAATGGGCTCAATTCATGATAAACACAAATACTCATTCTCCATTGACTTTAAAACTGACACTAAACTAACTTGTACTAATTGTTCTTTTTGTGAAACTTAAATAAAAGTTTCAAAGTTCATAATAAGATAAAGATGTTCAAGTGTTATGGAAAAAAATTAATCAAAAAGATTTTAAATAATTATTAGAAAATCTTATTTTTTTATCCATGTATTTTTAAAAAAGTGCATTTTGTATACGTTTGAAAAGAAATATCTGAAGTTGGCAACAACGAAGCACATGAAGTATTTAGCTGAATACACATGATAACATTTATCGTATGATTATGACGTCGCATGAGTTTTTGAACTGATTGGCTTGAAATACATGGTTGCCGTTGTCATGTAACTATGACGTCACATGATTTTGACTCATTATTATGCAATATCTTCAATATATAATAATCAATTTACCAAATATTACTTGCTTTTGAATCATATTTTCATATTATTTTAAATAATTGTTTAGATCTTTAAATCCTACGTTCTAATTTTTTCTTCTTACCAAGAGGCTATTGTTTTGTAGCTACCAATAAATGGGAACCTGATGCTTTTCAAATTACCTTTTGCTTCACCAATAATGAATTTAATTTTCAAAAACGTTTTAACAAGCAGTTATAAGTTATCTTGTAATTCGTTATCTTGTTAATCGCGTATAACCCCTCCAAAAAGGAAGCAATATTGCATCAGCTGATTGATGTATTACAATAATTTATACATAATCAGGAATTCATGAAAGAATTTAACTCTTTTCTTGCTTGGTGGTACATATGTTGTACCACTAATTCTTATTCGTTTGTCTGGTGGTGCATAAAACGTACAACTTGTTTGAATGCCTTGATGAATATGACGGGGCAAATAGTGACATAGGACTGAGTATGATGAAGTGGAAAGACAAGAGGAGTGGTAATCTACTGTCTAACTTCCGCAACCTTACATTAACTACTGATGTAATTAGGAAAGAGAAAGATGGCAGCCGCACAAGTGTTCCTTGTCCTTTAGATCTGCCTGATTACAATTGGCACATAAATTGTTTGGACAGATTTGTTCAACTTAAAGGTACGTATGAGATAGACAGAAAAAGTAAAACATGATGGCATAGAATTTTCTGGTACTTCATAGATGCCAGTATAGTTAATGCATATGTCATCTATCGGGAAATGAATCTTCCAGAGTTGAGCTTGAAAGGCTTCATAAGCAGTGTCAATTTAAGCTTATTTCGTGCCCTGGGCGCAGAAGGTCTACGGGCCCCCTTCGCAATGGCAGATCGAAATTTATTACCAAAAAACCTGGTTAAGTCCAGCTTATGCGGGCCGCTGGGCTCTTACTCCAAGCGCCCAATGGATAAACCGGCACTATTGAGAAGAAATACTATATCTACAGATTTTGTCAGTTCTGCATTTGTAACTTCAAGAAATAAGCATCAGAGAACCAGTAGAAGTGTTCAGATCAAGAATAAGAAACCCTATGTGCCCAAAAATACACGCCTGGAGAGTTCTGCCCACCAGCCAGAAAGACTCACGAGAAGACGATGTGCTGCTTGCAGCACAAAAGCAAAGTTCGTACGGGATGGATGTGTTGTGTCTGCAAAGTTCCATTGTGCATAGGGAAGAAAATATCATATTTGCAGAGCTATCATGCGGCTTGAAACGTGGTGGTACAAAATATGTACCACATTTGTTTTTTAAAACTTTGGACACTTTTTCTTTGAAAAAATGTGATATGTTCCAGCTTTTGTGCAATAATTATAGTTCTGTGAGGTTTATCTTAAATTTTTGTAATTATTTCTCTCTTGTGCATTATTTTTTACAAAAATTCAGCGCATTAAGGAGTTAAATGTAATGATAGCTGTGAGGTTACCGCATTTATCTCGAGAATTGCTTCTTTATAATCTGACTTCTCTTAGTATACTTCTGGATCAAACAATTTTTCATTTTAAAATGTTTGTGTAAAACAGTGGACTTGGCGAGAATTATTGGCTGTGGTCTTCAAAAAATAATAATCTTTCAATAAAGAATATAATCATGGTGGTTTGCCAATGCTAAATCAGAACAAGAAAAATAAATTCTGTTGTTTGATATGTGAAATATATTGTGTTATTAAAATTGTGGAATTTTTTTGAAACGAATTCTTATTAACTGGATATCATTTTCAGTTTAAATATAAAGCAATATCTTTTAAGAATACTTTTCTAAAATTATCGGTGGATAATTGCACATATCTTTTTTATAACTGATAATCAATGAGTTCTTTTATTATTTTTGGCCAAGGGCCAATTATGACTCCAAAGAATTGCGATATTTCATTAATCTTTTTTTTTTAGCTATGATAACAATTCAAAAATTAATTACTCTTGCAACCATCATTCTTAGTTATTTAAAAATAGTTTTTACATATATTCACATTTTTGAACCTGTTTTTTAAGGGTTTCGATAGGAAAATCAATGATAAATATTTCAGAAATTAATAACTTTAATAAATTTTGTGGAGAAGATTTAATGTCAGCTATTGACGCTTGGTAACTAACAATTTGCCCCGAATGTAACATCAGTCAGTTTTCTCCTCAGCACATTCTGCAATGACAGGGGTTTTCCCGTGAGGAGGCTGTTGCATCCCCCCTGCTGTTCTTAGACTGTACAGATTTATGGACTCATGGATCTGGTCTAGTTTCACTAGACCAGATGGAGATTAGTCCCACCACCAAAATCAGTGTGAAAAATTCATATAACAATGGTAATTCGAAATAATTTTTTAACTTCATTGAAGTATTAAAATAAACTCAATTTTTTTAAAGAAATAAATATAAATAAATTGTAATGGAACGATTAAATATATAATTCTTTATTATTACTTGTGTTACACCTCTTTAGTTTAGGTGATCACTCAAAATCCTAACGATGTGAGGTTATAGCTCGGAAAAGCTAGGTACTCAAGTATCCACCCAACAATTATTTGTTTTTTTTTTCGATACAATCATAACATTTTAGGCCTTTTCTATTTTCAAGTCATTATTCAATTACTTATTTTGAAAATTCAAATTAGTAATATCTATGTACCGTTTCATGAAAAACAGTTAATACAGTTAGTCCAGTTATAAAATTTAATATTGTTTATGGATGAAACTTCTAAAGTAAAGCTTCAATTTATAATGTATTACTTTCAAATTTATACTGCTTCTATTTGTGGATAATTATAATGTATAATGTGCAAATCTGAACTCTGTGCTCTGTTGACAAAGAAATTTTAATATTTGTCAAATTTTTGTCATCTTAGTAAATGTTTGCATATAACAGGGGTGGCCAACATGTGGATCCAAAGCTAATTGTTAGATTAGACACTAAATAGAATGCGTCATAAAAAAGAATTTTTACAACCCCTTTGACGTCGGTTGTGGTATATTTAAATAGGGAAAAGTAATCCAAAAAACACAAAAATGTTGGCCTCCCTTGATATTTGAAGCCCAGTGGTTGAGTGGTAGTGAGTTCCACGCCGCAGATACGGGGTCCAAATCCCGGGCTGGGTATGGTCGACTGAGCCTTTCATTCTTTTAGTGGGTCGATAAATGAGAACCAAGCTTACTTACTTAGGAACTGAACACAGGGAGTCACGCGTCAGACTGACCACTTGACCGAAACATCTGCACATTCACTGCAATGTCTAAGGTCACTTAAGCTGAGATGGGCCTTGACCCTCATGGGCTGTCGCGTCACTGAGTTCAGTTCCCCTGATATTTAACACCAAAATTATCAATAAATGTTCATCGGTACTCATCTCAGTAAAGAAAAAAATGCATCGTGTAGTGTTTTAAATATTTAACACTTCTGTTGTGAATGTAATAAGTAATAGAGGATGTTACTTCTCTTTTCAGGTGGAACGCTGCCTCCCCCAAAGCCTCAGCGGTCTTTTCAGCAAGCCCTGACGCCGTTGGGCAAGACTGTACGTTCCACACCTCCCCCTACTGGTCCCCCTCCCTCGATCCCCTCTCCAAGATCAGGGCAACCTCGTCCTCTGGGTGAGTAACATTTCTTACTTCAAAGTTACTTTGTTCGCGGACACACGGGCGTTCTTGGGAATGAACGGGCGTTCTTGGGAATGAGCGAGCCGATTGGGGGGCTTGCAAAAGCTGCAACCAAGCGCAAAATTGACATTGACGTTAATATTCCTAAATCGTTTTACAAGAAGATCACGAAAGAAAGAATGGTGAAGTCTTGGAACCAAGAATATCTCATTTCTAATAAGGGGAGCATAAAGAAATTTTTTCCCCACCATTAATAAGAGACTATCATGTTATCATTTTTACACTAACTACAAATTAACCCAATTTCTCACTGGTCATGGTAATTTCAAAAGCTACTTGAACAAATTTAATGTAGTTCCTTCATCTTTCTGTGACTGTAATATTGGTGGCGAGGAAAATGTATACAGAACATGTAATCCTTCTGTGTTCCAAGTATGTCAGAGAGAGAAAGATCATAAGACTGGCGTTCAAGAGACTCAACATTAATTGGCCACCGAATTTTCACCAACTTCTTTCAACCAGAAGTGCTTTCAAAAATTTCTGTAAATTTGTTGTAACTGTTTGTAATTCTTCTTAACTTCATTTTTTTTAATTGTTTATTTCCCTTGAATGTGTGTTTAATACTTACTTCTGTAAGCCCCGTGTGATACTTTGTGGTGCACGGGGATTTTATAATTGTTTTCAATAAAAAAAAAAAGTCACATTCTGTTTGAATGAAACTTACAACAATTCACACACACACACACATCAGCATATTCAACAATTTCTCTGAGATGACCTCGGTATCTGAATGGGCATCGTCACAAGCTCGTCGTCGACGTTATTTCATTTGAATCGTGTAACGAGCCTGGTGCATATTTAATCTATCGAGGCTCAAAGACCTCATGTTTGCATTGCATGGAGAATTGAACACCAGCTCATGTTTTATTCTTGTCACTTGACAGATTCAAAATTGTAAGGTCCGTCACCAGCTCTCACATTGCCTTAAAGTGCGACACGATTTCCTTTTAATATGACAATAGTCGCGTTCCTTAAGCGCTTATGGAAGGTGGGGTTCAACATCTATCCCAGGGGTGGCAAACTTTTATGGATCAACGTGCCATTTTTTTCTGAAGAAGTGTTTAATGAGGCTCAGACGTACCGTCAAATAATTTTGGCTTGTGATTATTGGGAAAATAATATAACTAAATACTAGCAACACAAAACTATATTTACTACGAAAGAAAAATACCTTTTGCATTGATAGTTATAAATGTTTTAGTTATACGTGTAATTGAAATTAAAGTAACATAAGTGTGACTTCTGTTGTTGCAGTTTGGATGATAAATAACTTATATTAGAATTGTCAGATGTTACTTTTTGTAGAATACATCCTGAATTTGAGTCATCTGCCAAACGGTTACTAAGTAATTAATTCTTTTTGCTGTGGCTCACTTTTTTAACAAGAGGATTTGCGATTTGTTTCAAAATACCATTTTACAGACGATGTTTTGCACACCACTGTTCCACAACATAAAACATACACTGCTTTGTCATCTTTACTAATAAGGCCATGTTTCTCTGTCCTCCAAATTTGGAATTCTCTGTTACACTTACTATCTTGCACGTTTTGTTCTTTTGCTGAACTAGCCATGTTAATAACTGTTAAAAATCGTAAATATAACACAGATAAAGTTTAAAATACAGTTGTATCAATGAAATTGACTGTACTATGCGTAGAAAAACTTTACATCATAAATAATTGTAGTCTACGACGTAAATAAGGCAAGACAATAACAAACGAGTGTCCTCCCCGCCACCGATCACACGCATTTGTTCGAAGTACTTCATAGTAAACATTGAAATTTTGAAATAAAATGCAAACCATTTTGATCACTTACGTGCTAAAAATATTGTGTGGCGAGCCATGAATGGCACGCGTGCCACTGGTTCTCCATCCCTGACCTATCCCATATACCTTGAGATTTTTAATTTTTAACCTTTGTATATTATATCTCGACTCAGTGGCGTAAACGTAAACCCCGCATGGTGCAGTGAGCAGGGACTCTGGGGGGCTTGGAGCTTAACTGACGCAAAGTACGTCCCGAGTTTTCGAGGGGGGCTAATATTCTCCGTTACGCCACTGCCTCGACGCTTTCATCTACGAGTGTTTTAAAATGTAAACACCTCCCATAAAAGTAGTCTGTTTACTCCACTTGAATATCACTGTGTTTGATATTCAAGTTTTTAACATAATGGAGAAAAGAAAAAGATTCCTCTTATATATTAAAAGGCGAAATATAAACTGCAAATCTGAGCATGATTTATACACATTGCTTTCGTGTGGAGGGGATGAGATGCTCACCGACGGAACATTTTCTTTTATTTCCCGCAAAATGTAATGTTTTCTATATTTTAAAAGTATTTAACGGGCTCAATTCATGATGGTCACGTGATAAAGACAAACACGTGTTCTCCATTGAATTGTATCAGTTGATCTATTTCAAAAACTTAGATAAAATTTCAAATTTCACAATTGGGTAAAGATGCTCAAAGTTTAAAAAGAAAAATTTCTTCAAAAAGATTTTAAAATGTAAAAATAAAAATCGTATTTTATAAATGTACTTTTTAATAAAATGCATTTTTTATACCATGTGCATTATTATTGTTGACAAATATGTAATTTTAAGAGAAAGTTTCTGTAAGAAGGAAATGTTGGCAACAACGAAGCGCATGAACTTATTAGCTAGAAACACAAGATTGCTTTTTTATCGCGTGTCTATGACATCACATGAGTTCTTTAACCGTTTGACTAAATACACGTGGTTATCATCATTATGTGACTATGACGTCACACATGAATTAAGTCCATTGGTACGTTGTTGTTTTTACCTAATTTGGTTAATAATCCATTATATTCCACTTAACTAGTAGCAGATGATTTTCTTTTTCAATTGGTTCATACAATCGAAAAATGTAATTGAGGATACATATGGCATTTAAAAGAGAAAAAAGAAATCATGCCCAATTTGCGTAGAAGTAAAGCTATGAAATCATTACTTAAAAGATTTTTCCCCTGTGTGTGTGTTTCTTCTTTACTTATATTTTATTTTATTTTATATTCTTTTGAATGTGTTGGAACTCTCATTCAAAATTGTTTCTATTTATTTCTGTTCGATGTGGTTCTGACGCGCTTAACAAATTATATTCGCTTTTAATGAAAGAATTTTTTTTCCCTTGTGATTATTCATGCAATATTATTATAATTTATGTTTTTAATTTGGTTATCTTTATTACATTATAATTTTATATGTAGGAGTTGAAAATCTAAACAATATCAATTCTTAACTATTATATTAATAGAAATGAACTGTATCAAAATTAGTAGTTTTATGCAAGAATAACTTTTCTTTTTACATAATTAATGATTTTGTCACTACAGAGCGTATGCTTATGACATTTTGATTAAAGAAATATATTATATTTCAGATATTTATATCCTTTTTTTGTGCAAATGTTGGCCACATTAATGATTCCCTATTACATCCAATTTATATTCGTAATAAATTGAATGAGACGAGTGTGGGATTCAAAAAATGAAAGATAAAACTTTCTTGGTGATATTATTACTCCGAAGATTTCGTTACTATCGTCAAAATTTTGGTATCAACATGTCGAAAAAAAAAGGAATCGTGACAATTTTTTCATATTATCGAAAATTAAAGGTCTTGAGACCCTCTTTATGTTGAAGAAAATCTGCATATAGGATTAATATACGTAGTTATTTTATTAAATTTTCTAATTTTCCACCTTTATAAATAAGCAGTTTTGTATTGAAGTAATTGGTCTTTATTTTTATATATATATATATATATATATATATATATATATATATATATATAGAGTGTTTTTTATATACAGAGTGTTTTTTTTTTTCCAGGTATAGAAGTTTAAGTTGACATTACTTTCCAAGATGGCGACCGATTTAACAGCTGTCAAGTGATTTATTCTCAGTTTGGTTTGGCAATTCATCATGAATAGACTCACACCTGAACAACGCTTTCAAATTGTGCAATTTTATTTCGAAAATAATGGTCGCGCGCGCGATTTTCGTAAGCGAATTTTGTTTAGCGATGAAGCGCACTTCTGGTTGAATGGCTACGTCAACAAACAAAACTGCCGCATTTGGAGTGAAGCTAATCCACAAGTGTATGTCGAAACACCGTTACATCCAGAAAAACTGACTGTTTGGTGCGCTTTATGGGCTGGTGGAATCCTTCTTCAAAAACGATGAAGGCCACAACGTTACAGTCAATGGTGATCGGTATAGAGCCATGATTACTAACTTTTTCATTCCTGAAATGAACAATCATGATGTCCAGGAGCTGTGGTTCCAACAAGACGGCGCAACATGTCACACAGCTCGTGCCACAATCGATTTATTGAAAGACACGTTTGGTGACCGCCTAATTTCACGTTTTGGACCCGTGAATTGGCCTCCAAGATCTTATGATTTAACACCGCTAGACTATTTTTTGTAGGGCTATGTAAAGTCATTGGTCTTTGCGGATAAGCCACAAACGCTTGACCATTTGGAAGACAACATTCGCCGTGTTATTGCCGATATACGACCACAAATGTTGGAAAAAGTCATCGAAAATTGGACGTCCATATTGGACTACATCCGAGCCAGCCGTGATAGTCATATGCTAGAAATCATTTAAAATGTAATGCCACAAGATTATCTTTCGAATAAAAAAAATTCATGTCAATCGAATAATACATCGTTGTTTTATTGCAATTGAAAGTTCTATACCTCTCAAAAAAACACCCTTTATATGTGTGTGACAGATTTTACAATTTCGAATTGTCATCAAGTGACGAAAATGGCTGTTTTATAATTAGTACCTCTTTCTCCTAGCTCCTACACAGAATTTTTTTAAGGTGTTCAATTTAACATAAAAAAAAACTGTCGTGATGTTTTGGAGTGGAATTTAGTTTCAAAATCGCCATTTTTCATGGACATTGCCAAGCACAAATCTCTGTAAATGTACTCTATTGTGTCACTTCAGGATTTTAGAAAGCATTAGCATTCACATATTAAACATCTCACCACCATACACTAAATATGTAAAACTAAAAATGTATCAGTTCTAATTTAATTTCAAATGTTCAATGTTACCACATTCTTTTGATTGTTTATTAGGTACTTATAGGTAATAGGAATCATGCAAAAAAAAGGCCAAATTCTGTTCCCTCATTGAAGTTATAGTAAATGTATTTCATCATATATCTCCATTGCTCGTGTTGGCAGCAACTTGGAAAATCTGTCGTCAAACCATGATCTCTATAACCAATGTATGCACCTGTTTTTTATTGTAAAAAAATTATTAATCATAGAAAAATATTTTTTTTAAATTCAGATTATTTTTTTTTTCTATCGAACTACATTTATTTAGCAAAAGTATGTGTGAGCTCAATATTCAGTTATAAACACTATAATCCTCAAGAAACAAATTTTAACATGAACATGTAGAATTACATACGTGATAGTCGAACAATGATTTGGCGAATATTTTGAAAAAATAGCGTCGAAGCCATGTTTTCGTCCGAGATAATAAATAGGCTGTGTTGTATACTTCTGTCAAGTAATTGTTTGTATAAATTGCTGTTTTATATTGGCTAAATCCAATTGATATTTTCTTTAAACAATCGATAATATTTCTTTGGACTAGCTGTGAACAAACCTTAGAGTTGCAACGTAATTCGGATCCTTTTATGTACCTTTTCTAATTGTTTTTCGCTTATCATCATTACGTCTCCGTTGCTTGGCTGTTTATAAATAGAAGTATTGTGCTTCATTGAAGCACTCTTTCTTTGATGGAATGATCCTGCAACTTTCAAAATACTGTTAATCCCCCCCCAATGAAAGAGGTACTTAACGTATTATGCCATTGACCAATTTTGCCAAATTAAAAAACATCAAATAAAAGAACGTCTCCAAGTGCTGTCATCGTATGCGCGAACTATATTGCTGTGTTTGTAAAGGGTGTTTTTTTAGAGGTATAGAACTTTAAATTGCAGAGTAAAACAACGATGTATTATTCGATTGACATGAATTTTTTTTTATTCGAAAGATAATCTTGTGGCATTACATTTTAAATATGATTTGTGGCATAGGACTGCCACGGCTGGCTAGGATGTAGTCCAATCTGGACGTCCAATTTTCGATGACTTTTTCCAACATTTGTGGCCGTATATCGGCAATAACACGGCGAATGTTGTCTTCCAAATGGTTAAGCGTTTGTGGCTTATCCGCATAGACCAATGACTTTACATAGCCCCACAGAAAATAGTCTAGTGGTGTTAAATCACAAGATCTTGGAGGCCAATTCACAGGTCCAAAACGTGAAATTAGGCGGTCACCAAACGTGTCTTTCAATAAATCGATTGTGGCACGAGCTGTGTGACATGTTGCGCCGTCTTGTTGGACCCACAGCTCCTGGACATCATGATTGTTCAATTCAGGAATGAAAAAGTTAGTAATCATGGCTCTATACCGATCACCATTGACTGTAACGTTGTGGCCTTCATCGTTTTTGAAGAAGGATTCCACCAGCCCATAAGGCGCACCAAACAGTCAGTTTTTCTGGATGTAACGGTGTTTCGACATACACTTGTGGATTAGCTTCACTCCAAATGCGGCAGTTTTGTTTGTCGACGTAGCCATTCAACCAGAAGTGCTCTTCATCGCTAAACAAAATTCGCTTATGAAAATTCCGCACAGAACCATTATTTTTGAAATAAAATTGCACAATTTGAAAGCGTTGTTCAGGCGTGAGTCTATTCATGATGAATTGCCAAACCAAACTGAGAATAAATCACTTGACAGCTGTTAAATCGGTCGCCATCTTGGAAAGTAATGCCAACTTAAGCTTCTATACCTGGAAAAAAAACACTCTTTACATGCATGGGAGTAGTTTTAAAATACTGGCTGCATATCGCGGCATTTGGTGATATCTTTCCATTTGAAGCATTGGTCGAAGATATAATACATAAGTAACTAGAAAAAGATAACTTACAAACACAGTTATTCTTAACATATAGAAAGCATATACGTGTGTGTATTCCTCTCTCACGGAATTTGGCGATGCCTTTATGCATAAGTATCCAAATGAAATTATAACGTTAATCATTATCTGATGTGTTTCCAGTGGCGTACACAAGGAGGGGCTCCCCATGTCCGTACCCCCGTAGCCCTTGGATTTTTTTTCGCGATTGATTATAATCGGTATGTGAAAAGTACGTAAAATTAATTAATTATTTGTTATCAATAACTCATGCTAATTATTATTTATTCGGTAATTTATTTGTTCCCGACAATTGACACAATCAGAAGAATATGTTTGGCGGTTTATTGAAGTATGATACGAGAATGGTGGACTCTGGACCTCCTCCCCCTTTGAAAAATTCCTGTGTGTTTCTTGAAATGAGTTTATAAATTATGATACTTTGCAAATACTCGATGAAATATGCTCCCTTTTTCAGTTCCTATTGGCTCCACGATGCCAATATCTCCGGAGAGGAGGCACGAGCCCCTGGGCTCCTACCGCGCTCCCCCCGACCGTCCATATTCCGTAGCTGGCCAAGCGACATATCACATCTCTCCCGAGCGGCGCTATGACCCATCATATCATTCCTCGCCCGAGCGACGCTCCCAGCAGGAGTCTGGCTACCTGTCCTCCCCTGAAAGGCGCGTCGACCACCAGAGATCCTTCTCGGGCTACTCCACCAGCTCTTCGTACGAGGAATCGCTCTATGGGGGCAGCATCTATGGCACTCGCTCTGGTAGTGTTACTCCTGTCATCGATGAAGAGGCCAGGTAAGAGCATCTCTTCTGTACACTCTTAAAATGCTGTCACTTGAATAATAAATTACATAGCAGGCCTCTCAACAGGGACATTTTAAGATTTTTTGAGGCCCTGTGCCCCTATGCAAAAAGTAAGCCCTACCTAAGATGTTTAAAAGTAGCATGAATTGTCAAATGAAGCAAATAAATGTGCACGCAGGGACGTCTTAAAGCAGTCTAATTTAGTTCTCGACTTTCTCTTAATAAAATAATGATCCGGATAATTTTAATGGTCAAATATTATTCCCATACATATTCTCCCCAAACCAGAAAGTTTCAAACCGCATGTCAACTGGCAAAAGTGGTAAGACTGTATTATTATGTGATGACCGTTGCCCACATGCCTAACACCATAAACAATCATTTAACTCATTTAGTCGAATTACGGCCATCGGTTCAACCTTGCACATTAATTTGTTTCAAATTACCGTTTGAACGAGTATTTTGACAATACATGCGCTATCTACTCTCTACTTTTAAAGCTCCCAGGTAGGTTCTATTTTTACGTAGGGGCTTAGGGCCTCAAAGAGTCTTAAGATGTCCCTAGGTGCAAGACTCACCATCTCAAAAACGTAGGCACAAACTGGCTCGACCGATGGCCGCATTTAGACTAAATGAGTTGAATGACTGTTTATGATATTAGGCCTAGGCCTAGACATGGGCAACGGTCATCACGTAATAATACGGTCTTACCATTTTCACCAGTTGATATGCAGTTTGAAATTCCCTGTTTTTCGGAAAATTTGTACGGGATAAATATTTGACCATTGAAATTATCCGGATCATGATCTTGTTAAGACAGAGTCGAGGAGGAAACAAGGCCCGCACCGAGGACAGGGCCCAGTTGGCCCATGCCTCTCATTAAAGTTTGTTCAAGGTTACGTTTGGGATGCTTCTTTTTTAATGTTGGCAACGGTTAATATTTTACTGTTGGAGTTTTAAATCCTTTTTGCCAATTACAACTGTTACTGAATAAGGTTTTATAAGAGCAGCCAATAGAACCCATGATATCTAACTTGTTGCAAAGCGTCTTTTCTCTTCTAAGTACTTCTTTCTCTTCTTTACGACATAACTTAGGCTAGTTTAGAATTACTTCTGTCGTCCTTCTATCTCATTATTGCGAAATACTATCCAAGCATTGACACTTCAAAAGGAAACACACGCTCTATTGCCTCTCTAACTTAAGTGGACATTTATTCTAGCTTAAGATCGTATCATGATCCAAAAATTCACTAGCCACTGCAGAGACAAATTTGAAACCATCACAATATTTTTTCACACAGCATATAACTACAACTGTTGGAAAGAACTATGTACTCGAACAAGTCATCAGCTTGAGTTAGTAATACCAAACTTAAGGAAAAAATTCAAGTTGCAAATTTCATGTTAATTCTCGAATTAATAAGTTAGGTTATAAATCAGTGCAGTTCCATACTAAGTAAACGAAAAATTGTATAAACATTTAATGTCATGATACAAGGTTACATATTTATCTGCAGGATTGGGGTGGGGAATATAAGGCGATTGTGGGGATCTTGGTGTCTTTCTTCTAATTTCTTGTGCAAACAAACCCAAAAACGGTGTAGAAAAAAATGTGCTAAAAGGAAGCCAATTCATTCAACCAGATCCTTTACACTAGAACATTTTGTAGCAGAATCCTAATGCGATAAGACCTTAGTAATAAAATTGTTGACCATAGCATGAATGTGTTGTTCCTACCTGCCTGTCCATACCTACCTACATCGTGCACGCGTTAGACGACTGGAGCGAAAAGGCATTCCATTCGAACCAGCTGTTATAAGTGCTTTTATTCTTGACCGCTGCTGTTTGCGACTTAAAGGAGTTGGGCTCACCCATATCCCCTTCCCAGAGAAGAAATTCGTTTTGCTCTTGATAGACTCTCTGAGAGAAACATAGAGAAGATTATTTTCCAGATATTATTGCAATTGATATATATCCCCAGTACGTTTGAGCGTCATTGGAACGTTTTCCCGTTGACATTGGGAGCAGTTTCTTGTTGAGATAGCGGATTTGGTTGACTCAAGCAATCATTAAATGTGTTTATTGGACATGTGTTAGACTCTCCGTGGAGGGCATGATCAACCAGTAGCATTTGGCTGTGTAGCCATCTAGTGTTCAATTCATTACTGGTCGCCAATTTGGCGAGAACCTGGTTTTGGGGTGGGAATTTAGGAGCAGGGTGATTTGAGATAAAACTGGAGATTATCTTGTTGTATGAAATAATTTGGCGCATTTTTTCGACGAGTCAACGGGGGCTTTTGTCCTCCGTTTTTGCAATGATAGCAATGGATTCTCTGCAAAATTTTACGTAAGAGTTTGGTATGAAACTAACAATTATTCCTTGAGTGTGAAGTTTTGAGCTTATTGCTATTATTTTTTTCATAACCCAGAAATTTTGTGTGTCCACTGTAATCAATCGTTACGAAACGAAATTTATAATTAGAGTAACTTTGTTGTTTTAATTTTAAAAAAATCCTAGATTTGGCACTATAGTGCTATATTTCGGCAATGAAATATCTGTTTTCCCATTAAAATATGTATTATCATTCAATAATCAACACCAAAGCTTCGTGTTTCAGCAATGAATTGTGAAATTCATTCATGTATATATATTTATTTAAGATTACAAGGAGACTCTCAGGACTCTTTAAAAGAATTGTATTTTGTACACATTGCAAAATTTTTTTTTCTAGAATGTGCTAATATGGCATATAATCTTACATTTGGTGGAATGGACACATCTTTTTTTTTATCTCTATAAAATAAAAAATACATAAACCAAAAAACTAGGTGGCTTCTAAATCTTTTTCTTAAAGCATGTAATAATATTATTCATTTTTGATTAGCAAAATTACAACGTGCTTATTGATGATGGATTACTTTTAGTTGATATTTCACACACACAGTCACAACTTTTATAATCTTTACAATTCTTGACAGATTGAAGATGAACAATTTTTTAAATGTGAACATGTTTAATCATTTATTTAATTTTTACACACTCATTAATGATTTTTATTCATTATGTAATACATATTTGTTCAGAAATATTGAATTTTTTTCATAAATAAAATAGTAGACTATTTTTTATGTCTGATTATTTTATGAGAAAACATTGAAATTTACTTTCACACATACCTTCCCTGCTTTACTTGCTTTTCACTTACACAAATTTCATTGTTTTTGCAACTGCGCTTTTATTTCTGACAAATAACTAATTGGCCTGCTCTTGCTGATTGATCCAAAAACTGCAACATTGGTGTTTGTGTTCATTTTTTTCCCTTTTATTTGACATAGCTGTTCAATTATGCACATTGTGCCTTATGTTCATAACTTAACTCAGCAGCCCATGAGGGCTAAGGTCTACTGTGCACATATCAGTATATGTGACATTGGGCCCTGAGGTGCATGAGCAGATGTTCCGGTCAGGTGGTCAGTCTGATGCGAAACCCCTAGTGCTGAGTTCCGAAGCAAGCTTGGTACTCATTTATCGAGCAACTGAAGGGATGAAAGACTGAGTCGACCTTGCCCAGCATGGGGTTTGAACCTCCGAACTGTTGTGTGGAAGTGTCATGCACTACCACTCAGCCACTGGGCTATTATGTTCATTATTTCCTTCATAAATAACTTAGATAAGGGAATTAGAAGATATATAGATAATTGGATATCCTTCCAGTTATTTATATTTGAATATACCAGGAAAATCTTTTAATTAATCTTTTACCCATACAGTTCTGGGTAACAAATTAAAAGTATAGATACATTTTATTTCAGAATATTTTATATTTGGCTTATTTTTATAGCTTTGAATATTTGTAAAGCATAACATTGTTTATTCACAAAAAAAAATAACTAACTCATTCTCCCTATTATTAATTTCTTCGTTGTTCTTCGATTATTTTCAAACTTTTTGATGACTTCTTTTCCTCTGTTCACATCCATTCATAGAAAGAAAAAGAATATTTTGAATAGATTTTGTAACTATCTTTTAAAATGTAATTGATTTCTTGAAATCTTGTCTTTAAATCACATTTCTCATTATCATTGTTCTCATTTTTTAATGTGAATAATATTTTAGTAGGATAATCACAAGCTGATATCATACACAAATCTTATACTGTGTGATTTTTTCCAGTTTTTCGTTTGCTTATATTGTCATCATGTCTATTTCTCTTTCTACAACTTTTCTACTTGAATAGGTTCTAATATTTATTGATTAAGAGGTGTTCTCTGAATTTCTTTCTCTTTATCCATTTTTTGAATGCATCAAATTCATTTTATTCAAAAAAATTCAAATTCTACAATTTTCATTATTTTACTATTTTTTTCTATCCGAAAGGAATCAAATATTGATTGATTAAAAGAGTGTTCTCTAAATTATTCTTCATTCATTTTTTTGAATGCATCAAATTCATTTTATTCAAAAAACTCAAACACTCATTCACAGCAAATAGCATTTGCACAAGAGCACTTACATTGCTAATAAATTGTGTGCATGGTGCATTGCTAATGTTTTTAATTTTTGCTTGCTGTGTGAGTTTTGCTAACACCATTTCCCTAAAAGTGCTGTGTTTAACCAATTCTAGTATACACAGGTTAAGGATGGAATATATGGAGAGACAACTAGCTAGCCTCACTGGATTAGTCCAGAAGGCCCTAACATCAGGACCACCGAACAAAAACCAAACACCTCAACAACAACAGCAACAACAACTTCAACAAATACCTACAAAAGACAATAACCAAGGAAAAGATGGTGCCACCATAAGTAAGTATGGCTGGGTTCATTTTTTGAATATATCATGATATCTACTTGTTTAATTTATGAGTTATTTATAGTTTTATCACATAAGTGAAATATGTTTTGAGATCATGAAAATAGAAAATTGTTTAGATTTTTAGATAAAATTAAGTGATGCACGTGAAACAATGTTATATTGAAGAAATTATTCTAAACCAAATCAGAATGCGTTATTATTCTTAGCATTCAATGAAAAATTTATCTTTTTCCTGTACATTTGCATAAAAAATTAAGATTTGTATTTTTTTTTAAAATTTAATAAAAGAAAAGAATTGAAGAGTAAAATTAATTCTTCCCTTTGTAATGATGTATAATATTTTCCTTTAAACTTTCAGATTTTTTAAAAATAAGTGTTGAATTTAAAAAAGGAAAATATTTTTGTATAGTAATATGATTGTAAAATATAATTACTTTCTCATGCATTTTTTAAAATTTACAAGTTTTTGCTTAATTGTTTTTCATTCATTTTATTGCATAAAACCTTTTGCATGCAAAAAAAAATTGAGATGTAGTGATAACAAATAAAGTAATTTATTTTATTAAATATATTTACTTTGGTTTCTTTTATAATATCACATATGTGTGTACTCATTTTTATGGTACAGTCTCTACTATACTATCTACTGTTTTAATTCTAAATCATTTAATGTATAACATCCTATACCAGAATGGTGAATTTCTTAAGTCTTATTTATTATTTTCTGTGAGAATAAATTGTGTAATGGATAAAACTACAATAGTTACACAAATTTATGATTTTTCATTTAGCACCAATGCATGTGGTTTTTAAGCTTTTCCATCATTGTTTTGTGCATGCTTAGCATTCAGTTCTTTTTTTATTAAAAATTTGTATAAGTAGAATTTATTGTAGTTACCATGAATCCTTTGTCTGTTGAGTGATTTTTGTTCTGTTTTGTTGCATGCCTGGCACAGTCTGAATTGCGTTTAATATTATTGTTTTCCCCACATCTGACCAATAGATAAAGAAGATAGGCTTCCTCCTGGGATGAAACCATCCCTCCTACCTAAAACTACATCACAATCAGCTGTCATTTATGACAGTAGAGAACATGTAATTCCCAAAGGTAGCACTGCCATTTTTTTTTTTTAAATAAACACTTATGTTTCATTGCACTGTCTCTGCTAAGTTTTTCATGTCATTATTTTCTTTACTAGTTTAATGCTTATTTTTTACTATTCAGTATTATTAATTGCACTTGCAAGGTGAAATCAATGCTACTAAACACAAAAGTTAAATTTCTTGTAAAATAATAATTGTATGTTATTTTGGTTCAAGCTATAACCATTATATCAACTTGTTTAAATAGTGCAAGTTTATTTTAAGTAAACATTTTATTTTAAGAAAAAAGAATAACAAAGAATTAAATGCAACAATACTGGGTTTTATTTTATATTTGAAATATATTTGACTAAGTACTAGAGTAATTTTTAAAACATCAAATTTTTCCTATGGTTTTGTTAAAAGATGTAACTTATCTCATGCTTTAGAGAATTTATCTTATTCTTATGGAAAATTGATAATGACATATTTTCGGGTGTATAAAAAAAGTGACAAAATGCATGCAAATATTCTTTACTAAAAATGTTTACATATAATGAAATGTCTTTCTTTCTTAAAATTATCAAATGAAATTGCGCTTTTAAAGAGATGCTATCCCCTGTTAGCTTAGAACTTTGTTATATTGTACTGAAATAGAAAAACTTGGTTCTCCTTTTGGAATTTTATTTTTCCTTCTTGTCTCTTTGATAAAATTTTGCATGCCTTTAGAATATCTCTATTTTAAAGTTAATGTAAAATAAGATAGTGTTTAACTTTAAAAAGGCGTTTTTATTAATCTAATAAAAAAAACATTTTTTGTAAAATAAACGTTTTTCATAAAATTGACATTATTTTGAAGATAGAAGAATCTTCATGTAATAAAACTTTGAAAAATGCTGTGAATATTTACTTCTTGATTCTCATTTTTATTGTTATTAGTATCATTGTTCTGAAAGAATTTCAAAACAATGTGAAACCTAAAAAAGTTAAAATTTTCTAAAAAATTACATTACATATTTTATAAAAATGCAATGTGTTATTTTAACACTACAATAGTGAACCCATATTATTAAATATATATGTGTATATACACACAGGAACATTGAAAATAGCGAGCCAAGAAGAAAGCATCGGATTGAAATGAAATTTAATTCACATAATGACACAGATGATAGATTCACTTGATCTTAAAAACAAGACAATTAAACGAATACAGGGTGTGCAACGACACAAATACTGGGCAACTTCAATAGCGCGTTGGACCACCTCCAGCTGCAATACATGCCGCCACACGGTCCGACATTGAGTTGATTAGCCACCTAATGTTGTCCTGAGGCAGATGGGCCCACAAATCTTGAACAGCCAACTCTAAATCATGTACAGAGTGACACGATGACATCTGCCGTTTTAGCTGATCCCACACGTGCTCTACAGGGGGAAAATCGGGGGAGCGGGCCGGCCATGGAAGAGTCTGAAAATAACGTAGGAAGTCTTGAGCAACTCTTGCTGTATGCGGACGAGCATTATCTTGCTGGAAAATTGCCCCTGGGAGACCATTTAAGAAAGGTCCTACATGGGGTCGAAGAATATCATCAACGTAACGTTGGCCCGTTAAGGTTCCACGCATCACAATTAAAGTGGACCAGTTATCATAGGCTATGGCCCCCCAGACCATTACACCAGCTGTGCGGGCAGTGTGACGTAGAACAGTGTGGGAAATTGTACCGCTCACCAGGGCGCCTCCACACCCGTACACGGTTATCATCTGTCCCCAAAACAAACCGGGATTCATCACTAAACACAACCTTTTGCCAATCTGTGACATTCCACATTGATCTGGCTTGGCACCTCTGTAGACGCAGTTGTCGATATTCCGGTGTTAAAGGGAGTGCACGGAAAGGGCGCTTGGATTTAAGATTTGCTTCTGCAAGGTGTCTGGAAATTGTTTGTGGAACAATTGCTACGCCTACGTCTGCTCGTATCGTTGAACGAGTCACTGTGGGGTCCACAAGTGCTTGCCGCACGATCCTTCTATCCTCTCTCCTCGTGGTCTTCCTGGTCGCTCCAGACCCGGTTTTCCGCGCATGGGTACCTTCTCGTGTCCACTGCTCCCAACAATTTCTAACAGCACACTCCGAACGATCCACCTTGCCAGCAACACGGCGCGTCGACCAGTCTGCAGTTTTCATCCCGATGATCAGGCCTCTCTCAAACTCGCTTAACTGTGAGAAATGTCTTCTAGCACGTTTACCTGGCATGTTTCGCTTACCAAAGTCTTCCTACAACCGGCGGGTAATCGTCACGTTTATGAATCTTCGAATTTGCGTTGGCTTATATAGCACCCTCTTCCTGATTGTAGCGCCCCCTCAGCGTGTATGAGCATGCGTATTGGCACAAAACTTGGATCATTTGCATATCACATTACGCTGTACTTATTTGCAAAGTTTCGCGATTGTACTTAGCTTCCTTCTTTGGTCGCTATTTTCAATGTTCCTGGATGTATATACATATGAAATATAATAAAATTTATATTAAATAAACATTATATTTTCATAGAAGTCCACCTTACTCCTGAAATGTACGTTCAACTGAGACATTTAAGGAAGCAAACTAAGGACCTAAGGTTGGAAGTGCGAAATCTGAGACGTATTGCCCAGGCTCAGTCTGTTACAGCACGAGATACAGTGCGAGAAACATGTGTCAAAATCAAGGTAATTATCTATTATATTTATAGTACACCCATTTGGAATGATTGTTACTGTAATCATTGAAAACATATTGTTCAATATTTAAATTTGCTATCTGTTTAATCAAAATTTACATTCTGAAACTATAAATAATTATATTAATTTCAGTGTGAAAAAATTTCCCTTTTTCTTCTGCATCTTTCTGAGTAAATGCTGAAGTAAAAAAAGGTGTAGGTTTTTGCCAATTTCCATTACCAGGAAGAAAAGCCACACAATGATCATAAGCATTCAAACAGCCCAATGACTGAATGTGAATTTTACATACTATTCAAAAACTCGGATTCTGACTCCAACTTTAAAGGATTCATACAACTTTTTCTTCTCTTTTTGAATGAAGAAATCATTCAAAACACTCAAAATGCTAAAAGATTAAAATCACTTGCACATGAGTAACAAAAGCTGTAAAAAAAATCATTTTTAGCAAACAACATTTTTTTAGAGAGTAGAAAATCTGTTTATTATAAGCGGTCCCCTGTATTTTAGTTGTAAAATATAAAAAAATTCTTAGCTTGTACTGGGAATATTTGGTAAATGGTAATTACATTATCTCGTCAGAATTTTAAAGAATAATTCTTTATTGAAGTAAATTTAGAAAATGTCCTTAAACAGATGCTTATTAAATACATGCAATAAAAAAAATTTATTCTTAATTTTTCATAAAATAAAAATTCAAGGCTGCCCTAAAGTAATATGGAAAATTACTAGCAGAAAATGCAGATATTTTTCATCAAAAGAAAAGTTCAAAAGAAAGTGGATTTAATAATAAATGTCTGATAATTCATCAAAATCTAAGATTAATTTAATTCACTTCTAATAATCCATTTTTTTAGACTATGCTAGCTCAAGCTCAATCTGGTGAAGATCAAGTGTGTGCTGAGAGGTTACGAGTATCAAGGGAAGAAGATCTATATCGACAAGATGTCACTAGATTAGAAAAGGACCTCACGTAAGACATTGATATCCAGTTTATTATTTAATGTTGATTACAAATAGACATTTTTCCTTATAATCATTCATGATAAATTGCATTGAAAAGAGTGAAATTCAATTGTTGATATTGTGATACATTTAGGAAAATTGATGAGTAGCATGAGACTTAAGGAATTAAATTATTGATTTATTATATCTACAACTATTAATTACAATATTTACAGTCAGATACAAGTTATTCAAACTATGGAGTGTTTTAGTTCTTCAGAATACTTTATTGGTGATGGAGAAGGGCAAAATGCAGCATCTCTTTTCTAGTGTTCCAAACAGTATGCTGTGCTCTCTCTTGGGGTGAGGCAGTTACTTCTTACATCTTGAATTCCACTTGACTGTCAGCTTCCAGGCGGGGTGCAGATGTTGTGTTTCCGACTATGGTTGTTAGCGTAATGTGGGATGAAAGGATCCTGCAATATTATAAGGGTGCTCATGTGGATATGAATGGTGTAATATTATCTGCATAGAAAAGCAGATATATCAGCTTTTTGCAGTTTCATTAATTCTGTATTTTTTACAATAAATAGAAAATTTTATATTATGAGTATTGGCTGATCAAATTTTTTAATGTAAAAATAGCAGTGGAATTTGTATTCTAAACAAAATTAGTACTTGAATATCTTTTTACAGCAAGTATGTAATTTTGTAGTGAATGTATGGAGAAGAAATTGCTACTTGAAGCAAGCAATCTTTAACCATTTCTTTTTTACAAAAATATTTTGTTATATCACCTTGTATAAACAAAGGAAGGATTTTTATTTTAAGCACATGCTTCTTAAATTTAAATTTTTTTTAAGTAATAAATAAAACTATTATAAAATTTCTAACTTTTCTCTTAAAAATGCTATGTACGAGTTTTTAATTTTAAGCTGTATTTTACTATTTTTATATGCTTAAGAACTATTAAGATATTAAAAGATTTCAAAAACTCGTTTCATGTTTAAAGGAGCTCATTGTTCAATTTAATCTTGAAAATAATTATGTTCGTAAAGGAATATTATATTTGTATTGCAAT
Source organism: Trichonephila clavipes (assembly GCA_019973935.1). Taxonomy (NCBI): domain Eukaryota; kingdom Metazoa; phylum Arthropoda; class Arachnida; order Araneae; family Nephilidae; genus Trichonephila; species Trichonephila clavipes. The sequence continues at coordinate 1,829,800 of BMAU01001371.1, read as the reverse complement.
GACTTTAAAAAAAATTGTTTTTACCTTAGATAATGTTAAACATTGCTAAAATTAATCATTAATTGGTTTATTTATTTATTTTTTAGTGAACTAGAAACTCATGTTGAAGAACTTCGAAGTAATGTAATAAATCGTAAGTGTCGTGTTAACATGAGCGATGTAGAAGGAATGGCCCTAGTCTTAAGCAGAGCTAGTAAAACTGTTGCTGATTTGAAAGGTATAAAATATTTTTAAAAGTTAGTTTTCATTAATTTCAGAATGAAAAAAACTGTCTCATTTTAATTTTTTTATCTTACATTATTTATATCCATAATAAATTTTTTAAAAAAGTTTTCTAATATCTTAAAAATATTCCTGTCATTTCATTATTAGAAAAAAAAATTCAAGTGTTTACTGTAATAATATCTATTTTTAATACTAAATTTGAGAAATAACAGCAAATCATCAACATCTGGAAAGAAATTTTGATCAATTTATGATTAAGTTGCAATTTTTTTTCTCTCAATTTATATAATTTATAAGATTTCTCTAAAGGTAACATGATAGTTCATTTATATTTTCTGATTTATTTTGTATGAAATTGTATCACATTTTTGTATGAAATATTGGCAATGGTATTATATATAATTAGGATACAGTAAAAAAAAACTTTGGGGAAATTAGCTCTGTAACCGTAAATTCTGTAACAAATAAAAAAAAAATACTTATGATTAATATAAGATATATTAAATAAATAATCTTACATAATTTTCTTAAATCCACTAACATCAAAATTGCTTAGCATGTACATATTTTATTGCAAAAAAATTAATTACTGAATTCTAATTTATGCATTATTTATTTATTTTATTATTTCTTTTTAATAAAATAGCTTTCTATTGCTTAGAAAAATTTGTGCCTCATGGACATCTTTAAATTTTAACATCATTTGATATTAATAAAACATTGTGAATATTAATTTTATAGCTCTTTTTTATTTTTTTGTTGTAATTTTCATTCTAATTAATTTAAACTCGTTCATGTTTGCTTGTGTTAAAAGTCATTCTTCAATATCAATTGAAAAATTGTTTTTAAAACTTTTTAGCTATGAAGTTTTGTTGCATTAATATGCAAATGATAAAATTAAATCTTTTTCTGTATAGCGAGATTCCCTAATTTGCAAGATAGCTTAAAATCAGTAATGGCTGCTGAAATGGAAGTAGTAGTAAGAGAAGAAAAGTAAGTGCACGCTAAATATGATTTTTCTTTATTAAAAATATGTGTGTGTGTGTGTACAGTTATTTTTCATATTAAATCTTTTGTAAGTTTAAAATTTGTTAAGTGTTTAGTAAAAGTTTTCAAATATTTTTTTACATGTTGTATTTTATGCTAATGACTTTTTTTTATCTTAATCCTTATATATAATTTTAAACCTTTTTTAAAAAAAATTTGGAACTTATTAATTTACAATTTATTAAATATAATAGTTTTATAATATTTATATATACATTTTATTATTTCTTTAAATATCAATTTTCTATAACTTATATATTTTTTCTCATTGTTTTACTATGTCATTTTTGGTTGTTTGTTAATTTTTGATTTTATTGTTTAGCAAGTTATTAAATTGAAAATGTAATCATATATATATATATATATAAACATTTACAATCTTTTTCAAATCTCTCATATTTTTCATTCATTTAAATGATTTCAAATTTTGGACAATGAAGATTATTTTGTATGCATTTTAATTTTAAGTCACTTTTCTTTCTTAAGATTCCTTAAAGAAGAACCAGATAGATTAGAAACTGCTTTGCGTCGTTGTAAAAAGCTTACAGGAACTCTAGTTACTCTAAAGCGGTAAGATATCTTCTGTAATATTTGATTTATATTTATATTCCTACAATTATTTCAGTCATTTGGCATATCTATGTCATATAGGCTTACATTTTTTCAAAATTTTATTTTGACAAACACAAAAAATTTTTTTTAAGTTTTAAAATTGAGTACAATTTTATATTGAATTTTTAATTTCCAATTTGGGGTGGTGGTGATTTCAAGAAAATTTCTTAAATTTTTAGTTTAAAATCGAGTATATTTGTTTCATTTAAATGTGTGTTAGAATGGATTTTTAAAAATTTCTTATTCCAACATTTTAGCAAAAAATCTTACAAATTCAGATAATTTCTCCACCTTTGTTTGGCATTAAATTTTAAATATAAATGTTATGTATTATTTTTAAATAATCATGCCTTAAAACATTCTATAGTAAATGTATTACTCCCTCCACACTCACAGAGAACAGTTCTGCCATCTACCAAAATTAATGAGTGCACTAAAGTGACTCAATCAAAATTTAATTAACAGAATTTATTTTATTTTCGGTTAATTTTATTTCAATTGTGCTCTCCCTATTTTAACACTGAACTTCTCCAAATTATATTTAAATTCGTTTTTGTATAAAATAACTAGGATGATGAAATAAATTATACTTTCAGAGTATGAGTTCTGTACCATTTATATTTCCTTGTGCAAATAAAGATTTTTTATTTAGAGTTTTTTTTTTTTTTTTTTTTTTACTCCGCCAAACAAGCCCAATTATTTTTTGGAATTCATTTACTTTTCCTATTTTAAAAATTTATACACTTTGTTTCTTTCTCAGTTTCAGTGTTTTCTTCTGGATTCTGTGTTTATCTTATGTAATATATATGTAAAAAGATACATTTTTATTTCATTAAATTATTTAAGTTTTGTAATTATTAATGTAGCATGGTTATTTTTTGAAAATTTAAACTTTTAATTATTTAAGGTTAGAAATTTTGTGTCTGGAGTACATAAATGTGCCAAAATGATTTTTAATCCTAATTCATAATAGTTTCTCTTTATATTCATTGCAACTGTGCATTGACTTTTCTTTAAAATTAACTTTATATATAAAGAATGCTCTTGCAAATTAATATTTAAAAAGAAAGGAATCATGCAACATTTTGTTCTGAATTGTACAAAATTTATTACCAAATAAACTTTTAAAGTAACTTATCGTTACTTTTTAAAGTAACTTATCATTAAATAAATTTAAACATTGTTTTGTGTAATTTCTTTATTTTATCATTGACTAGGAATTTATTATGTATAAAATTTGACTTTAAATATACAAAGTTTTGTATTCAATTAAAAAAGAATTCAACTTCATATAGATTTGAGCAATTCTTTTAAAGTTAAAGAAATAACATGGATAAATGTTGAGGAATAATGAAAATAAATAATAAATTTGTTTAAATTAAAGATCAATGTTCAGTTGTATTGTACATATTTAAATTAATTTTCAAAACTGTAAAATAAGGATACTTTGTAAATTTTATTGTTTTATGCACTCTGTTTGTACAGTACGTATATTTATGTTTTTAACATGTTGTTTACACAAACATATACACAAACACAATATTGCAGAGCATGCTGTAAAGTGGTTTTCTAATTGCATTTATTATTTATGCAGCACATGCTCCCCATTTTGCTTATGTATCTGCTTAGCTTTAAGGAACTCAAAAAACTCTCAGTTTATTTTATTTGAGTTTTTCTGTGCAATTTATAGTACATCCAAAGCATAGTGAACACATTTGAATAAAATATCACTTCTTTTGCATACTCCATTTTCCCCTGCAATGTTTCAATGTTGTGTGATAATGAGTATTCTATTTTGTTGTTATTTTGATGACCAAAATTAAAAATAATTCTTAAAAAATCTGAAAACTGATAGCATAACGGAATAACAAAAAGTGAGCTGTTGTCTAAAAAGTATACTTTTCTAATTATAAATTCTCAATTAGAAATTTGGAATTCAACTTTCTTTTTTCAAAACTCAGTTTTATTTTGTTTCTTATTTTCATCTTTTGTTTCAAAAAATGCCTTAAGTAAACCTCTAAGGGAAAAAAAGAATGAGGTATTTTTATTCAAAATATTTTTTTTTGCCATTTTTTTTCCTAAGGTCGCTTAATAGTTTGATTTCCATGAAAAAATTTCATATTTTATTCAGAACTTTCTTAAAAAAAATAAACTTCTGTTTACATCATTGAATATTCATGCTGATCATGAAATTTAAATAAAAATTTTAAGTATTAAAGTGTGGTAATTAAATATTGCTGAAATATTTTTTTGTTCACTTGTACAATTTATTTTTGATACTGTACATTTGACATTAAACATGGTTTTATATAGAGATTTTGCATTCCAAATCCATCTTGCTGCATACCAAATTCGACTCTTTGCAAATTAAATACATCTGATAGTGTAATCTGCATAGTCATTCGATAAGTAACTTATAGTGAGGTCTGAGAAAATTAATTTAGTATCATTTTTAAAAACTGTGAGCATTACATCATTTTCTATTGAATTGAAATGATTTCTTTAGATGGGGGACACCAACAGGCTTCAGCTACATAGATGTTTAATTAGTAGGGAGCTCTCACTTTTGTGCTGAAATTGGATTATTGATTCCAACATTTTCTGACAGAAATAAAAATCTAAAATAGATAAAAGTGGAAAAAAAATGTGATTAATAGCTTTTTTTATTAAATTATTGATTACTCAATCTATAATTGTAATACATTGTAAATAAAACTTTTATTTCAGGCATGTAATCTTTAAAGGATGTATTTGTAAAAGGGTGGAAATATCTAATTAAAAGGTTGGAATTTGATTTACAAATGTGCAAATTTTGCTTTCAAAAATGGACATTTGATTTACCGAAAGATTAAAATTTTTTATATGCAAAAGGTTCATTTTGATCTGCCAAGGAATGAATTTGGAATACAAAACCTGCTTAAAGATCAATTTTTTAATCTAACATTTTTTATGTTCCATTTATAATTGTATTATACATGTTTTTATATTTTTTTGCCTAAATATTTTGTTTCATGGAAATTTTTGTAATTTTGCTTTTTTTTTTTCAATGCTTTGAAAAAAGAATTCCAATTGCACTGAATCTATATCAATGTGGCATGTTAAATGTAGTGTAAGCTAGCGATTTTAGTTTGATTGCTAGGTTGGTTCTCCTGTTTGCCAATGGGTTTGTTCTTTTCTTTCTTTCCCTTTTGGCAGCCTGGCTACTGCGAGCCGCCATCACACAGACGTTTGATCACGATGCCAGGGACACACCAGCCATTATGTTTTGTGAACACACAAAAGTATTTTTTAGTTTTTTCCTTTCTACTTAGTTTTGCAGCTGGTTATTTTTTGTTTTTTCTTGTGTTTTCCGTCCCGCCAGCTTGGCATCTGTACAGGAGCAGCGTCACACTGGTGCTCACCCAACGCCTGAGAAGTCATCATCTTCTGAAGGGAACCATTCAGATGGGGAAGTCCATACTGTAAAGGTAAACAATTTCTCTTCCTCTCTGTTATTTCTTAATGTTTTGATCTAATGTTCCAAAGAGATTTTTCTTACTACCATATACACAAAACACAATTGAGTCATTTGGAACAATTAGTTGGTCATAGAGTATTTTCAACTAAATGATATATTTTTACATTTGATGTAATATATGATAAAATATAAAAACACATTGCTGTGCTCAAAGACTCATTTACTTTAAAAAAATTCGTATTTATTAAGAAAGTGAAAGATTAATAAAATTGCATATTAATTAGTTTTACTACACTGTTAATGATATTATATGAAATATTTGTGAATATAAAGAATTTAATTTAACAAGCTTCCTTTTCAAATAATGGATCTTTGATTAGAATTTTTAAAAGTACTTTTTTGAAATATGCTCAGAATTATTCCATTATATATTATTGTGGAAATTACATTATTTCCACAGTACTGCATTTGTGGAAAAACTTGTTAACAGCTTCTAAGGATAGCTTTAATATATTTATTCTAAATATAATTTGAATTTATTAATGTATAATGAAATTCATCAAATTAACAAATTTTATCACTAATTGATATATATTTTACAGCATGATATAAATTATTTTTTCCTGCTCTTTTATTTCTGAACATTTTATTTAATTCTTTTATCACAAAGAAAAGTAAAAAAATATATATATTGTCCATGCATTACGTATGTACAGCATAGTTTTAAAATTTTGAAGAAAATTTCAGATATTTTTTTTTAAGTTATATAATTTGTTTTGTTTTTTTAATAAATAATCTTTTGAATTCAACAAAAAAATTAATTTGATACATTCCTGTTATGCATATTATATGTTGCATGCAGCTCCAGTTAATCCATTAGAAGGGCTCAGGATAAGCTAGATTTAACCAGATTTTCTGGTGATAAATTTGGATCCACTTGTAGATCTTCTGCACCCAGGGCCCGAAAGGAGCTTAAATCGGTACTGGTTGCATGACATAGTCATTCCAAGACAACTTATAATTGTCAGATATACTTCAAAAATAATTAATGTAGATGCAACTAATTGTTTTCAGAAAAGAAAAAAGTTTACATCTTATGTGCAGTGTTTAAAATTGTATAATTTCCCTGTTGATAGAAAGAAGTGGATCTTGTTTAAAATATTTGCTTTAATTTATATGTTATGCATTGAAATATGAATAAGAAATTTAAAAAAAATCCTTGGTTTTTGATATGTAAGGAATGTTATGTTTGTCAGTTTTCTGTTTATTTTAATTTCCTAATAGGTTTTCTTTTAAATTGGTTTAATTTTTAAATTATTCTGTTAATTTTGTATGTTTCTGAAAATAATGGCCTTTTTGTTAAAGTATTGCTCTGATGTTTTGTTTGTGTAAAAAATACTTCAGCATGTAATTGATCTTAAATCCAATAAAATTAAAATTTGCAGCATATTATATTTTTCTGCATTTTCTGCTAATTTTTGATAATCTTAAATTTTTTTTATTGTACATTTGATGCTTTAATAAGTATAAAACACAAATACTGCTTACCTAAATTTTGGGTATGGACTAGACTAATGTTTCAACACTTTTTGTATAGTTCTAACTTTGTATAAATCATATTTTTTTCTTATTTACTAATAACTTTTCTTTGAGAAAACTCAACATGACCTTAGCATGAGTTTTTAGCGAACAGTGTGGAATTTCTTTCATAACAAGATTCTTTTAAATTTCTCCAGTCAAGCAAGTTTGGCTGGAAGCGGAGTTCAAACTTCCGGCAGTCAATTGAGTAAATATGTGAACTCACTCACTTCATTCCCTCCAACCTTAAAAACTCCATAACCCCAATATTAATTTTACAGCATGACTAATTTATATTGATTATAGAAAGTTATAATATTGTTACATCCCTTTGCATGTGTCCTATTTTCACCTAATCTTTTGAAAATATACCCAACAAAATAATTGCATGTATAAAAGCACATCCATATTTTTCTCAAGCACTGACCATACCCGAATGTATGACATACTATATATATCCATTCCCTCATGTTTTTGATATTTTCTATTTTTGCTCTCTTTTTTTGGATGAATTAAAATTCATCGTATTTTTGACATTTTTTTGTAAGAAATGGACCTTTAAAATGTAAGAACTGTGCTATTACTCATTTAAACAATAAATATTTGTTTAAATTTCCTGTAAATTATTTTGTACGTTTTTTTCAGTAAGAAAATTTTTGGAAAGTATAATCCATTTTGCATTTTTAGACTGATAAATTGCAGAATAATTATTGCTAAATTTTTGAAAAGATTATTTTACTTAATTTTTTGTGAAAGGTTTTTTCTAAATTTGTCTTTTTCTATTTATTTTCCAAATTAAGTCTCTGGAAGGGGGGAGGAAACAATTTCTGATTTTTTTTCTTTGGGTAATGGCTAAATTTTAGGCTTCTTTTCAAGCAAGTGGATACTTTTGCGAGAATTATTTTTAAATATTATATTGAAATGTTTTTTAACTTTTTTGTGGAACTTATATTAAATTAATGTTGCTTCTAAACAAATTATATATTTGGGAAAAGTTACTATTTGATTTCCACAAAATAAACTGTTTTGTGATGAATGGCATTTTTTCCCCTTCTCTAATGTATATAAATCAAGCAATGTATAGCACAGTTCTTGTGAAACCTTTTTTTTTTCTTCTTTTTGTAAAAAGCTGCCTTATTAGACATTTTTTCAGAATTCATTTTTGAAGAGAAATATTTTTGCTCAAGTTTGAAGCTTGAGTTTGCTGGTTTTTTCCTTTTTTAATGCAGCTTGTGGAAGGGTTCGCAAGTTGAAGAACTTGACGAACAGGTGTGTTTTTAGTACTTTATATTATTTTATAATTTTATGTACCCCTATGTTACAAAATTTTGTAAAACGTTCAGTGCTTGAATAAACTATAAAAATGAAAGGAAGAATATTATTGAGACATGTATACTCCATTTAATAGTCCTCCATTTTAATACAAAACTATTTTATTGAATCCCTTTAATGTTTTTTAAGGAATATATACATACAAATTTAAAATCATGCAATCCAAATTGTCATTTCAGTCTATTAGTTATAACTTATGACACTAGTCACCTTTACTTAGTTTTTCTCATTTGCTCACATTAACCAATTCTATTTTGCATGCATAAATTAATGTATCACCATAGTATAAGATGATTCCCTTATAGGCCACAAATGCACTTTTTTAATAATGAGGGGAATTTATTTGAGTAAAATGACTGACTTTCAACCATTCGCTGATGGGATGTCTTTGTTTTGTTTAATTAAAATCATGCCTCTAAAATTTGATTAATTATATGCAAGAAAATAGTCTTACATATTTTTAAAAATACTCGTAGCATTTTAAGGCATATAATAAAACATTTTTAATAAATAGTTATTTGTTCTTAATTCAATATTATTTAAAAGAACATTATTTAGTCTGTACCCGAAAACCAGTTAATTTTCAATATTAGAAATTATATAGGATGTACATTTCTCCAACTTTTAATATTTCTCATACAAAATTAATATTTCATCTGTTATATATTGGTATTTCATGTATTTATCACAACATATTAGTTGTCTCAGTGTTTAGTAATCATGTTTCATTAAGATTATTCTTATATGCATAATTACATTATGCATCAATTACATTAATATTTTTTATTGAAATAATCCACGACTTTAATAATTTTATCATCAATAAAAGTAAAACATGTAATATTCTGTTCTGTCTTGTTAAAGAAAAATTCTATTAATTATAGGATGGAAATAACAATATTGTGTACTTCATTTTGACGAAATTTTAGACTATAATGGAAATGTAGGAAATTTCCAATGAGGGGGTTCCGATATAATACACTTTTTATTCAGATCACATTGATAAAAATACGATCTGCAAAAACAGAACCTTAGCATTTTTGCTTATGTAATTTACTTTATCATTTCAGAATCTAACCTTGTATATTTAAGGGGACTGTCTCTTTATTTAAAATGTAAACCTCATTTGAGTTGTGATCCTTTGCATAAAAAGAGAGATAATGTATCTCATTGTTTATAAAATTTTCTATCGCTGAATGAAAAACATGTTTGAATATCTGAAAGAAGAGCATCCATATTTTACTTAATGTGCAATATTTCACTCTGTTGTTTTCTCCTGAAATTTTTCCTTGCATTCATGCATATATTAAACCTCTTTCTAGAAATTTGTGTTTAAATTTCATACTTATTATGCAGTAAATCAGGTTTAACACTTTTTAAATATTTGTCTTTGTAATAGTGAAGTCTACAAAATGTTCTCAAGTGAAAAAAATGAGTGCCTTAAAATGAATAAAAGAAATATTTGCCTTTTTTATTTATACTTTTTGTGATATATTAAAGAGTATTAATGAATTGATGCATTGTGTGTGTACATATCGTCGCTGTGAAATCAAACCGGCATATCTGCGAAATGCATATTTTACACCTAAGCGCTGTAAAGTTTTCACTATATGGCTATTCCCGCGTAAATGCATACCCCTGTCTGATGGATTTTTATTCAACTATACGATATGCCGGTTCAACATAAAAATAGATGAGAAAAAAAGGAATTTTTTGACGCCAACAACTAAAAAACTCAATTTTTGCATATATGACGGTTTGATTTGACAGCAACGATATATACATACACACAAATGTGTTATGTAGAGTAAATTGTACTACTGCATTATATATATATATAATATACACTAACTACATTTAATAAATTGTTTTTCCCAAAAAACATTGAAGAGCTAAATGCCGAAAGAAATTGTTGAAGAGTAGCCTGTGAAAAATTAGTTTTGAAAAGTTATTTATGTAATTGTATTAGTGTGATACATGTAAACCTAAGTATATGTAGGAATTCCTCAAGGGTCATTTGCAATCTTGAAAAGTAATAACAAATTTATATTATTTACAAATATCCTATATTAAGAGAACATTCCCTCTCATTGACAGCCAAAAGGTTTGATTACAAGAAAATTGAGAATTATTGAAGAGACATGAATATATTGCTTTAAAGAACATATTGTTTTTTAAAAAAACAATGGAATTAATCTTCTATGTTTTAATCAACACTGCTCTTTTTTTGATTTTTAAAATTGAAATGAGTGTATTTTTTATGAACTTTATTTTTAAAATTTTTTTTATTCTATTTTTAAATAATGCTTTATATTTGTGGAAAAGTTTTATTTATTCAAGATTTAATTTACTATGTGATGGCAAAATTGACATTTTTTAAACTGTTAACCATGAAAAAGTTATTAATTATTTTTAAATTGCTTTTCTGTGTGTTCTTAGTTATTTAATTCTGCAATTACTTTATCATATAGCAAAATCACATGGTAATATTAAAACTATTACTGTTAAAAAATAATAATCTATGTATGTAATTAAATAACTCTTAATTGGAATTATTATACTTGTAATATTCGAATAAGTGTTTGAATGAAATCATGTGAGTACTATGCTTAGTAATGAGTAATATTTGTGAATGTATCATAAATAATCTATTGGTAGTTCTGTTCCTTTTTTCCCTAGCAGTGTACAATATCAAGATAAGTATTGTAGATAATTATTTCACTCAGTAATCCACTATTATTTCTATTTCTTTCATTAATCATCTGTTATTTTGCCCTTGACAAACTTCTTATTGGGTTATCAAAATCATGTATTTTAACACATCAAACGCACTTATCATATGTAACAAACATCGCTGCATTTTCTTTTCTGTGTAATCTGCATAATTATTAACATGTAAACTGTGTGTTTATGTATCTCATTTCAACAATTTTAAATACGTAAAATGTGTTAGCTATCTACATTTTAAAAATGTATTACATAAAAATTAATTTAGTTATTAAATCTTGTATTAACATGGACATTTTCTTAATCGTAAAATATGTTTTTGCTTAGTCCTTCTAATTCGTTATCTATCCGCTGAAGTTATTTTTATTTTACGAATGTATTTTCTATATGCTTGTTCCATGTAGAACAATCTGCAACTTCAGTGATCCTGGGCAAAATTCGAATTTAATTCGTTGATTAAGTTCTGGGGAACAATGTTTATATCTTTAATTACTTGAACAGTACACACTGAATTTTAAAATAAAAATGTTGGGAAATAATAAAATAGGGAAAATATCTTGAGAATAATTTATGTCGCTAAATTCTTCAGGCCCATTAAAAATAATTTAATAAAATAACAATTTCTGCTGAACAGCTTGATAGTTGCTTCTTTATCTCGAATTATTATCTTCGACTACTACAATTCCTTCTATATGTAAATTTATTTTTTACGTAAAAAGTTGTCGGAATAAAAACAGGTCTATGCAATTATCAAAAAAAGAAACACTCCATATAACATGCAATTTTCATTGCAACCAGACTAAATTGGTACCATTTTTTCAGCTCTAAGCGGTCGATGTTTCTGTGTGATCAGGGTCGCTTGTATTGGCGAGTCGTGATGCCACTGAACACCCGCCGCACTACAGAGTCTTAGTGCTAGGAAGCATAAGTTCTGGAATGTATAATGGATGCATTCTAGTAAGCTTTGGGTGTAGCACAGTAGATGGTGCCTCAAAAGTTACACTCGAGCGATTGACCAATAATTTGGAGCTTTCCTCAGAGGAGGAGGACACCTTAAGTGTCACGCCATTCTCCAAACTACGCCAATAGGACTTTGTCTCGACAGATTTAACGTGTATCATCCGCTCCTGACGAAGGATCTTAAATAGCCCAGGATTTGAACCCACAATTCGGCAGATAACTGCAGTTGCGAGTTCACCATCATGACCACTCAGACACTTTAAAAAATTGAGAATATTTCTTAGATTATTTATTACATTTGCATATCTGATGTGTATATAACACTATACAGGGTGTCTCTGAATGCCGCGTACAAACTTGGAGGGAAGGTAGAGAACTTCGTGAGGAGGCATAATTACACAGGAAAGCATGGGCGGAAACGTAACCCTGACGAGATAAAGAGACACAAAGGCAGTGCCACGATACAGAATGTAGTGTAAAACGCTTTAATACAAAAACTAAAAGAAAAACAATAATAAATTAAAAGTATGACATTAAAGCATCACAGGAGGGGTTTGAAATTGCTGCCATTGGCATGTATGCACGGCACAAAGTTCGAAAATACCGGGCATTTCACGGATCATTGCAGCAGCGATTTATATTCGGGCCACCAGGTGCATTTCAGAATTGACGGGCGTATCGTCAATCGGGACTCTAACAGATCCATGTTCCGCCAGGTTCTGATGCACTCGAAAGAACGTTTGATGATTCAGTTTCCACCTCGTTGGATATCTTTCCCCATGCTACCGAACAGTTACCCGTTCATTTCCGTTTGGTTAGGCCGTAGATGAAAGGGATATCCGCCAACTCGGCGCTGGTGTAGCGATTCATGTTCATCGCACGTTGTTCCTGTCTGAAATGAGGAAATCACATGAGCCGACCTTGCGATTTTACGTACAACGCACCTATCGCTTTCCGCCCATGCTTTCCTATATAATTATGGTTCCTCTGATGTGTTCTCTACCTCCTCTCCTCCAAGTTTGTGCACGGCATTCGGAGACACCCTGTTTATTAAAATGTATCACAACTCAAAGTTTACATCTAAATATAAAATATGCTTTTCACTTCGAATTATACGCTTCTCTCCCAAAGTTAAGGTGCAGCCTGTTTTTGTATCTAATTTGATAATGGATGAATATGGGGGGATTCGTAGGGAATGTGCGCACTACACAGTTTTTTTTTATTGATGTGATTCATAAATTTGCGTAAGGTAAGCATAGACATACTTTGCAACAAAAAGAAAAGATGCCAAAGATCATCACACCAAGAATAAGATTGAAAAGTCTTATTCTCGGAGAAATCAGTACACTACAATTTTATGAGGAAAATTGTCGTGAGAAACATTGCAAAAATGGGTTCTAATAAGGACACTACAATGCTTTAGCCGCATCGACTTTCTATGCCTTAAATTTAGTTGTCGAACATCGAAATGGAAAGCTAAGATCAGGCATTAAGTAACTTATATTCCAGTCTATGTAACGACCTTGTTGGAAGACTTAAACCAAATCCAACCAAATATGCTCTGTGGAATTCAGGTCTGAAAATTGAATGCTATTTTCTCAGAACCAAAAAAAAATCCTCAAGATAGTCCTAAATAAGCATAGATCGAAGAGGTTGCGTTTTATCAGCCAGGAGGATGAATTCATTACTTATAGTACCAGTATATGAGCGGACATATTGATCATTGATCTCGTCTCGTCATGAACATATCTTACTCCTGTCAGAGCTCCTCCATGGAACGTATGCAAGTCAGTGTGATTACCGAGAAAGATATCTGCTCAAACCGATTCCATTACATCTTCAAATGTCTTCCAACTATGTTGTATTGGTTATATCTTATATTATGTTCCCTCCAAATCACACATTAGACGCTCTGAATCGTTCTGCAGGGGGACCTCAGACTTGTACGTCAGTACCAGACCATTGCCGTCTGGTCCAGAAAACGTGTTCTTTTGCTCCAGCATAAACGGGCTCATACTAGTCGTCGGTTCGGGGGGAGGGGGACACGCAACTCATCGTCTTGCATAGATACAGATCTGCATTGTGAAGATATTTTCGAACCGTAAGAGAGAAGACCCCTGTTCTTGATATGATAAAATGATCTGAAAACATGTGAGACACAGTAACACTTCTTCGGCCCGAAAGAGGCAGAAAACCATCTCCCCCCCCCAAAAAAAAATGTTACAATATGTGGTTGACCTTGAGCATGTCTTCTAAATACATAATCTTCAGATTTAAACGAATTCTACAGTCGCTGGGCCAGACTGGGAGCCATATCAGCTTGGGTCAAACGCATTTTCATCCATCCATACGCCCGCCACCTTAACAAATCGTTTAAATAACTGCTTCTGGGTATTGCTAGATTCTCCTAAATATTGTTAACAAAATTATCCTTAAAAGTTCATTACTGTCATTTTTACGAGCAATAAGTTTTCATACGTCATTTTATTTTTAATTGGTGAACTTCAAAAACCTTCTTGGACCTTAACTTTTAGAGACCAGTATATTCCATCATGCGCAATAGCACTCGTTGGATTTTCAAACTTAGTTTCTCGTCTAAAAGAACAATGTCTTTTTTCCTCTATTGATCTCATTTGAGGTTTGCTTCATGACCTTTCAAGTCCTTCATAACTCCATTGTTCTTTTATCTAAAATATTTCTCAGGATCGTCACACATAATACTTGGAATAAAATAAATATTTTTTGCATTAAATCATTCAAACTTAAACTAATAAATTTGTGTTTCATTATATGTAATATACTTTTGTGTTACTAGGTATCATATATACGAGTATTTAATAATTTTTCTTGTAAAAGGTAATAGTTTTAATTTATTTTAAAGGTTTTAGATTATCTAATTTGGATTTTTGTTACATCGTTTTGAGTTATTTTTGAATTATGTTTTATTATTTTGTCATCGAATAAAAAGTGCATGTTTGCATAACTCTGTTTATATGCATGTGTTAACTGTATAGTTGTTGCCCTTTTTCAGACTATTGCTTCCGATCCCCACACTGTGATACACGTCCCTCCTGGTGGTCACCAGAGAGCATCTGAGAACGCTCTGGATGCCTTGCTAGATGAACTTCAAACATTCACCAAGCCTCTGGAACAACCTCGAGATAACATCCCTGGATTACTGGGTCCTCAGAGGCGCCTCCCCTCCTATCCGAGCGCCGAATCGCCTGTGCGCAGCCCCGCCCGTTCCTTCGCCCCTTCGATGCCCGGCCAGCCGGAAGTAACCAACAGCGCTTTCCGGGCTCCTGCTACTATCACCAGCAAGCTGCAGGTGAGCGAATCGCCGGGCCAGCGGACAGTCTTGTCTCCGTCACACTCACCAGTTCCTGACGCCAAGAAGCCACAGCCTTCCTCGACGTCCCAAGACATGATAATCAGAGTGGCCGTCAACCCGGGTGGAAATACAAAGCAGACAGTCATAGATGGGGTCGAGGGAACGGTCACTAATCCTGTTGCCCATAAGAAAGCACCGCCGCCCCCACCCCCGCGGACCACCAGCCGGTCCCCATTAACCTCTCCTACTGCCGATTCCCAAGAGGCTAACGTTCCGGGCAGCCCCCGGGACGTGGTCTTCGGCCAGTTGCGCAGCAATTCAGCCCCTGCCGGAGAGACGGATAGCTCTCTCAAGAAGTCTGTTGGACCTAGGTCCATCTCTCGGGATGAAGGGATGACTCAGAAAGAAAAGGAGGATGAAGAGCTTTTGAGGACCAGCGCTATCTCGGAGGAAAGCATCCGTCGTGAGACACTATCCAGCAACAGTAGCAGCAGTGAGAGCGTTAACTCGCAGGAGGGCCTGCAGGTGTCGCCCGCAGGGGGCAAAATGGGAGCTGACGGGGGTACCCCCAGTAAGGGTTCGAAGAAGCTTGGTCCCCCGACCCCACCGCGTACTCGAGTGGATGTATTGGAGCAGCGCCATCAAGAGCTCCTGCGGAAGCAGAAGCTCTTACAGGATCAGTACACCCGGTTGCAGCAATTGCAAAATAGCCAAATCTTGCAGCGATTTTCTCCTTCCCGGTCGTCCGCCTCGACGCCTATCCTCAACGATCTCAAGAAGACGGGAAGCGAGAGCAACATATTGCTGAAATCGGCCCTCACACCGACGCCCTCTTCGGGCTCGCTGACCCATCTGGCCGGTAATGCTGTGCAATTCAATCCTAAAGAGATGAAATCATTGCAGCAGCAGCTAGCGGTGGTAACTACTTCAAGTGCCCCAACCACGAAAGCGCCGGCTGTGCCCGCCAAACCAACCACGGCTTCGATACAGAAGACTAAAATCTATGAAACGGATATTCTCTGAGAAATTCTATAATCGCGATCTAATTCATAAATAAATTAAACAATCTCTCCCTCTCTATGAAATATATAAACGACAAAGTTCAGAAATATATATATACAGATGGTTGATAATAGTCTGTTATGGAATGAGACTCTCTGGAACATGTTTGAAATCGTTGGGCGGTTTGTACATTCAATTGCACTAATCAATGTTGTTGTCTTTTGCTCTGTTTTTTTAGCAGCATGCTCTATTGTTCGCTTTCTGGTCGGCTTCTTGAACATGTTCATCTCTTCTCAGTTTATTTGTCAGTGTTGTTTGCTGGTGCTTCAGTAAAATATTTAAAAAAATGGAAAACTCTTATATGAAAATGAAATACATATAGTTTATGCTTTCGAGCTCCCTAGGCTTCATGTTCAATAGAACCTAGACGGTGATTTAGATTAAATAATCAGATATGGTTATTAAAAAGAATATTTATCATGTTAATATGTTCGAAGAGAATGAAGGCTATAGAGTGTGTGGGACCCGTATCTACCATCATCTGTATAAAATAAAAATGAACATTCTGTATAATGTGGTTTGTCCCTAATATATTTCAGAATAATTTTTTTTTATTCACTGTTTTTGCGAATTGTTATCGAGAACTCTGGTCAAATCGACCTCCATTTTTTTTTCAAACAAATGGTGCCGTGTTCTAAGGACAGTCACACTTTTCACAGTTCCGGTGGCATGAAGGACTTACTAGTAATGATTTTTCACATTAATAGTTTCTTGTGTTCTTGTTCATTCCATAAGTATGATTGACCATCATTGGTGTGTTTTTACATTTTTAGTGGAACCAATACTGTCAGTTTCATAGTAGAATTTACAGCTAATTGTACAATTCAACAAAATGTGTTGTATATGTATTTAGTCAGGAAGAAACAACAGTGTTGTACTTGTATGCTGGTGGTACATTGTAAATCAAACTTGTTTAGAATCATTTACATGTATGCATTAATCTACAATTTTTGTTGGCTTTAAAAATTTTGATTTAATAACTATTCTTTTCATCATATTTGTGTTATTCAATTGTTTTTTTTTTTCCTTCTCATAAATGGCTTTCATGTTTTGATTCCTATAAAGAACTGTGTTGTTTTAATTTTTTATGAGTAACTTTGCAAAGTAAGTCAAATATTAAAGAAGCAAGAATCTAGAAGGAATTGATTACGATTCTCGATGTAAAAAGGCAGAACAAATTTAACTTGGGGGCCTTCAACCAATGTTACATAACTATTTCTGATAAAATTCATTGTATCCAAAAAGAAAAACATGGAACTGATCATTGTTAGATATCTAAAAATCATACATATAAGACGAGTTTATTGCTATAGAATTTTTTATGTAGGGCATTAATCAAAACATATGTACCACTGGTTGAAGATCCTGAATATACTATAATGTTGTTGTTATATGATGTTTTAACTAAATCATGCATTTGTGTTTTGATTTGACATGCAGTCTTTTGTTGCTTTTAAATAAAAAAAGAGGAACCGATTGTATTTCAGAGAGAATTTATTTTTACCTCTAGATTTTTCTAACTAATGTGGCAACCGAAAAATAAAGAGACACAGCGATTAATGCGGGAATTAAACTGTTGGCACTTTATTATTTTTGTTTTTGATATTCTCTCTGAAAGTTATTGGTTCAACTTTTTTTTCCCCTCCGCAATTGTTTTCTTTTTTTTAATTATTATTATATAATTTTCTTTTTTCTTATTATTATATTGAATGAATCATCAAATGCTTGAGTTTTTGTGTTAAATATTCTACAAAAAATGAATTTGATTTGATTAATTTTTTTAAAAAAAAATGTATTGCTGACAAGGAAAAAACACTGTTTATGTTCTAAAGTCACATATTAGATATTTTATTATATAATGTTTCAAAAATTATTTTAGTATTTAATTACTTTTGCAAAAGAGCTATTGAAAAACTTATTTACTTAATTTATTTTTTTAAAAAAGCTTTTTTTAATGTAATTTGCTCTTTTTTGTTATTATTGGATAATATAAGATATGAAATAATTCCATCACATTCTGCTTGTACATTTCTTTTTATAATTTTCCCCCGAAAAATGTTTTAATTTTATTGTTAGTCATAGCAAATACTGCAAAAGACAGATAGTTTTTTGTCAAAACTTTTAAATAAATTTTTTATACTTGGAAGAAACCTTACTTGATTTTTTTTTTCTTTCAATTGCAAATAGCACTGCAGGATTTTTGATTTTATGTTTCTTTTAAAATGTTTTGTTGTGTCATTTGTACTAAAAACATTCTGCCAACAGAAAGATAATGCGCACTGTACATCGCTGAATTTCATATTTCGGTTGCCACTTTACAATATTGTATTATGTATCACAACTACACATCATGCATTATTAAGATAAGGTATCTCATACTTTCTGGATTTTTTTAAATCCTGTTATCCTGCAGTGCTATTGAGGGGAAAAAAATGCTTCTTTTTACAATTATCAACAAGAAATGAAAATTTTACATGATTTTTTTGCTTGCCTCGAAAACGGTGCCAAAAAAGTACCACACTAGCCCAATTCAAATCATGATTTAGCCTACTTCCCCTCCTCTCTACTACTGGTATTATATTGTGGTTGCCTTAATTGTGCTCTAGGTCTGAAAGCAACAGTGAGAATGTTATTCATTTCAATCATCAGCAGTATAAAATGTATTTTACTTGATGTTAGTATGTTTTTGAATATGAAAGTTTTAAAAAATGCTTCAGTTGCAGTTTTGTAATTGCCTGATATTACAGGAATAAAGTACATTGCACTGTTACACACTGTGCAGAAACATTTATTTCATTTTCTCTCTCTGTCTTTGTTGGTTTCATTTATTTTTCATTCACCATAGATTTTAGTATACAGTAATACCTCGGTTTAGGCGAGCTTCCAATCTCCTCGATTCGTCTTCTGTTTGAGCGCTACACAACTTGATCACCCGCTACCTGTTATCTTAGCTAATGTACATGTTCGGACGTATCGCGTGGAGTTGACGCTAAGCCATAAGAGTGTGTGTTTGTTGTTGCATGTTATAATTCGATATACGGTGTTTGGTATACCTACTTAGAGATCTTAGAGACGGCTATGTCATCCAAACGAAGTAGAATCCCTGGGTCTAGAAACGAAGTCTTTAGACCCTGTTCAATCAGAAGATCGAATGACAGTGTGTTGGGAACTTTATAGAAAGCCTCAGTTTAATTGAAAAAGGGTTACAAATTTTAAAAAATAGATTCCAACGAAGACCGTATTTTTACAATTCCTTCTATCAGTTAACTCTCTCCCTATATATATATATATCTTGTTCAAATTTTCAATCATTAATAAAAATATCTAATTTCTATATTCATCCATTCAAGTTCAAACATTGTTTTTAACTTGTAGTGGATGGCACTTGATGTTGATACAGTTTTTTCAAATAGCTATTCATTAATTAAATTAAAAGAATGAACAAATAGTAACAAACAAAACTAAGAGACCAACAGCATATATAGAAAGAAAAATCGTTCGTTGTGTCTTTGTAGCGCAATTGACTTATGATCCAAAGATCGTGGGCTCGAATGCCACCTGGGATGGCCTAATTTCTGAGAATGGGATTTCTTTTTTACTAAACTATTTTATGAGAATTAAATTTAATTAATGAATACATAGTAACAAACAAACAAAAAATAGTTCCCTATATAGAAAGGAAAATAGAAAATTGCAAGGCAAATCGCTTTCTATTTTGCCACTTAATAGTGCGATTCTGTCCTATGTATGTACATATTTATATTAATTGTAGCTATTTAATAAAAAGTATCTAAAATAAAATTTTTCTTTGTTGACCTAAGTAAGAATTAACTTAATGATTTTTTATATTACTTGTTTCAACTTGACAAGAAATAAGAAAAAAATATATATATTAGCATGCCACGAGGAAATTTTGCAGGAGAAAAAAATTCTTTAAGCTGGCTTTTACATTAAAATAACTTTGGTTTGCAATTTTACTATATAAGCATTTTTCTTCTGAATTATTATCTTTCGTCTCTGACCCCGACTTGCGCCTTTCAGTCCCACCTATCTCGTAAGTTCGGGATATTACAGTATTAAACTCTCTAATTAGAATCTCCACATAATTAGAAGCAAATAACTAGATACAGATGATTCTAAAAATGACTGATATTTTTATTATTCACAATTTCAATTAAATGCTTGTTAATTTAAATTGAATTACAATTTAAATTTGAATCACAATTGATCGAGCAAGCATGTTTCATGTAAGGTTATGAGAATTAAAATAATTTCAGTTAAAAGTAGGAAACATTAACATAAGTTTATTTTTGCAGATTTTTAATCAAAATTAATTCATACATATTATGGTGTTTGGAAATATTTCATGCAAAAAAAAAAAGATTTTCATGAATATTTTATTTAAATTCATTCGTACTCTATTTACTTTTGCAAGGATATACCATTGACATGTTTTGCAAACATGTTTAAAAACGTTAAGTTTGCGAAACCATTTTAAAAAAAGTACAATATCTTGATTCTTGATTACTTTTATAAAATAATTTGGTACTTCCCATTTCACCGGATTACGTGGTCCGTCGCCAAAAGCCCTCGTGTAGCTGAACAGTGCGACGTTAATATTCAATCAATCAAATCCATTTCGCCGGCATAGCGATAGTCGCCAAAAGTAATACAACCGACACCAAACGGAATATTTCCGCTGGTACCTTTTACCACCACATGTTTAAAACATGTCGTGGTCTTTTCTTACCAATAATGTCTTTTTCCCAATACGTCATAAATGGATGAAAAACCAATGAAAATTTGTGATTTGCCAAGAACAGTCAGTACTTAGTACTATCGCAGCCATGTTGGCAACATTAAATAAAATCGCTCAAATTCTTAAAATGGAATACGCTGACGGGAATATGGAGCGTGTGGTTGAAAAATAATAAGTAATCATAAATAAATAATCACAATCAAAGGAAAAGAATAATCAATTTCAGAGTTTAATTAATTTTTTATTACTTAAGAATTCGATAAATCTCATATTTGCCTTTTAATATTTGAACTTGCCATTTCAACAAACGATTAGGCTCAGAATGTCGGCAAGTGGAGGAACATGAAATGAAGCACATGGTTGCCAATTCAGCGACTACGACACATGCAAAATCGTGGTTGCCAATTTGGTGATTTACTTTGAAAGTTGGCATGGTTGCGATACTACGTAAGTACCGAAGAATCTGATTCTTCAAGGTATAAAACTGATCCATGAGCATTATAAAAGCGCACTGGAAAGGATGTACATATTTTGTGTTATAATGTAAACTGCTATATGTATAATGTAATGTGGAAGTACATGATGTGCATATTGTACCTTGTCGCCTGTAAAGTCTGCTTGGCGAGATTTGCGCCGGCGAAATGGAAGAATGCCAAGAAACTAATAATGTGCTCTATAGGTATACGATATGTCTACAAAAATTCATTTAACATTTCATTTGAAAGCTTTTATTTCGAAATATCCACAATGCACGTTGCTAAAAATATTTTCGCCGAGTCTGTGTTTTGAATTTTTCTGGAACTCTTTGTTTTGTAAGAGGACATTTGATAAAACTCTGATTGCGCTATCTTGGTTAGCAAGATAAATACAAATTTTGAATATTCGAAAATAACGTGAAATCAAGTAAAAATAAAAATGTAAACAAAATTCCTGTTCTAAATTTTTTAATTGAAAATACTAAGTGTTCTGTTTTGACAATAAGATATATATCGATACAAATGTATATATCAATTTAATCTACTGCATGTTCAAAAAAATTACATGTACAAAAATTTTCTTTTTTTAAAAAAAATTAGTTATCGCTTTTTAATTCCTTTTGCTTCTTTTGCAGTAACCATTACCACGCCTTTTATGAAAAAAATATTAGATTTTCTTTTAACTGTGATTTTTTTAGAAGTTTTGAGTAGCTTGATTTTTCTCCAAATTTTTTCAGTACAGATGGCGATGGATGCTATACCTAGACCACATATAAGCATCATGAAAGCTCCAAAAAGGTCGTTTAAGGTCACATCTTTCCGACCTCCTCGTAAAGTGGTTGTTACAAAATAGCATTCGTGGGAATTCAACTGAGCAAATTGCTTTGCCCAGTGTTGCATAAGACCTCCATGCCAAAGATGACGCAAACTGAAAAAGATAAAATTTTGCAATTACTCTTTCAGTCCAATAGATGGCACCCCTGATATTTCAAATTGGGAAAAAATATTACCAAAATGTTTACAGAGATTCAAAGAATTATTTACAAATGAAGGAAATTCCTTTTCACACACAAATTTCAAGAGTTTTGTGTTGCAAGCTTTAATTAAAATAAAATACCAGGTGTTTCCAAATGAATATATCGGAGTTTTAAAGCTATATAGTATTTATTACATATAACTTACAAGTACAATTCACACATCGAATGAAAGAGTTGCTAAAACAGTTCTACCTACAAGCTTACAAATGTTCCCAATGTTTACAATTTTAAAAATCATCCCAAACTTTGTTCATTGCGTCTGAGGTAAGTCTGGAAGGTCAGCTGGTAGCGGAGGTACGTACACACAATCTTTAATGAACCCCCACAGATGAAAATCATATAGCTTCAGATCGGGTGAACGAGGAGGCCAAGCTTTATCGTGAGGCCCTTTGCGGAAAATCCATTGGTCGAGTATAGTGATGTTCAGCCAATCGCGTACTGAGAGATCCATTGATGCTGTGCAACATTTTGTTGCCAAATGAAGTTATCTGGTTCACTTTCTTTCAATTGAGGAAATAGCCATAGTTGTAGAGCATTAAGATAGGCAAAACCAATTACAGTTGGTTCTCTAAAAACGAAAGGACCATACACTTTCAACCGAGATATGGCACAAAAAAAAACATTCAATTTAGATGAGTCTCGTTGCTAGTACCTCGTGAGGATTTTCTTCGCTCCAGATGCGCGCATTGTGAGTGATCACATGTTCACTGAGGTGTCCACCGGAATGCTAGTTGCACAGTAGTAGCAGATTCTGTCTTTGCATCCTGGGAAACACAAAACGTTTTCTGTTCACTAATCGCCAGTTTTCTACTTGCGCGCTGATAACCGTTGAAGGAGAAAAAATTAACATACGTTTCATGTGCACACATGCCAGCAAACAAAACTGTTTCAGTTGGTCTTTCATTCGAAGTATGAGTTATACTAATAAGTTAAATGTAATAACTACTATAAAGCGTTAAAACTCCGATATTTATTTATAAACACTCTATTGTACTTTTAAAAATACTCCCTTTGTCTCGAAAATACAGTTTTAATATACATTAAACATTCATTCCTGTGTTGGACAAATATGTAAAATACAATTATTGGTGACTAATTTTTAAATACAAAACTCCTCTTCAAAATCAAATGTAATTAGTTTATATTTTGTCCATAATTTCAAATATTGGTTAAATCGGGGGGGACGATTTTTGAGTTTTTCTACTTGTTACATCTGAAAATAAAATTTCAAGGTAATAAACAATTTTATCCGTTTTAGAATATTCAACGAAAACTGATTGTTCTTTTAAACGGTGGATTTCCTATAGTTGGCCTTATGAATATAATGGCAGATAAGAGTAAAAAAAAATGGTATCCTCTCTTAATTCTATCCGCTATTGTCACCGTTACTGAACAAACTTACAGGTGGTTATCAAAATAACGGAAGCACCTTTGAATAAAAGTGACATATTTGAATGCTCTTCGTAAACATTAAAATATAATACTTGCTACCAGTTTTTTATATTATGTATAGAAATAGAAATGTATATTTTTTGGAAGTATGTGGTAGCGTTATTGAAATTCTGTTGATCTTGGATTTTTTTCAAAATCGTAAAATGTCGGACCTCTCATATTTTAAAAGTGGCCAAATTATAGGAGCCCATCTAGTTGGAGAAAGTGTGACCGAAGCATCCCAACTTTAAGGCGTTTCTAGCGGTACGGATCTGAAATCATGACGGCATACACACAGCGCTGCCAGACAAGCTCGTAAAAGCAAAATTGTTGACGGAGAGAGAAATTCAGTGAAAGAGATCGACGGATATTGAAGCGGATTGTAATGTCAAAAAAAGCGAACAACTGCAGCAAAAGTGACCACAGAAATCAATCAGCATTTGGATTCTCCACTATCAATAATTACGGTTATGTGGCACTTTCATAAACAGTAAATTTTCAGGCTGAGTAACAATTCCTACGCCACTTGTCACAGATGTTAATGCCAAGCGTCGTCTATAGTTGTGTCACACTCACGAAACCTAGTCGATTGGTAAGTGGAAGAAAGCAATATGGTCTGACGAATCGTCTTTTCCTTACAAGATGGGTGCATGTTTGGAGGATAGCTCCGCAAGTGTGTCTCCTTTCAACTCAAGTATGGAGTCATGATATGGGCAGCCGTGTCGTGGTTTTCTGCTGGACCAATCGTAACCTTGAAAGGATGGATCTCTGGGGAGAAATTTTAAGTGACCAAGTCCATCCCCTATGAGGCTCCTGCATGACATGGAATTTTCTAGAACGATAATGCACCTATCCAAGCAGTGGAACTTGTCCAATCATAGTTCGATGAACACGAGGAGGAAGTTAAACATCTACCTTGGCCTGCACAGTCACTCGACCTCAATATGATTGAATCTTTATGGTCTACTTTAGATCGTTCATTACAAATTCGAAATCCTCCATCGATATTTCTCCTAGAATTTTCGCAATATCTCCATGAAGAATGGTACAATATTCCTCTAAACCAGGGATACTCAACCTTTTTTTCTGCTGGGCCGCATATGTTACTTATTTCACTCGGGCTGCAACATGAGGATAAATTGAGGGGGGAATGCTTTAAGACCAAGATAACATTGGAAATTTAAAATGCTAAAAATTGATCAAAATATTATAACTTAAGTTTGGCTTTTTTTATTATTTTTGTCACTAACACTAAATTAGAAGCATTTAAGAAATACTCTCCTTCACAATTTCTGCATCATTAAACGGTTTCATATAATTACGAATAATATAACAAACTTCATAGGATGTGTCTTCGTTACCGCTGTGATATTACCATTGACAAAACACTTTTTTTGCTGTTGTAAAGATTATTCAAGAAAGCCTATTTATCACCTCTTGAAAGAGATCTTCGAAGAGAAGTGTCATTGAATGATTCCAGTTTATTGGTATTATTTTAAATACAGCACTTCCGTGACAAATCGAACAATTACTTATCCATGTTTGTTTTTCACTACAAAACAATCAACCTCCCATTCGTCTTGAAACGAAATAATTTCTCCGAATATTTTTCTCTTGCAAGATATGAAAGATAGTTAAAAATTAGGTCCGCCGATAAAATTGTCGCTACTCCACTGTTGTCTGCTTTCACTAACCGTAACTGTTCCAAACAGAATAAGAATATCAATTCGTACCCGTACGACCCCGACAGGAAAAATCAAAATTGATATATCTGATTACTTGACAAAGAATTTCCCACCAAATTTTTAGTACAATATTTTTAAATAAGTAAATTTCTCAGAGAAATGGCCGGGCCACTTAAAAAGGCTCAGTGGGCCAAAAGTTCAGTATCGCTGCTCTACACTATCAGCACTTGTATGAATCTATTCCTAGGCGAATCTACGCTATATTACATTCCAAAGGTGATCTTACACCATACTAATAAAGAGTTCTTTATAAATCTAAGATGTTTCCATTATTTTGATAACCACCTTAAAATAACTGCTAATACCTTTTTTTTTAATGAACGTACATTTTTAATCCCTTGAAAGTTCTTAAGTTAATGTGGCAAACAAAAAATGGATTTTCTGTAATAAATGGATGCCTGAAATATTTGACGTTAACAAAAGAATTTCCTCTTTTCAAATTTTCTTTCAATTCTTTAAAATATTATGAAAAACGGGAATTTTTAAATTCACATATATCCATGTATACCGAGAAAAAAAATTATTATATAACATTTTCAAAATGTGTACATTTTTTTCATGTCATAGTATAGGAATTTTTCCAATAACCTAGAACGTATTGAAGACCAAATCTTGTTGGGGGAGGTAGATGATGCGTTTCTTAATTTTCAGTCCAAACATTACACATTGTTGATAATTGGTAGACCAGGCCGGATGATCTCACAATGTGATTTCGTTTAACAGTAGATAAACTCTTGGATTTAGATAATTGCGATTTAGCTGATAGAATTATTACCTCACTCTGGCAGAAATATCTAACTTTTTATTTATAACCACTCTTATCCTCAATATGCTGTACTATAACTCATCTACACACAAATCACGTTTCCTTTGTGGCACAATTAAACTTTTAATAAAACTCTAAAAGAAATAACTCTTAATTTAATTCTGAGAAGATAACCTCTCGAAATAGCCCATTACAGCATGAAGTAATTTTTTATACGAGCCTCTTTTTCCCTATTGTGTCAAGTATTAACGATGGGATCGGAATGAAATGTGGAACGTAGGTTATACTTAGACCATTTTCTGCCTGGCCAGTAAAAAATCCACAATGGAACAAATTCTTTTTAACAAGTTGACTATCGTAATTAAGGGAATCAATACCTCCCACTGACTTCCCTTTCGATCATTCAGAGTAATATAATTTTATTCGGCTGACACAAAAAATTGCGAAGGTTATTGAAAAAGTTTTGAGTATTACTGTATTTACTCAAGAACATTTTCCCATTTCTAAATCTATATCTTGCTGTTGATGCTAAGTTGGTATGTGCGTCAGCAGTTACATTTTGTCTCGGAAAAAATAAGCAACAAACAGTAAAATCATCAGAAAGAGGAAGGTTACTGCAATAAAATTTGCATTTGTACTTTGCAGTGAAATGCAAAAGCAGTTCCACTGTAAAGTACTTGCATAGCCACACATAGAGCTGTTTGTAAAACGATAAATATAAAAACAAGTTCATTTCAGCACTTTCTATTTCTTTCATTGCGTTGGACTTTATGTTTGCAAGGTAATTCATTTCTTTGCTTAAAATTTCTGAAAATGAGTCATCGAGGGCATTTGAATGAAAACTTAGTTTGTATCCGTTCGGACAGGCCCTTCTGAAAAAAAGACTTTTGAGACTGCCCGAGCCATAAATGTCAACTATTCAATCATTAGCTGCTTGTGGAGTTGCTATCAAAATAAATATACTAACACGAAGACTTTTTTGCATACGTCATAGGGTTACTATTATCTGCAGTGTTGGCGTTATCCAACTAGTTCAACCAGTCAATTTTTTCGAGCAATGCGACGTCATCAGGAATTGTAATATTCCGACGAAATGTTTGTAAACGACTGCAAGAAAATCATTTATATTCCAGGCGAATATCAATTCGGGTGTCATTACAGACACGAAGGGACGCCGTCTTACAGAAGAGCTCGGTTACAGTGAGCTCTGGATCATATCCATGAGACACTGCAGCAATGGGTCAATGCGTTGTGTTCACCGACGAGTTCCGATTCTCTATAAACAATGGTTCCCAACGGATACCTATCTGGAAAATTCCAGGAACTAAATCTCAAGCTCGCAATTTTATCAAAAGATACAGCTACAACCATGTAAGTGCCATGGTTTGGGCAAGTAAAAGGGTGTTTTTTTTTAGAGGTATAGAACTTTAAATTGCAATAAAACAAAGATGTATTATTCGATTGACATGAATTTTTTTTATTCGAAAGATAATCTTGTGGCATTACATTTTAAATATAATCAAGCAAGGCGTAGATTCGTCGAATGGGCCCAAAACGAGATTGCCGTTGTTCCCGATTTTCATAAGCTAATTTTGTTTAGCGATGAAGCGCACTTCTGGTTGAATGGTTCAACAAACAAAACTGCCGCATTTGGAGTGAAGCTAATCCACAAGTGTATGTCGAAACACCGTTACATCCAGAAAAACTGACTGTTTGGTGCGCTTTATGGGCTGGTGGAATCCTTCTTCAAAAACGATGAAGGCCACAACGTTACAGTCAATGGTGATCGGTATAGAGCCATGATTACTAACTTTTTCATTCCTGAATTGAACATTCATGATGTCCAGGAGCTGTGGTTCCAACAAAACGGCGTAACATGTCACACAGCTCGTGTCACAATCGATTTATTGAAAGACACGTTTGGTGACCGCCTAATTTCACGTTTTGGACCTGTGAATTGGCCTCCAAGATCTTGTGATTTAACACCGCTAGACTATTTTCTGTGGGGCTATGTAAAGTCATTGGTCTATGCGGATAAGCCACAAACGCTTGACCATTTGGAAGACAACATTCGCCGTGTTATTGCCGATATACGGCCACAAATGTTGGAAAAAGTCATCGAAAATTGGACGTCCAGATTGGACTACATCCGAGCCAGCCGTGGCAGTCCTATGCCAGAAATCATATTTAAAATGTAATGCCACAAGACTATATTTCGAATAAAAAAATTCATGTCATTTGAATAATACATCGTTGTTTTATTGCAATTTAAAGTTCTATACCTCTAAAAAACACCCTTTATATCATTCGGTTGTCAATCTGATCTGCACGTATTTCGTCCCGGCTCAGTCACAACAGTAATTTATCTCGACAAAATTCTCGGCCCATACGTTCGTCCATATCTCCCAACCATGAGCCCTGGTGCCCGTTGTTGCGAAATAGTGTATGGTTTATCGAAGATAGTACATAGAGGTCGCGTTGTTGAGCAGTACACGGAATACTGCTTCGAAATGAATAACCAGAACGTTCGTCCACCTTGAACCCTATAGAACATATCTGAGACGTGCTCGGGAGGCACCTTTCTGTTCTGTGCAATCCTTCCAGAAAAATTAATGACGACAGCATATCTTCTCCAAGATTGGTCACAGATCCCGTAAAGATCTGACTATTCATACCTGAAGGTATGAATCGTCGCTTTCGAACGTGCATCTCCAATTGAAGTAATCACACGCCCTATTGATAAATATTTGCAACTAACCTTTTTTTCCACGTAAGTTAGGAGCGTTATTGTTAATGTTGCTTGTTAGAAAACTAATAGTTGCTTTCCTGTGTTTCTTTGCACTTTATTGCCTCTATCGTTCAACAGCCTGTGAAAGTTTCATCGCATTTCAATAAATGACTTTCATTTTATTAACATTTTTCTGTTTGTTGCTTGGTTTTTGATACAGCATGTATATATAAAACCGATTTGTACTTGCTATTGATGAGAACTATACTTACAGAATGTCGATGTCCTTTAGGTAAGGACTCCCTTTTCTCGCCGCGATTGCCAAGTAGATCTCCAAAGACTTACTTGGTGCCAAAGCCAGTTGGCATCTACCAGTTCTGTTGTGCTCTGCTTTGATGAGATCCGAGAGTACATAAAAATCTTCTGCAAAGGCGGCAGTTCCTCCCTTGATCAGTGGCAGAGCATCCGAGATGTTGGTTACTAGACGAGCATTTCTGTTGTACTCGAATCTTTTCCTTATTAACTGCAGTGTTTCCACTGGGGATTCCTTGAAACAAAAACATCGCAATTATGTATGCTTTTTCATAATAATTTAATAGGCTATTTAGCTCGATTGATCACTTAATATGATTATATATCTGTTACGTTTGACGGAGCCATTTTAAAGTAAAACAGACCGATTTACGTAAAAGAAATAATTTTATAAAACATTACAATATGAATTTGAAGAATAACTGGCAAACAGAATGAGTGAAGTGATATGTTACATTGTAATGTACTGCATGTTGCTCACTATCGAATCATTGTCAATAAAACAATTCGTTGCCATTCTGCTGAACTTTAGATTCTTTGATATTTACATGCTTAACAGTAACCTACTTATCTGAAAAATATGTTAATTTTAATGCTAACGATTATGAATGTTTGCCCGATTGTAAAAGTATATTTGTCCTTATTCTGTAGCGCATCGAATGATTTTTGCTAATTGAACTCGCGGTTGTTTCGGTTAATGTCAGACACTTATGACCAATGATGATACTGCCCTTATTCCATTGATGGGTCCCCCGCAAAGAACTTTGGGTACACCCCTGCTACGTGGCATTCGACTTTTGTAATATCTTATTTTCGATAAAAGTGGGATAGCGTGTCGGCTTTTGGATCCATGTATTCACTCAAAAGTGAATCGCCACTTACACAAATAGTGCTTGGAATAACAATTTCTAGCTACATCATGAGGCTTCGATTTACGTATTGTCTATGAAAATGCGGTTACTATTTATCGCATGATTTTTTTTTCTAACAATATACAGGGTTACTCATTATTCCCTTCATAGTTTCGAAGCTCTATAATAAAAAACATTAAGATCTGATGCAAAAAAGAACATTTAAAAGAATACAGCAAAAAAGAACATTTAAAGAATACACACAGAAACAAATCATGTTTTATTTACATACTTTACAAGTGTTTTACGCGTGAAACCTTAGTTACACGGCGTACATCAACGCGACAGTCCAGTTCCTGATACACTCTGCTCCACATGGTACTATCAACATTATTGTTATTATCAAAAAATTTAGTCTTTCACATAGGTCCAAGTTTTCGTACCCCCTCTGCCGCGTGATGTAGCAGAACTGCATGAATGAAAAAACGTGTTGTCATTAATGTTGATAGTACCGTGTCGAGCAGAGTGTGTGTCTGGAACTGAACTATCGTATTAATATATTATGTGTAACCTTAGTTACACACACAGAATATCTGTAAAGTAAGTAAATAAAACTTTAATTGTATTTCTGTATTCTTTCAAATGTTCTGTTTTGCTGTTTTCGTCTTAATTTTGTACTATAGTGCGGCGAAACCTGGCAGGGATGAATAACCATGTATTTAATAGCCACTTAGGGTATCCGATTACTTGCGACTACTTTTTTTAAAAAAAAGAACGGAAATATGGATATTTTTTGTGGTTTTTTAAAAAATGTTTTAGTACATTTTAAGAACAAAAGGCTAAAATTAAGAAGAATAAAATAAATCATTACTACTAAAAATGGGTAAAAAATTACATAAACGGGGCCAGCTCTGAATAAATAGTAAATGAACAAATTTTTTTGAAATGACCTTCAGAATAAGAGATATTTTAATTTTTACAAAAACTAGAGCACTTTATCTTAGTTATATGAAATTGCTTAAAAAAATAGTGATTCATAAATCCGAAAGTTGAAAGAGTTCTACTGTTATACACACACACAGAACATACATAAAAAATTTCATCAAATTATTTTTTAAACTTTTTGAGAAATCGCTGTCCCCGTTTGAGCTTTTCGAAAAAAATACACACACATTTCGAGTAAAACGCATTTTAAAGTTTGGCATCTTAAGTTATGGCCTGTGCTTTTACTAAAACACTTGTAGTTTTTGTTCTAGTGAATGGAAAATAAAAAGCTTGGTATTTTTATAAAACTAATAAGATGGCCTACAAAATAAATTCATAAAAAATTGTGAATTTAAAAAAAAGAATCAGGATTTTAGGGTAGTCGGCTATTAAGGCTATTTTCGCCGTATGTACGAGAGCGAGAACTTAACACGGAGCACATTTTCAGACAGAAAAAAATGCCTCAATTTTTATAAAAATTTGTGATATTGTAACTCATATATTTGCTTATAATATAGTGTTTTTAAAATTTCAAAATATTTCTTAAATAATTAGTTTTTTTCCTTTTTAAATGTAAAGGGATAGCTCATTTAACATTACGGTATGGGAGACAAAATGCGAAACACATTTTATAAAAGAAAAAAAAAGTGTCAACTAAGATAAAAATGAGTAATATGATAAAATAAATGATTCTTTACAGGATAGTGTAGCCAGAATATACTATTAATGTTCGAATACTTTTATATATGAAAAAATATTTCGAATTTGGGTCCTATATTCTTGAACATTACCCGAAGACAGCCTTAAGAAGTTTCAGGATATGCGATCCCTCGCATAAATACTGGTTTGAGAGTACTTCTCCCCAGTAGTGCGGCTACTTTTAGGAATAACCATTATATTGCAAACCTCACTGTGGATTCACAACTCGGGTGTAACTAGGAGTTTAAAGAAATGTAGCAAAGAATTAAGATTCACGTGATCACACGTTTGAAACTTTTGTTTCTGTCCCGCTCGACTGACGTTTCAGAATTTCATTTAATCCAAATAATTATTCGAAAACACAATGCTGCATACCTCTATCTCTTGGTGTATACTTGTACCTTCTTGTATGAGGATGGTGATCGATTGTTTTCGAGACAAGTCGTTCATGCTAGTCACTTTCCAATCTGCTTCTGGAAACGTCAGGAAAGCAATGAGATTGCCGCTGTACGTAGCCATAACTATCATTACGAACAACCACCAGAAGCAC
Source organism: Trichonephila clavipes (assembly GCA_019973935.1). Lineage (NCBI taxonomy): Eukaryota > Metazoa > Arthropoda > Arachnida > Araneae > Nephilidae > Trichonephila > Trichonephila clavipes. The sequence continues at coordinate 1,797,131 of BMAU01001371.1, read as the reverse complement.
ACCACTATGCGAGCACTAACCGTTTCTGGGAGATGGACACCACCTAAACAACATAGATCTTTAGTCATTTGTGTAGAGAGTAAGCTTAAATTATATATTCATTTATTAAGGGCAATTATTTACAAGGGTGGGTTGTAAGTTAGTAAAAAGTAATTAAATCATCGTTAAAAGCAACTCGCTGGATTTAACGAAGTGTCTATCTCGTCCACGTCGTTCCTTCGTCTTCTGTCTCAACAGCTACAATCTCGTCTCATTTCTTGTAGTTTCCCGCTCTATGTCTCTATTGGTCGATGATTGGTATTACGTCAGCTGGGAATCTAGGGAGGATATGACGTGCAACTTAAATCCTACATTTGTTACAAGAAATTGATTTCTACGTCACAAAAGGCATTATTGACTGTTAAAATTCTTCTTTAGAAAATAGATACTATGAAGTATGTCTAATTCGGATATCTCGTGTTCAATCCATATACCTCATTCTCCAAAAATCACCGTCATATCTCGTGTTATTCTTCTAGTATAAACTTGTATGTATATGTAAAGAACAATGGCGCACACAAAAAATTTTCAAGATCGAAAGTCCGCCATTCTCGTATCATACCTCAATGCGCCCCGCCAAACATATAATTTTGATTGTGTCGATTTTGAGAACAAAAAAAACAGTAAGAAGTAAGTTATTGAATTAATAATAAGCATTAATTAATAAAATAAATTGTTAATAATAAATACCTAATAACAAAAATGTATATTATATAAATTTTACGTACTATACACATAGGATTACCATCAATCGAAAAAAGAATCAAGGGCTATAGGAGGGGGGAGGGTCTGGACCCGCGAACCCCCACCCCTTGTGTGCGCCACTGGTAAAGAAGAAATATTACTGACTTTGCAAATTTGACAAAGATATTAAGCATACCTATAAAATAAAAAAATTATGTCTTTTCGTACCAAGATACCAAAATAAAATGACTCATATTCGATTTTGATGGTAAGAAAGGTAGGACGAGAGTTTCCAGTTCTTTGAAAAAAAACTCCATACAAATAATGAAAGGAAGGATGTTATGAAGATTTTTCCTCGTTTATTTAAATGATTCTGTTGTGTTTTTTAGATAATATTGTACTGATGACCTTTTATACATAATTTGATACAAAAGTGTTTCAGTCACTTGGTCTGAGAAATTAATTCAAATACTTATTTGTGACATTATCAGAATTTCTCTTCTGATTTTAAATGCATTTTTCATCGTTATTTAATTTCATATTGATAAGGTGACCAATTTTTTTACAATGAAAAGGAGGACGAAAAATTTAAGAAAATGTTGCAACGTAAATATATGAAACCTTTTATTAATTCAAACAAAAATACGCTAATTATGCTTACATCCCTTTTAATTATTTTCTGAAACGTGTATTTTCTCATTGGATGAATTTTTTTTTTTTTGTCAATATATTATTTTCTAATATATCGGAAATTTCGGAGCAAAAAATATCCTTCACTGTAAGTACTGCAGCTAAAATATCAGCATTCAATGTTTGTTGATTTCTCACTGTGCTCATTTTTGAAATAGATAAGTATTTCAATCCATCTTTTATCAATTTCAGCATGTTTATTTTCCAATTGTTTCAATTTATTATAATTTATAAATATACATTTACTCTTCCAATTTCTTCAAACAGACCATTGTCAACGATTTTAATATCAGCCATTTCTTTTGATAAAAAATCAACACAGTTTCTATATCTGCCCAATTTACTTGTGATGAAGTCAAAAAACACCATTGAAAATTGTTATTTTCTGTGATATTTGTTTCAGACTATTCTTTGACATTTTGGAAAAATGTTTGTCTCATCTCTGAATACAGAGATTAACAAATCAGTTTTAAAATATTGAAAAGGAGGACACATTTCGAGGAAGGACAGGACCTATAAAAGGAGGACTGTCCTCCCTAATGGAGGCCGGTTGGTCACCTCAATATTGATTAATATTGTGCAAGAGATTGAATTCTTCCACACGCGGATTGATTGATTAGAAGTATTTTATCACCAAAATAGTCAATATTAATTAATTTAATACTTTATCACCCCAATTCACATAATAGAGGTTTTTGAATGGTATATCAAAATATAAAACGTTGTATTATATACTGCAAAACAAACATTTTCTGTCACACAATGCTAGATTGGAAAAGGCCTGTGGCGAAAAGCGCAATAGATCTTCCACTTTCTCTGTAAAAGAAAAGGTGTTTTTTAGTTTCGGTTCTGATTTAGTTCTGCTCTTAGTTGTATTGATGTTGACGTTTTACTTCGCTCACTAGTTCTTGTTAGAATTTTAGAATTAAAAGGCAGAATTCACTAAAATTTTGGTAGAAAATTTCCACTTTAAAACTTCAAACTCAAATTTCGTTTATTTATTTATTCCATTCTTTCTTTTTGTGAGAAAAACAATCATTCTCACTATTAAACAGACACCAGACGCATAAATTTAAATCATTTCTGGAATTACACGATATAAATCACTTTTTAACTCTAGAACATCCGTTGTTGCCGATTGGACACCGGAGCCTGTTTAATTTGTTCTCTTTTCCGCACTTTTGCAGGGAATTTGAAACTTTTTCTTGACTTTTAATTATTTTCCATGGTGATTAAACAGAAAAACTTTATTTTTCTAGGTTAATTAGGAGAGATTTTACAACAAAATATACCAAGAACGTACGCTGGAGTCGTTTCGACACCAAGGCAATTTATCATTATAAATAGCTGTCGTTCAGCAAAAGATAGTTCACTAAATGGATACCATAAACCAAACTTCCAGAAGTAATATCGCACATTTATTTGACCTTGAATGCATTGTTATTGGGTTCAAAACGGAAATGAGTCAGTTATACTAAAATCGTTGTGTCTAAGTGTTTTGTTACATAGCATTCGCTTGTCTGCTCATAAAAATATTTTTTTTATTCCTTTTCGAACCTTTTTAAGGCAGAAATCTTAAAAGTATGACTCGTAGAAAAGGTCTAAGCCCTGATGAATTTGCTAAGTTGTTACGTAAGCTTTCTGAGAATGAATCGGATGGTGGCGTGTTGTCTTGTTCTAATTTAGAATCCAATGAAGACATAAGACTGAGTGAAAGTGACTGCGAAGAATCTGAAGATAATTCAGATGTGAAGCTGATAATATTCCAATAAATCCTAATACATATAATTTGCTATGGAAGGCACAGAATGAATACCGCATAATAGTAATATTCCTGGCAGATTTGCGACTCGAAATGTTTTGTGACAAAGCAGTGGTCCAACAAGCTTCGTAAAACATAGTGTCAACATCAGTTTTTTATGTTATACATGATAATTACATGAAACAATATGGAAAAGTCTTAAAACAAAAACCTACTGAACAGTAATTCTGAAATTACTCTGTTATTATAGTTATTTTATATCGCGGTGTCAAAACGACACTGGTGGGCATTTAAGGGTAATCGAAATCCTGAGCTTTCTAGTATTAATATAATAATGGTAGTTATTTCTACATATTGCCAAAAAATATTTGTAACATTAATTTTTGTCACCACAGAGTACTTAATTATAAAACTACTGAAACAGTTTGTTTAATTTTTTATACTGCCCTAGACTAGAAGCAAGGAGCTATATATTATATATATATATATATATAACTGCTGATTTGAGATAAGCCTCAAATCAAGATACATCAGAACCTTTCCATGGAAAAGGATATTCGAAGAAAAAAATATGCTTCTATAACTTTTACGAAATTATTTATCACATGACAAGTTTACCAATTCATATAAAATTGCAAAATAAACAACAGAAATATTCATACCATATCAAAATTTCAATTGATCTGGAATTTATTGTTACCGTAGTAAGCATTCGAACTACTGGAATGATAAATTGGTTTAATATTTTTAAAAGTTTTATAAATACAAAACATGAAAAATGCACACACCCGTCATAAAGTTTTATTTCAGAATACGGCTAATAAAGCAGGCATTCTATTTTAATCCCCATAAGCGGTCAATTTTTTTACCCAAAATGTTCCAAATAGAGGGCACATTTTTTACTCAAAATTTTCCAAAGAGGGCACATTTTTTTTATCGCATATAAGTAAGCCTAATATTTAACACAGGATGTAAAAATGGAAGAATTGTATTTTGTTTTTCAATTTTAAAGTTTTCACACTATTTTTTATTTTATAGTTGTGGGACACAAAAATCTCTTAAATGTCTGCTTTTTATAAGTACACTCTGCATATTATGAAGAATGTTTCATATATAAGAATTTCTCTCATACTTACAAAAAAAAATTTCATGTTCATACCTCTTTTTCAAACAGTTGAGGTTTTTTGCTGTGTTGTTAAGGGAAGCCTACATCACAAGTCCATTTGACCTTTCCGCATAATAATGTCACACACCAGATCTTGATCTTCAAACAACTGTCCCAGGGAAAGGCACCAGCAGAAGATGAGCAGGGACAGATAAAGAAAGACTTTACGCCCTGCACAAAGGTCATACCACGAAGGTGATTGCTTCTAAAGCGCGTCAAGGCCGTCTGAAGAGCCCTGGAACTCTTGCACAGTAGAGATAGGCCAGGACCCTTTCCGTGTACCAGTGGTAAGCGGGAGGGTTTCGCCAAGTCAAATTCATTTAGTTCTGAGGGTTTTTTTTGTGTGTGTGTGCATGTATACTCGTATATGTACACACTATTTGAAGCATGGTGTGTAATACTAAGTCTTGCATTACAATGGAGACAGCGATAATATCGGATTTTTTGGATTATCTTTCCATTTTCATTTCTTCTCAAGCATCACATTGCCTCGCCAATCCCTGTTCTTTATCCAATATTTTCAAGGATCTAAATTCTTGCCTTCAATGAAAAATTCCCGCCTTTACCACAAAGGAAATCCCAGATGAGAAGTATTTCAGTACCATGGACAAAATGCGTGTCTTAAAAATATTAGCATTAACAATCTCACAATAAGAATGAAAAATAGGTTCAAATCAAAGATAGAAAGTGTAGAAAATATCAGTACCCGTACAGTGTATGGGCAAACCGGATGTGGCCAGTGTTTGGTAGCCCGTACGGTGTACGGGCAAATCAGTTAAGGTGTTAACCTCTGATTAGTTTGACTTTTTATATCGTTTCGGGAATATAATAAAGTATGATAAAATATTCAGGTCATACAATGTTCTCCGTTTATAGGTTTTTAATGGTTGGATATATTAAACATTTAAGGATTAGTATACAAGGATTTGGGGGGATTCGGTGTACTCACCTTGCTGCAAAATAGCCCCGTACATATACCAGAAGCAATTCCGATATTTGAACAGGCCTTTTTTCTTTTCTTTCTCGTTTTTTTCTTCGATCACATATTCGGAACTCTTCCTGTGAACGTAATACAAAACCAATGACATGGCTGGTACTGTCAAAGTTATACAAACCCACACCTGAAAATAAACAATATATTTGATGCAGGTTATTTTTTTAAAAATTAAAATCTAAAGTATCTAGAATTTTTATTTTTAAGTAGAGGGGTTAAACTTTGGTAGTATCGGTTTTACTATCGTGTAACGCAGTGTTTCTCAAAGTGTGGGGCGCGCCCCCTGGGGGGCTCGAGCATATCGAAAATTTAAAGATTTTTTAAAAAAAATAATCGGAAAGAGAAGTAAAACAAAATACTTTCTTCCATAATAATAAAAAAATACACAACAACACAGATATAATTTATGTTTATCAACTGGCGTTTTTCCATCATCAAATAGCTAGCTATCTTTGATCCCAAAACCAAATTAAGAAAAAAAAAACATTTTGTTTAATTTGCTGTATTTCCTCAATGAGAGATTTTTTTATTACGTTTTAACATAAAATATTACTCGTTAAAAGAAAAAACAAAACCCAGACCCTGAGAAAAATTCTAAGAAGATAAACAATTCATCACTGTAATTATTATTGAATTAATGTACATTAGCTGTAGAAAAAGAAAAGGAAGACATGATTCACTTTTCAGCCAGGCTTAATAATACATTTGGTGTTCATTTGATTGACCTTCAAATTTACTGGTATGGTTAGTTCTACATTAGTTCCGTCCCATCTTTTATGTGTTTGTTTTTCGCTTAGGGAAATTGTAAATAATAAAGAGTTTTATGATATTTGGAAAATAATTGATTGATTTGAAGGATTATTTGGCCAAGATTTATATTTTTATGAGTATTCTCACAAACATATAAAACATAGTGAAAAACGTTGTGATTCTTTTTAGATCATCCGTATTTTTTTCTGAATACACTTATAACCTGGGAGCGGTGGCGCGGGACATCTGTTATCTCTATTGAAGGATGTTGAAAGAATGCATATTATTCATGATTGAGAAACGCGATGAACATGAAACGAAAAGAAAATTTTCTTCAAACGTTTCCTAAAGAACTCCATCAACTTAAAATATGAAGCCATAAGTGTACCACAAGGTTCAATTCGCCTTGTCAAAAAGACACAAGAAAGAAAAAGTTCAACTTGCTATTTGTTGATCACCAAAGGTGTCACGAGTTCGAGTCAAGTACAACTAAAGACCCACCGTGCAAGGGAGAGATGCCCGTTAAATCTGTCGAGAGCTCAAACGTCCTCTTGTTGGAGTGGTGAGGTAGTTGAAAGAGGCCAGCTCAAGTATCGTCCTCGTCACTTGACCATGGTTCAAAATTACGAGGTCCGTCTCCAAAAGCCCTCGTGTAGCTGAACAGTGGGACGTTAATATTCACTCACTCTCTATCATGAAAGCTCATTAAAACTACAATAACTTGAACAAAATATGACAGCTTTGCCAGCAAATAACGTTTCTGTAATATTAGTGAAAAGTGTCTGATTTGCGTCCTTTATTAAGGTCTTGCACTTTTGAATCATTTTAGCTCAGTGTTTTATTGGATTTTTTCTCAAATCATCAAAGAAAAATTGAATAGTCCTTGAAAGCCGGTAAGTATACTTTCTCTTAATTAAATTGTTCACTGGAATTCCGATTTGTATTGTGTACAGTAAAAAAAAAAAAATTAAAACAAATGATTGGGGTGACTGAGTCCCCCCGCACTACCATTAGCGTTAGAATCGAGTGCGCGCCTGCTCCCGGGTTAAAACATTTTGAAGTCTTCTCGCTTTAAATATTAAAAAGTAACACAATTGTTTTTCATCAGAATCTTATATTCTTTTTCATTATTTAACATTAATTCTAAATACTAACTATGTGAGGTTTAAAATTACAGTTCTTTTAAACAGTTATTTACAATTATAGCATTTATCTAAAAAAAAAATTTTACATTTCTGTATACAGTGTCGTGCACTCAGTTTTACTCTCCTTAAAGTTCAGCTATTATATTAAGAATAATGTTTTATTTTTTTAAAAAAAAATTAACTGGTGCGAAGAGCCGGTGTTTCAGCCAGTATACGTTTAATGTATCAGTACTGAAGAAGGTATTTTATAAATTATTACTTAACACTAAATTAAAAACAAGTTTCATAATTATTAGGGACTTCCATGGGCTTGTCTTGTAGAGCAAAGTTTTTCAAAGGAAGGTTTAATATCAGAAATCGACACTCTGAGTTATTTTTCTATATTTAGCTTGAGATCTAGAAATATTTTGTCTTCAAAGCAGCCACCGCAGAAAATTTGGTTTAACAAAGGTAGGATGTTGAAAATGGTAATAGTATACGAAGTTCTTTTGTTTTCAGTACAGAAAATTCATCATCCACCTCTACCCAAAATTCAAAGAGCGATTTATTACAAAATTGCCTTTTAATTTTTCACTGGATGTGAAATCTATGAAATTTTCTTCTTCGGAAGTTGAGAGCCCTTCTGGAGTGTCTTGAAATAGATCCCTAATCCACTCGTAACTTGCTACCAAGTTGTTCTCATCCAGAAAATACTTTTTAAAATTATTTGCCAACATTGCTAAATGATTTTACTTGGTTTTAAAAACAACTTTCACATGTTTTTTTTTTTCAGATTTGTAAGTTTTAACACATAACGAGCTTGGGCATTTTCTCCCATCATTTACTTCAGTAGTGGTAAATCCAAAATATAAGTATTTTTGAGAATAGTGCCTTGATTTAATTTTCGGAACCATGCCCGTCTGTGTACTTGTTGATCCTTTATTATCGTCGAATGTTTGCTTACGACTTTAAAATGTATGCATGATTTTGTTTCAATCTACTGCGATAAATACTTAATTACCGTGAATTACAATTAACATGCAAATAAAAAAATGTACATTCAAGCTAGGCTCTTTAGCTATAGAAGTATCGAGTCGACGAAAACTGACTGGAATTGTACGAGGAAACGCATTTTTACATGTTTTGCGCAGACGTCCGATAGGTTGCCCAGACTCACGCAAGCGTACCCTATAATGCCAGATGTGATGGATATGATAGAGAGCAACATAGACTAGACTATTTTTCGAATGACATTTGAACTTTGAGAAATGAATACTGAAGGAAATAAATATTTAATTAAATATATCATTTTGCCATCTGTTCCAATTTAAAAATCAGAGAATGAAAAATAACATAATAATAAGTAAGTAAAATATATATTTTAAGTAATTTTCTTAAAATATATATTATATATATATATATATATATATATATTACTTAAAAGTTACATATACAAAATTTAATATATTTATCGCATTAATTTGTACGGTTTATAATTAAGATCGTATTGTAACTTTAGCGTCTCTCTCTCAAAGTGCATTTTTATTGCAGTATATACATTATTGTTGTACAGAAGGGGGGCGACAAAATTATGATTGAAAATTGGGTCGCTAGTATTGAAAGTTTGAGAAACACTGGCGTAACATCCTGATTAAATGAGCTCAGGGGTCGACAAACTTTCGAGGTAGAATACCTAGCTAGTAAGTGAAGTAAAATAATTAAGAAATCAAAAAGCCATTAGCGATCGTAATCAAAACTGTCTTGCTCCAATTAATATATTTTTTTATAATACGAGGCGATTCTTATAAAGGGAGTTGTCTCACATAGCGGCATTTTTACCTAAAAAATTGAACTTTTCCTAATATACAACTAATTATAATGTTTTCTCTGTGATTCTCAGTCAACTTTGTTAAAAGTAAACAATTTAAAATACAGAAGTAACCATCTTAAACCAGCGAAACTTTTAAATGCACATGGGAATTTAAATACATCTTTCAGTACATAATTATACAGAACAAGTAATATAAAAAAGTTGAAGCTCTTTGAATGGATAACTAGAAAGTATTTTATTAACGGTTGAAAATTTGAACAAGATATATATGTATGTTTTTATAGAGAGAGTGAAATTATAATAGGAATTGAAAAAAGACCATGATTTGTCTGCTTTGTTGTAACAATGCACACCCGTTTTGGTTAATTCAGTTTTGAAGCTTATATAAGTATATAAGAGAGTGTGAGCTAATAGTAGGAATTGAAAAAGAGAGAAAAAATAGAGACAATTATAGCAGATCATATTTGTTAATAACACATAGAGGCAGAAGTCTGAAGAGCTGCAACCATTTATGCAAAAAGCCACATACGGCTCGCGAGCCGCGGTTTTCTGAACCCTGAAACAGCTGCTTGTCTGAATTTCTTACTTTGGTCAACATTTTTGGTTTTCAATTTTTTTCAGCTTGTTTTTCTTTCAGAAAAACAAAGCCTTACATTCGCGGAGAAGACAACGTACATTGAAGATAAATAAATACATAGTTAAAAATAAACAAGTCAAAATTTACTAGTAAAAATAAGCTGTGACTCACTTGTGTAGAAAAGGGCCGCAAGAAAATGAGTGTCCGGGGTGGTTCCCGGGGCCTTTGTACGAGAATAGCGGTACTAGTGGTCAGCACTGGCTCGGAGAATTCTAAGACACCACTGCGCCCTCGTGTGATGCCAAGAAATGGAATCAAGTCAGCTGTCTGAAAAAAAATAATAAAGTACTCCGGTATTAAGTATATTTTATCATAACTTATTTTTGATTAGATAGATAGACTGTTTGTTGATGTCGAATTTCAAAGTATACGCATGGGAGTGTTCACTAACTTCGTACTATAAAGCAGCACAGCTATTGGTCACATACCTCGTCACTTGGAACCAGTGGCGTAACGTACGGGGAACACACGGTTCTAGAGGGCCCACAGCTTGACTGCCACCAAGTTCCTACCCTTTATAAAATCCAACTTGGGGGCCCACTGGTTTGAACTATGGTCAAGTCGTCATCGAGAGGACTTTGAGACTCGGCAGATTTAACATACATTAGCCTCTCTGCCCCGCGGGCTTTCAGTGACACCGGGGCTTAAACTCATGACCCCCCCACACACACAAGTTCGTGACCATGACCACTAGGCTATCACGACCACTTCAAAACTACACTAAGGCTGTCGACGACGAACCTCGTAATTTTGAACCCATGTCAAATGACGGGAAGGACAGTTTAGCCACAAAAGCCCCCTTTCCAAACTTCCACACCATATTAACGTGCTTTTCTCACCAAAGGCGATTTAAGGAGAGGTAGTACAATATGAAGGTTCCAAAAATTCACTTTTGAAAATCTTAAAACTAATATAGAATGCTAGGAATAGGTTTTAAAGCTAACCGCATCGAAATTCGACTGCAATTACTCTCTGAACAATAAAAAATGTAAACATCGGCAGAGATTTGTTCTTTAAAAACAATGTAAATGTTCAGTTTCCATTAACTTCTGTTTATATTTTGGCTGATTGATTATCTGATTAAAGTCGGCATTCCGGACAAAATGTTGGCTATTGGAGACGAATCTCGTAGTTTTAAACTAAGACCGTGTTACAAAAATAACATCTAATTTTGCACCCCTTTCTCCCAAATTCTGTTCGGATTGTGGGAATGTAATACTAGAGTTTACCCAAGAGATTCACATAACATCACACCCACTCCCATTATCATTCAACAAATGCTAAATTTCTACTCATTTGGTGTTGTCAAGTCATTAATTAAGTCACAAATGCATATGCCACCCATGTGATATAGTGGTTAGTGACGCTGACTACGATGCCGTAGGGACTGGGTTTGCATCCCGGAGAAGGCATAGATGTGAAGGAAGAAGATTCGATCTGAGCACCTTCTGTCCCGATTACTTTAGCGATCACGCCAAAACGATAGTCTTCGCGTGATAACTAGTACTGGTTTAAATAGATATCACACTACTACACTACCCCCATGCCAGTGATTCGGCGAATAGGCGAACGAACGATACAATATTCGTGGCGAGCGTGTAAGCAGTTGCGTCATTTGTGTGAGACGGCTTTGTGGCGTGACGGCTTAATTACGTCATATGTCTCACGGCTTTTTGTGGTGGATAGAGGAAACCATGACTGCTGTGCGCGAAGGGGGTGGTTCTGTTGTACGACCAGGGTCAAAGGGTGAAGGAAGAAGATTCGATTCTTGCACCTTCTGTTCCGTAAGCGAGTACTTTAACGATCATGTCAAAACGATCGTCTTCGCATGATGACTAGTACTGGTTTATAAAGATACCACACGGTCACATATGTTTGTAAATGTATAATGCCTTCGCAGCGGGGGGTACTCTAAATAGCCGTCGAGCTGCAAGTCCTCTCGTGTGGTTGGTAGAAGGGGAAGAGCGGTGGTAGCCCGCTGACGATTCTTAGGGTGTTCTCCCTCATGGTGTTCAAAGCTTAGGTTAACGACAGGCGTAAAAAAACTAGCCCTTCGCCACAATGAATTTCGTGGATCTTGATCTAATGTTGCTGTCGATCAGGTGGCATAAGTAGCAACAGCAACACAAATGCATATGGCAGGATTTAAAGTAGTAATAGATATCTCAAAATAATGGCGATAGATGGCAACTTTATACATATTTATGATGTTCAATTCATATTGAGTAGGTAGAGCATTCACACGCATACGTAATGGAGTTTCTAAAATGGCGATGGTGCTGAGAATGATTGTACGATAAAAGAGCAGCCTGCTGTGGTCCAACTTTATTGGGCGAAAGTACTTTAATAAAAAAAATCTTTATAAAGAAATGTTACCTATTTATAATGAGAAGCATTAATCACGTAAATCAGTGTACAATTGAGTGATGAAACTTTCGCAAGTCTGTTCCAAAATTGTTGATGAAGATCGAAGCGGTCTTCCAGTTTTGATTGCAACCAAATCAACTGAGCTACAAGTGGAAGAATTGATTCGGGCTGAACGAAGAGTTACAATTGACAGCATCGCAAAACCACAATAGGATGTTCTCATGGATACAGCATAATGCATGATTTCTTGAATTTCTGAAAACTGTGTACACGTTGCGTTCCCTGACCGAGGAACAAAAAAGAATTGAATGAGCATTTGCTTTCGTCTATTTGGTTCACAAAAACTGCATCTTGAAGGAAAACAATTTGCAGATGACAATGACGTTCAACATGAAATCCTACTGCGGATGGCACAGCAACCCAAAGAATGTTATGCAGTTGGAATTGGGGCTCTGATAAAACGATAGGATAAGTGCATCAACATTGCTGGATATTATGTTAAATAACAAGTAATCTACACTATTAAAATTCGTAGGTAAACAAGCATATTTATGCGACAAGGTGTATCTTCTCACGAGCCGCACGACGCAGAAACTCGCCGAAGGTACCAAAAGATTAGGAATGATCCGAGGAATCCGTTTGGATCATTAATATTCCGATAGTACAATTAGTTAAAAAGGTATTAATTAAAAACCTTAAGACACATAATTATTCCCATTTTTCCCACCAGGTGGCGAAGTTCCAATTTTCCGACCTTTTTTATTATCCCAGACGTTTTTAAAGCACGATCTAATTTTTTTTTGGAGACTCAGACAAAAAATAATTACAGAATCAAAAAAGATCATTTACTTCGCCCCGATACGGTATAATTTATTTTACAAAATAATGATTTTTTCTAAAATGAGTCAAAATCGATACGTTTTTATGAAAGTGATTTCTAAATCGTTCCGATTGCCTTTTCTTTCAAGTTAATGAAATGATATTCTACAATAAAAAAGTTCATGCTTTTCTCTTTTAGAATCAGTCATTTAAAAAGTAAAATGTCAAAAACATTTTTTTTACGATTTTTCAAAAAATACTCAAAATTTTATTTAATATTCTCTTTGTTTTTAAAAATAATCTCAAGAAACATTTTTTTCGTGTGTAGAATGATATTATCCGTAATCTGTACAAAGATTTAAAAAATTGCTTAAAAATTACGGTTTTAAAAAAAAGTGTGTTTCGTTTTTTTCCCTTTTGCGAGAAATATTTAAGCATTATTTTGTTACACTTTTTGTTTAAAAATTACCGTCGTTTGCAATCGATGTATGAAGTTTCAAAACATTAACTTAAAAATGAAGCCCGAAAAAAAAATTAAAACTTTTACAAATAACGCAAGGCGAAATTGAATATCTCTTCCTTTTATTTTAAAGGTCCTTTATTTCTTGTCTTCCGAAGATTTCGTGGAGTGGTCGATTAGAGCGCTTACGTTTGTGCCCGGGTTCGAAACAACATCATCGCTTAATTTTTATGAAGTTTTAAAAAATACTCTAAATTTTATTCGTGCATTTAATAACTTAGCCAGCAATTTCGTAATTGGAAAGATAATTTATTTCGTCACGAGATACAGTATGTTCCTCTTTTTACAAAACAACGATAGTTTACATATTTTAAGATTTTTTTCTAAAATGAATCAATATCGATGCGTTTATATAAAAATGATTTTTAAAAACTCATACTTTGATCTTTTAGAGTTAGTGATTTAATAAATAAAATGCCGAAAACTTTTTTTACGAATTTTTAAAAAATAATCAAATTTTAAATATTTAATAACTGTTTATCAAATTCAAAGTTTTTATAACTTCTTCATTGATAAAAATAATAGTATGAAACTTTTTTCCGTGTATCAAACATTTAAAAAAATGCTCACAATTTTAATTCAGCGTTTAATACAGTTGTGAAATTTTGTAATTATCAAAGTTTCTACTTTTCTCGACATTTAACTATTTTTAAAAGGTACATTTTCTTTTCAGGGGCCTAAAAAGTTTCAAAGTGAGTGAAGGAATGTTAAAGTCCCACTGTGTGTTCACTTACTCGAGAGACATAATAGCGAGAGGGGAAGGGGAATTTTCATGACAATATGTTATGCATTTAAAAATGTCCGTGCAACGCCGGGGGGACCTGTATTACAGAAAAGAAGCGAAAAAATTTCGAAACAGTGAATTTTAAGTTATACACTCGGTAAAAGCCCGAGCAACGCCGGGCTAAGCGCTAGAGGTGGTGTGAGGTGGAAGTCATTTTGAAAAAGAGTATTAGAAATGCTGATTTTGTAGGGAAAGGGAAAATCGTGCAACGCTGGGCCATGCAGCTAGTATTAAAAAGCATTTGAAGTGTTTTCCTACTTAGGTCAACGAAGAATTTTTTTTATTTTAGTTACTTTTTATTCAATAATTACAATTAGTATAAATATGTATATACATATGACGGAATCACAATATTAAATCGTAAAATAGAAAGCGATTTTCCTTCCAATTTTCCTTTCTATATAGGGTGCTGGACAATTATTTTTGTTTGTTACTATTTATTAATTCATTAAATTTAATTGTTCTAATAAAAGAGTATAGTATAAAGATATCACTTCATCCTCGGTGGGATTCAAACCCAGGACCTTTTGGATTAGAAGTCCAACACGCTATCCATTGCGCTACAGGGACAAAATGAGCATTTTTCTTTTTATATAGGTTGTGTGTGTGTGTGTGTGTGTGTTGGACTATTATTTTTATTTGTTACTATTTATTCTTTCATGAAATAGAATTAATGAATTTTTAAAACTGAATAAACATTAAGTGTCATCACTACAAGTTTTAAAAAATGTATTTGAACTTGAGTGGATGAATAAAAAGTATTTTATTAATGATTGAATATTTGAACAAGATACACTGCTCAAAACAATTAAAGGATATTGTAAGTTTTATATACATAAAATAAAGATATAAGCGAATTTTTTGCCGAAAATGGAAGAAGAGAATCACAAATGCAAATTTTTCTGATTTTCAAACTGGGGAGTATGCTAATTTTGAGTTCGACGTCAAAAATGTTGCTTCAGCGGCAGTGAATGAAATTTGACTTTCAACTGAAATGAAGACAAGGATGATCGGCATTCAGTGACTGCTTTGTTTCGATGAGTACGATGTCTCAGTGAAGTCATTTAACCGATTCAGAAGCTTGGAGAGTTGTTGGTAGGTTAGAAGGGGGCCAAACTCAAGCCGAAGTAGCGCAAGCCATTGGAGTGTCACAAAGGGTGATTTCAGGATCTAGAACCGTTTTTGGGGGATTGGAAGTGCAGGCTGAAGACCAGGACAATGTCGTAGACGGGAAACAACGCCCAATGAAGATCGTTATTTAGTGTTAACGGCTCGGAGACACCGAAATATGAACGCTACTCTTCTCCAACAACACTTTCGCTCGGCTACTGGCACCACGGTTTCAACTCAGACTGTCCGAAACCGGCTCCATGGTGTAGGTCTGTATGCTCGCCGACCGATGGTATGTGTTAGACTAACATCAAGGCATCGTCGCTACCGCAGGGAGTGGCAACAGAGCATGTGAACTGGAGGAGAAATGAATGGAGCAAGGTTCTTTTTTCTGACGAATCCCGTTTTTCTGTTCATCCGGATAATAGGCGTATTTTCATCTGGAGGGACCGTGTCAGTAGGAATAATCCTGCGTTCGTGCGCGAAAGTGTCAGATTTGGCGGTGGGGGAGTGTTAGTGTATGGTGGCATCTCCATTGACGGACGCACAGACCTCTACATCATTCGAGATGGACCTCTGACTGCTCGCCGGTATAGGGAGGAGATCCTCAGACCTATTGTAGTCCCTTACGCTGCAGCAATCGGAGATGACTTCATTTTAATGGACGATAACTGCAGGCCACATCGTGCTAACCTGGTGGAGGATTTCCTTTTCGAGGAAGGAATCGTACGAATGGAATGGCCAGCGTGTTCTCCAGACATGAATCCAATAAATCACGTTTGGGACGCTCTAGCAAAACGAGTTGCTGGCCGCCAGCCACCCCCACAAACTCTCCAAGAAGTGGAAAGAGCTCTTCTGGAAGAGTGGGACAGAATGCCCCAACTTGTGATTAATAGCCTCATTGAATCCATGCCTCAAAGTTGCTCAACGTTGCTGGCCGTCCATGGAAACCATACCCCCTACTGAAAATGATTTCCTTTGAAGAAAACACCTTTTCTATAATTCTTTTTTTCTCATATGCACAAATTGTGTTTTTTTCCTTTTGTATACAAATGCGGAATAAAATGCATTTTTTTTTCTGCCAAACATGTGTAATTTATTCTCATATAACCTACTATGTCTGTCGACCATGTATCAATCAGCTAAAAAGTTTCCCAGCCGCAAGATCCACCTAAAACCGCAATATCCTTTAATTATTTTGAGCAGTATATATGTATACATAGGGAGAGTGTGAAAAGTAATGGTAGAGGAATTGAAAAATAAAAATATATATTGTTTCCAAGTGATTATCATATTAAATATTTTTTTATTATCTTTTGTGACTTACTTAATCACTTTACCTCGTTTTTACTAGCAAACAAAGAAAAAAAACACCATTTTTTTATCAAACAGTACTCAAGTTTTGCTTTTATGTGGATGCAGTACATTCTTTAGTTACAGATTTATGTTCACTCAAATAAAGAGAAGTATTTTGGTGAAAAGATTCGGAATTCAAATGAATTCTTCCAATTCTACAGTTTGAAGATATTGACCAAAAACATTAGAATCTTCGTAAAAAAAACCAGTTCTTATTGGTGTAAAGGAGACCATACAATGGTATTTAGTGATGGAGTAGGTGATCGCCTGGATATTATGAAATATCCCGGGCAGCCGAGTGGCTAAACTTCTGGCTGAAGAATTCTGGTGCCACTGAAGACACGCCGTGTAGAGGAACTGTAGCAGGTTAAATTCTGTTGGAACTCAAAGTTCTCACGTTGACGTGGCGTGTAAGTTTAGAGTCAAACGCTAACTCAGGAGTTAAAGTTTCGTGCAAAAAAAAAAAAAATTACATTTTGCTTATTTGTTTAAAAAGTACAAGAAAGAATTTTCTGTGTTCACTATATATTAACTGCATCTCTCTGTTATGCGTATAGGTATCAATTCCAGGAAATGAAATCTCTTTATATCATCCCTTTTTTACAGACAAGGGGAGGGCACACGACTAAGGACACTCATTTGGGGACGAGAGTTTGTGTGATAGAGGTACTCCTGTAGGGTGTTCAACCCTCAATGTTATAGCGCCGAATGGGCAGTCAGCTTCGGATCAAATGGCCTTTTTTCGAAATTCATACTTAGCTTTTATTCAATTAAGTTTTAATTACCTTCTGTGATGTAGTGGCATAGGTAATAGCACACATGGATTCCGCGCGGTCGTTCGGTTTTCGAGTCACGCAATCAACGTGCTGTTTTTTGTTTTGTTTTTTTAAATTTATTTGATTATTTTAACTATTAAGTAAATTCATAAAAAAACTGTTAAATATTTTATAAAATAATTAAAGTATAATAATATAATATAAGATATTATATTATTTTATTTTTGTTTTAAAACAATAAATGTATGATAAAATATTATAATGTATTATGTTTTATATATATATTATAAAACTATTTTTTTTATAATTATAAAATTATTTATAACTCTTTTACTTTTTAAAATACAAATAATTATATAAATTATCATTTAATATTTAGTATTACATATGTTTATAATAAATATAACTATTTATTTATTGTATTATAATAATTAACTAATATTATAATATATTTACAAAATATATATTTTATATAAATATTTATATAATCACATAGTAATTGTGTAAGTTTTTAAAACACAAAATAATTATATAAAATAGTTAATAGGCCCTTTTTAAAATAAATTTATTTAATAGTTAATATAATTAAATAAACTGGAAAAAACAACAAGTCGATCGCGGGACTCGAACTCTGAGTGACAGCACGGGATGCAGGTGTGCTATCACCTATGCCACTGCATCGCTCAAGCAAATTCAAACTTAATTTTATAAAAGCTAAGTATGAATTTCGAAGGCTGTTTTCTCCGAACTGACAGCCCATTCAGCGCTATTACATTGAGAATTGACCACTATAAAAGAGTACTACTATTAGACAGTTTGGTCCCCAAGTGAATTTCCTTAGTCGTGGCCTCCCCTAGAAAGCTTATGAAAATTGATTTAGGAATGTTCAATTGTTTGAGTTCTCTGTCGCAATAACGTACCCTGTCAAGAATCATGCCGACAGCTCCACTCCATGTCCCGTCTTCCATCCGCACACCCCACTCGTTGTCATCGGGATGAACCGCTCGGTATCTGCAAGAAGAACCACTGTCAATCGAAAAAAAAGCCTGTTTCACGTAACATACGTACACACACTGGCCAATGAATTAGAAACCTTTGAGATTTGCATTTGAATCCGTGCTATGGTTGAAGTATGCATTTTTTTTTTATGACTTGGGCTATACGGGGTTAGAATGCTAGTATAAGTAAGGTTTAAGAATGCTTTTCACGAAGAATGAAGTACAATGGGAAAAACGACAGATCTTTCCCTCTTTGAGGGTTACCATTGGTGCCCCTTTTTGCAGTGACCTCGATTTCGAAGACAGCAAATCTCACTGGTTCTCAAAAGCAGTCGCATCAAAGATTTTCAAGAGTGGAAATCAGAATCAACTCTTCTCCAGAAGACGTAACTGCGTTTCAAGCACTTTTTTCCAAGAACGTGATTGACGTCATCTCCGGCAAATTGCACGGCGAAACAGGGATTGTACTGTTCTTCAACTAACCCAAATCGTCAAACAAAGCTCTTCCCAACAGATTTTATCTCGAACCATGCGCAAAGAGGATAGGAATGCATAGTCGGGTGCATGTGAGAAAACCGCTCGTTTCTACTTGAAATGCAAAAAAATACGTTTGCAGTGGTGTTTGGAAAGAGGAGACTGGACATCTGAGGACTGAAAACGGGTAATGCGGTCGGTTGAATCACGCTACACCTTATTTTGCAATGATGGAAGACGTCTAATTTGGCGAGAATCCTACGAAGCCATGAATCCATCTTGCCTAACTCGCCCTGTGCAAGGGTCTGGTGGTAGTATCATGATATGGGACACGTTCTGCTGGCATGGAAGTAGTGCCTTGGAATTCCTTGAGGGTAAACAAACAGCCTAGAGATAATTAGATATACAGGCAGATCAAGTATATCCCGTAACATTGCAATTTTACCCTGACGGCGACGGATACTTCCTGGAGGATAATACAACTATACATTGTACCAGATATGTTCAAAATAGGTTCGGTGAATATTAGTCTCACTTCCAACACCTTCCCTGGCCACTGTATTGTCCGTTTCTGAGCACCATAGAAAATGTGTGGAATATGGTGGAAAAAGACGAATCCGGCAGCACTCTACTCTTCCATCTAATTTATAACATTTAAAAAGCTGCATTGTCATAGCGTGGTATCTCTGGACGTAAATGCATTCCTGAAACATGTAGACTCGAGGCTCAAATGAATCAGAGCAGTTATCCATGTAAAAAGTGGTTCAATAAAATATTGATCTTGGGTTTCTAATTCATTGGCCAGGCAGTGTATTTAATGCAACTTAAAACGAAGGAAATTTTTGTTAAGATATTAATTAAACATATAAACCCTCTTTTAAAAATATTTCTTTTAAGACTAATACCTAGAGGTTTTTCTTTTATATGTATATATATATTTAATGTTGCAAAATTTTTTCTACAGATTTAAAGAAAAAGAAAAATATATTAGTTTTATTGATTATCTGTATAAACACAAATTAATGGTTTACCACAAGAAAGGATTGCTAGCATAGTTTAGCTAATTTATATATAACAGTGGCCCACAAAAGCATTCATACACTTGCAATTTTCTATAAAATTTAATGCTTTCGACTAACAAAAATTAATATATCGAATTTGTTATTTTTATTATAACTCCAACTTGTTTTTATTGGGTAACATAATAAATTTTTAATATATTTCGATTGTTTTGAAACTATTGTGTTGCAAAAAATTATTAATCAAAAAACTACTAAAAAATTAAGCCACAAAAATCTTGCACACTTAAAAAAAATCTCACCATAACTTTAAATATTGTATTTCTTTCTTAATTTAGTACTTATTAGGATATCTTTTTGCATCCACAATAACTTTTAAACATGTTAGAATAAATTTCATCCAGTTTTTTTTTTTTTTTTGTAATTTCTGCATCGATGTTCCACCATTCTTCTGTGTTCATTGTTTTTACTTTACATTTTGATATTATATGGTATGTCTCCATCCTTTAAATTCAAATTCTCACCAAATATGTTTTCCTGGGCTTAAATCAGGTGATTGAGGAAGTGTTTTCAGAATTTGGGGACAGTTATCGAGACACCAGAGGCGTACACTGAGAGAGTGCGCTTGGGCTCATTATCTTTTTAAAAAATGAAGTCGTATCCTATACCTAAATTTTGGGTGGATAATTTCAAATTCTTCTGTAAAATATTTAAATAAAGTTCATGATTCCCAATATCATCAAAAAATACTTGATCCTGAAGCCGATTTACACTCTCACATAAGAACCCCTCTAACTCCATATGCTTCAATGTTTCAACTACATTCTTGTGAATTCCTTAATTTTTCTTCTCCAAACACTGCCTTTGGAACCAGAATTGTTGAATTTGTTGTGATCCTTATCAATTTTCTGTCAATGTTGAGTTGTCTTTAACTTAATCCCAAGAATTTATTTAAAACAGTGAAGCATGGAAGTGTAGGTGTTTTTATGTGGGGGAATAAATTGGCTTCAGGATCAGGTATTTTGGTATTTTTGATCATATTGAGAACCATGTACTTTATTTAAATATTTTAAATAACAATTTGAAATTTTATCCGCCTAAAATTTCGCTATAGGAGACTACTGCAGCAATCATAAAAATAAATTAAATGAATTGGGAATATAATTAAAATAAAAACATTTCCGCGTTATGGTTTTCATTTTTAAAGAATAAAAAAATGAAATAAAAGTGTTTAGAAAATTTTAATTAAAATCTAGAAATAAATTTAAAAATATTCGCTTTTGTCATACCATCCAATTATTAAATATTGCATTACATTGAATAATAGTTAAAAGAAATTCTCTCTCTCACCTGAATTTCAAACGTTTTGTAAGATAATCGAAGAGTCTGCCCGCCGCTCCGCTATCAGTGGTGTTCTCGTCCTCGTTCGCCTCTATCGTGTAAGGAGGATTCTATTCAATGAAAAGATAAAGATGTTTAAAAAAAAAAGTGTCCACATCTGCTATTAGTCTTCAAATATTTCTCATTATTCATTCTATTGATTTAAACTCTTTATGCTTAATATTTTGAAACATCAGATTGCGCATTCACAATGTGTATATGGAAAATTTATGTTTCAAAACGTGTAATGTCACAAGGTTTTTACCGCCATGAATAATATTTTTCTGATGATGAATCTTTTCAACGTGAATAATGTATATACTAGGGGACATCTTAAGAAGTCTCAGGGGTGTTAACTTTCTTTAGAGGGTTGAAAATATAAGCAATATTCAAATACTTTTCAAATAATAATTCTTTGAAACCAAAATTAAATAATTTGAATCTTTCACACACTATTTATAAACGAATGGGGCTTCAAAAAAGTGTAAAATGTTTAAAATATAATCATAATTTTAAAAAGCATTAGCACATGGAAATAAGAAACATTTCTATAAGAAATACTAATTAAGTTTTACGTTGCGCATGCTATTTTCTAAAATAGTAGCTTTAATTCCTAGCTATAAGTTGATTTATAAAGTTAAAGGTGTCCTTTTTACATTGTAGCATTTTTATATCAATAGAATAATAAATTATATTTTTTAAAAAATAAAAAATTACATTTTCAAATCTTTTAAAGAAAAATTTCAATATTTTTCAAATATTTTGAAATACAAAAGATGTACTATTCTTAAATTAGTAGGGTTTAAAGAGTATGATACATATGAATTTTTTACATCAAAGGTTGCTATTTTAGAAAATAGCGTGTGCAATGCTAAAACTACTTAATATTTATTACAAAATTCTTTCTTGTTTTCATATGCTTATAATTTTTAAAATTATGATTGCCTTTGAAACATTTTGTCCTTTTTTGAAACCATAATCCTTTGTAAATAAAGTGCAAAAGATTCGAATTTTATTTAACTTAAATTTAAGAGAATTATATCTATTTGAAAATTGTTTATATTTACCCCTCGAAACAAAACTAGCACCCCTGAGACGTCTTAAGATTTGTTGAAGCCCTGGTCCCCAATGCAAAAGTAGGCCTCACCTGGGGCCTTTAAAATTAGACAGTATACTGGGTGTTGCCGAATTCGACCGACAAATTCAAAGGGGTGACAAATACACATGGAACATGGGATCGCAAGCTACGTTTAGTCTGAGTAACTCGCAGAAATAGTTATGAAGGGTGTAATACCGAATGGAATTAAAAGGAGCAATAAGAGGTAAGAAATACATTTATTAGACATAAAGCATGTTTACAAAGCATGAACTATGCATCACAGCTCAACGTCAGAAACGGAACGGCAAGGGATTGTTACAGGAATTGTTTGAAGTTGCGGCTACGTAGGTCCTAGCACAGCTGACATCGACAGATGAAGGATTGTCAGACGCGTTCAAATTAATCCGAGGTTTCTGGCGATGTCAGCTGAAAAGACTAGGATCCGTGTCATGAGATCCTCCACTGTAGCCACCAGCGTCTCACACATAAGCGATTTCAAGGGGCTCTAGAAGGAAAAATCCAACGGATTGAGGTCCAAGGAGCGTAAAGACTGCTCTATGGGTCCACCATGTCCAATCTACCTCACAGGATAGGTAGCATCTAGGTGTTAACACACCGCAATCGAAAAATGTGCAAGTGCACCATCGAGCATGAACCACACGTTCTGGTGCGCAATGGTCGGTAAACTTTGCCGCAACCTCGGGAAGAAATACTGTAGGAAACCAAGGCAGTTTGCTGCATTGAAGTGTTCGGGCAGTATATGAATACCGTCGTATTTGCTTAGCCCTCAAACTGTGGGGCGCACCCCCTTAGGGAGGCGTGATAACCCTACAAGGGGGGCGCGAGCGTATTGGAAAGTCGAAAATAAAAGATTTAAAAACTTTTCAATTCTTTAAAAGGGAACAAAATGTATTCTGACATAATAAAAAAATACACATTTACTCTGATATAGTATACTTATAAATGTATCAGTACGGCACAATATATTTGATACTAAGTATCAATACTAAGTTAAGAAGAAGTTTAGTTTAATAATTACTATAGTGATTTTTCAATGGGCTTATCATAAGCAAATTTAATACTTTGTACGTTTTAATGTTAGGGTCGTATTGCAGCTTTGCGTCAAAGTATTATACATTATTACTACATTCAACTCATTGTTATTGTATGGGGAAGGGGGTGCGATGGAAATTCTGATTGAAAATTGGGTCGCAAATATCGAAAGTTTGAGAAGCACTGGCTTAGCCACTCTCCTCGTATTTCTCATCCTCCTCCCTGCGGCTACTATTATTGGGATCTTCACCAACTAAGCGTTGTTTACGATCCCGTGTTCTATGTTGATTTCTCGTCCCCATGCTGCCTACTATCACCTCTCTGAATTTGTCGGTCGAATTCAAAAACATCGTGTATACTGTCTAATTTTAAGGGTCACAGGTGAGGCCTACTTAAGCCTACTAATTGAGAATAATAATAAACGTAATAATTTCACTCATTATGAGATCCTATAAAATATTTACGAGTAATTTTGATCTTCAAATGTTCTTCCTCAATAAGAGGATGAAAACCATTTACCAAAGGCATGGCGATGACGATCACTCTATTTTCAAAGATAAGTTTTCTTTCAATATTTTTGGAGTAGTAGCCAAACCTGGGGATCTTTTGGGAGTCCCAATAACCAATGGGCTTGAAAATCTCGGTACTGGGACTGTCGGGGATGTTACGCAACAGAACGTACTTCAAATAGTCTGATAATATACCCATCCGGTGCAATGATTCCTGAAGAAGAGAAAGAATACATTCAAAGCTCATGTGTAAATTGAGTAA
Organism: Trichonephila clavipes; assembly: GCA_019973935.1. NCBI lineage: Eukaryota > Metazoa > Arthropoda > Arachnida > Araneae > Nephilidae > Trichonephila > Trichonephila clavipes. The sequence goes on along the minus strand of BMAU01001371.1, from coordinate 1,772,929 downwards.
AATTTCAATCTAACATTGTTAATGCGTGAAATTAAAACTGTTTTATACACATGATCGACTTTAAGCAATCAAAGTCATGAGAAAACGACACGTGACGTATATTCTCATTTTTAAATATTGTTATAGATATTATTTCATTAGAGTCAAAAAGGAATTAATTATCTTTTTGAAACACGATGTTGCACAATCTAACGTCATTCTAATTGAAGACATAACTCCTGTTTACCGGAATAATTTTTTTTAACACAGAGACTATTTGCAAATATACACTTAATACGTAGTATGATCCAAAAATTACGAAACTACGGCCGTTGCTGACGACGAAAGTATGCACCTTAATTTAAACCACTTGAAATGGATTCTCCCAACCCTACCATATCTGGCCAGGTTGGCTTAGTTCATGTCATGTCATCGAACCGCACGCGCAACTGTTATCTTCCGAAGTTAGTTAGCTTTGTACTGCGATGTAAGAAAGATGGCTTTTCTTGAACAGCGTTGAACATCAAATTCTATCAACGCTTAGGTAAAATACCAATGGAGACTGAGGAAATACTAAGTAAGGTGTATGGTGAATCTACCACAGCGCGATCCAAGGTTTACGAATGGCATCGACGTTTTAAAGAGGTAATAGAAAACAATGAACACGTTTGCCGACCGACTTCACGAAAGGCGGAAAATGTGTTGCGTTGGTTCATTAGTCGTAAGCGGCCTCAGTTTTGGCTGTGTGATGACTGATATCTTCTGCATGCAACGCACAGCACATCGTTCCCAATTGGTAAAAGAGTTCCTCGCCAAAACTCGCACTGCCGTGTTTCCATCCCCCCCCATTCACCATACTTAACCCCGTGTGATTTTTACCTATTCCCATCAATGAAAAAACATTTACAGGGAAGCCGTTTTGTGTCATCAAATGAGGTGATAAAAGCAATGCAGGAGACCTTACGGGAGGTTGTGAGGAATGGCTTCCAGCTGTGCTTCCAGAAGTTATACGAACGCTGGCAGAAGTGTATCGTCATCCAAGGGGACTACTTAGAACGTGGATGTGCTTCGGTGCTGTGAACTATTCAGGGTAAGGTTTTCTACATCTTGTTCCTGAACTTTTGGATCGAACTACGTAGAATCTAAGGAATCTTCTACGGACATTTTCTTTCACCCCATTTTTCCTCACACACAGAAGAAAAATCAATAGATCCCTCTTTTGATCAATCAAATTATCGCTGCAAGTGAATTCTTTGCAATAGTGATGGGGATGACAAATATTCTTATTTTTCATTACAATGCGGATGTATAAGTTCTTTGAGACTCTATTACACAGGAATTATTCAGCATGCCTCACCTCACATTATTACACAACTCTAGACTAGACAACGTAACTCAACTCTAGATACTACTAAAGACTGAGTCTTTAGCAGTATCTAGAGTTGAAACTATAATCCTTATAGAAACTAAATCATGACAAAGCCATAATTTGAACTAAAAGCTTCTGTGCATTCATCGCATATTTATCATTTAATATACAATGTATTGACGATGAATGAATGTACAATGTACGTACAATGAATGGACGTTATTATTTGAAAAATATTGTTCCTTCTGTCTGAAATATTACTCTATACATGCTGTTTATCTTCGATTTAATCTGACTGCAATAACATACTTCCAGCATTATTCACCAAAGTAATCGTTTTGGAGCACAGTCCTGAAACAATTTCCTCGAGTTAAATCTAAAACCTTTAACTTAGAAAAAGCCTTTTTTTGATGTAAAACAATCCCTTAACACAGTAATTTTAAAACTGTGGGGCACACCCCTAGAGACTGAAGAGGGAGAGGGGGTGCAGGAATGTCGAAAATAAAAGTTTATTTAAAAAAAAATATTAATTTGCTGATAGGAAGCAAAAGAAAATACATTTTGACATAATAAAAAGTAAAGCACACATTTACACTGATGTAATACTCTTGTAAATATATCATTACTGCACAAAGTATTTAATAATTAGTCTAACAATACTAAGTTAAGAACAAATTTAATAATATACTAGTGCCGCCATCGGCATGTCATAAAATTTAATAATTATCTTGATAATTTGTACGGTTTATAATTAAAGTCGTACGTCAAAGTATATTATTGTTGAATTCAATACACTGTATGGAAGGGAGGAAAGCGAGATGAATTAATATTGAAATAATTAATATTATAATTGAAAATTGGGTCGCAAATATTGAAAGTTTGAGAAGCACTGCCCCTTAATACTAATATATGAACTTATGTAAAAGATATATATATATATATGTGTGTGTATTACATTTGCAAGAGAAAAATTTACATTTTGATTAGAGGTGATTAAGTGGTCGTGATTACATCATTTATTTGGGCAAGTGCCAAAATATAAGAGAGGGAATTATTCAAAAATCAAGATACAAAGAACATACAAAGAACAGGGAAAAACGCATCATGAAAAATATAGTCACGTGTCTAGGTGAAGGGAATAAATAGTTATTTATAGGATTGACATCATTATTTAGGGAATTTTAAATCTGTATTCCCAAGGCGCATAAAAACCGTTAATAATCCTATATTTATTGGAATCGCCAATAAATCTATCAGAAATTCAAGGTCTAAAGAATCAGTAATAAACCAACATGTTTTTAATGCTTTAGAAAAAGATAAATTGAAACGCGTTTCGAAATCGGGTATTAGGATTTGTGATTAGATGTTATAAATGAAGGAGATTCGGATCAATTTAAATTATATATATATATATATATATATATATATATATATATATATATATATATATATAAAGTTATATTTTATATATTAACAAAAAAAACATGTGTAGAATATCAAGGCTTTCGCCACTGAAGATGTTTTGCTTCAGCTTTATAGCGCTGTATCTCTTTGGTTCAATTCAACTTAAAGGCAAACAAAGATGGTGCAAGCTTTGCCAATTTCAGGAAAGTCGAGAAAACATTAAACTAAAGGAAGAAGAAATACAAATCAATAGTTGAAAATAAACTCAATTTAATATTTAGTAGCTAAGTGATGTTAATCCTTCAAGGCGCTTTAAAAAGAAGCTGAGACATTAGATTATACAATTAAGGAATATATTTACCGTAACTATAGAAGAGAAGGAGTAAGTGCCGTTTGTGTATACGCATTTGCCTTTTGAATTTTCTTCCTCCATGTCCCATATCAACTTCGAAGCCATGGCAATGTTGAAGACCACGGCTGATACGTAAACGTCTTCTCGCCCCATGTGTGTCTGCACATAAGCAAGAAGAAAGATTTAACAATAACAATATTTTACTCAATATGGATTAGTTATTAACTTTGCACCAAGAAACAACACCATATTGTTGACGATAAGCTTTTTAGTTTTGAGTCAAGGTCAAGTGACACAAGAGAGGGTGTACCAGAGCAGGTACGCCCACTGCCTAAATTTCTGTGCTGAGCCATTGCGATGACTATTAGAATTGCTACATGTCGATTCTCTATCGGCATGAGGTTTCGATTTAAATACGTCGATCCTGACCTCGCGACCATGGTCACACGTCTACCGCGATCATATATTTTTCTTGTGTCTCAGGATTGGAATTAACTTAAGTTTAGAAAATTCTCATTTTTCATGATATTTATGTCCAAAAATGAAACGAGTTCCTTTTATGGTAAGTGTAATCTGATGGTGAATGGGCTCGATTCATGACAGAGTTGGTCACATGATAAAAACAAACTCGTGTTTTCCATTGAATTCAAAAGAGACATTAAACTGATTGTACTTGTTGTTCTATTTGAGAAAATTTAAGATAAAATTTCAGATAAAATTTCAAATTTCATAATTGGGCAAAGATGTTTAAATGTAATGACAAAAAAAATTCTTCAAAAAGATTTTATAAATTTTTTTTTAAAAAATCTCATTTAATGCTTAAATTTTTAAATATAATGGATTTTGTGTGTGTGTGTATACATATATGTAATTATTAAGAGAAAATTTCTGAAAAGAGCAAAAGTTGGCAACAATTAAGCACGTAAACTGATTAGCTGGAAACACGAGATTCCATTTATCGTGTGACTACGACAGAGTTTTTGAACTGATTGGCTAAAAACACGTGTTATCATTATCATGTGACTATGATGTCACATGAATTGAATCCATTAGATTACTGCGTAATATGCCTGTTAAAATGTGAATGAGGCAGATACATAAAAACAGATATTTTCTCGAGACAAATAAAATCGCGTTATATTGAAAACAGTTTAAATTTATGGTGGTATTTTAAAAAATATTTAAGGGAGCATAAAATGTTTAATAATTTTACTAAACAATAGCGATTTCTTCTGAAAGTCGAAACTAGCAATGTTAGGAGTAAAAATCCACTAAAAACTAAACAAAAGAGGATTTTCCGTGTTCTCATACGCAGCAAAGCTTTGTCTGTGGTTATGGTCATCTCTCGGTGATTCAAACAATACACTGGTGTGCAAAAATTAAGGACGAAGTCGAAAAATTAGCATATCAGCTGAACGAAGAGGCAGAGCGGACAGAAAGACCAATCAGGAGATTAAATAAGGTGATGTACGGTAGCACATGCGCAGATATGCTGGTAGACGTAATGGGGGAGTGTCTGAATAGTATAAAGCATGTTGTCGGTGTAAGATCAGTATTTCTGGCAAAGAGATTGCACGCCGTATAGCAGTTAAAATCACACCGAGTTGCTGCCTCAGCGAGAAATGGCGAATAATCAATCTGTTAGACGACATCCGGATGCTTTTACCCGAGGTCGAATCATTGGGAAGTTGGAGGAAGGCCGCAGTGTGACAAGTGTGGCTGCAGAGTTCGGAATTGCTCACAGCATCGTTTCACGACTTTGGAGACAATTTCAAACTACAGGAACAGCTATCCGGGGGTTCAGTAATGGTCGTCCACGAGGAACCACACCCGCAGATGACCGGTACATTGTCTTACAGGCCAGAAGAAACAGGCGGCAGACAGCGGGAGAAATCGCTAGACACACGACACAGGCGACTGGACGACCGATATCGCGTTTTACCGTGGCTAGAAGACTGCACGGTGGTGGTCTGTTTGCACGACGCCCTGTACGGTGTGTACCTTTAACGCCTGCCCATCGGAGAAGGCGTTCTCTGTGGGGCCGGGAACACCGGAATTGGAGAGACAATAAATGGGAACGAGTACTCTTTACAGATGAGAGCAGATTCAGTTTGAGTAGCGATTCTCATCGCATACTCATCTGGAGAGAGCGGGGAAGCCGCAATCATCCCTCGAACATCATTGAAAGGGACAGGTATGGAGGTCGCGGTGCTCTCGTTTGGGGAGGCATCATGCTTGGTAGTCGTACAGACCTTCACATCTTCGACGCAGGTTCAGTCAACGGGACCCGTTATTGTAACGAGATTCTTCTTCCATATGTGCATCTTTTTAGAGGCGCTATGGGTCTGCAGTTCATTTTCATGGACGACAATGCACCATGTCATCGCACAGTAGCTGCCGAACAACTCTTAGAGAGTGAGGATATTGAACGTATGGATTGGCCGGCACGATCTCCGGATCTCAATCCCATCGAGCATGTATGGGATTTTTCTAGGCAGACGCTTGGCAGCTCGTACCTTACCACCAGTAACGATTCGGGAGCTTCGATTGGCGCTGCAAGACGAATGGGCAGCAATGCCTCAACAACTCATTGACACCCTCATTCTCAGCATGGGCAGACGCTGTAAAACCTGCCTAGCAGTCAGGGGAGATCGTATCCCCTACTAAAGACCGGATGTTTCTTGCTGGACACCCATCACAGGGATGTTTCGGCCTTCAGTCGCATTGCGCTCCATGCTACTTTTTCAATCAAGCTTCTTTTTATCCCTCTGATTTCTCTTTTAGTAAGTGTTGCTTACATATTACACATGTCCTTACGTATTGGGGATCTTACGGTATTAAATGTGTTGATCTGGAAAGCTTTTGTACAAAGTTATATTGAAAAAACCGTCTCGTCCTTAATTTTTGCACACCAGTGTATATCGAAACTAAGGTCATACACTTTCTCCTTTAAATCAACCGAAATTCTTTCGATATTTGTTTTAAAAATGTAACACAAATTTACATAAATTTTATTTCTAGTTCGTTTTGAAGTGTTCAGTTGTTAGTCCTAATCTTATTTAGAAAAACATTAAATATCATGGTATATAACATGGTATATATCATTGTATAGTAGGTAAAATAAAAAGAGGGTTGAAAATATACAAAATTTAATAAAAGAGAGAGAGAGAAATATTTTTTAAGAAAAAATAAGGATTATCAATTGCGCTTTTTATCAAAAATATTAAGTTTTGTAAAATGTAGTCATTATTTTCGCATATATTTTCAAAATTTTTATAATAATTTTGATATGTGATTCCTACATATGCTTAATGTATATCTTCTGTATGTAATTTACTTAAATGCATATTTTTAAGTCTCACAAAATAATTTAAAATTTACCAGTGTTTTCAATTTCGGAAATATTTAATGTGGTTCCACACTTTTCAGAGGAAGAGCCAGTGGCGTAACGTGCACCTCCGCATCGCGGGGGGGGGGGGTTCTAACGGGGCCCAAAGCCTGACTGACGCAAGTGACGCCCTTTGTAAAATTCAACGTGGGGGCCAAAACCTGACTTTGCAGGGGGCCAAATGTTCTCCGTTACGCCACTGGGAAGAGCATTTCCCAATATTATGAAAGAGATTTGTTCACAACGAACTGTCTTCATGAGATTCTTTGTATACTGATATTACTACTATTATTCTTGTCTACGCAATAGAGACTTTCTAATGAAAATTTCAAGACGATGAAATGACTATTAGAGGTTATTTTGGATTGTTTCCCATTTGTTATATTCTTCAGTTAGTTTGATGAAATGTTATCACTTTTCTAGCTTGTTTTTATTTAAAATTACCAGGTCTATCTATTGTTTTTCGCATATCTGCAGGGACATTTTTCATATTTCTCGTTTCTAACCATATACATCTTCGTTTTCAATAAGCAACTCCTTGAAACCAAAATATAAAAATTTTAATGAAAAAATCTATACATATATACAAATATACTCGTACATTTACGTGTATATTTTAATACAGGGTGTCCGGGCTTAAAGTATCCAAAAGTTATACACTGCTGGACAATTGCTAAGGACGGATCACAGATTGCTATGTAGCATAACATTAAGCGAGACATGAGGCCTAGTAGGATAAAATATAGTTGCCACACTGTTCAGACATTAGAAAAAAATATTTATTGTTCTGGAAAGTACAAAAGCTGTGAAACATCTGAAAGAAAAAAAAAAATGTTCATTTGATCTGCGTACGGAGAAATGGAACAATGCATCTAAAAGTCAGCAGGCACCTTAAAGAAAGGTATCAGTACGGGATATGTCCACCGTGGAGTGTGATGCAACATTCCACACGTCGTACCATACTTTGCACAACATTATCCAGCAGCTGTTGAGGCAATTTATCCCATTCCTCTGTGAGTGCACGGATGAGGGTATTCTTGTTTGTCGGAGGATAGTTTCGACCCGCAACTTGCCTCCCCAAAGCCTCCCACACATTTTCAATGGGGTTTAGATCTGGAGAACGCGCTGACCATACGAGACGTTGAATACCCTCGCTGTCTAGACAATCCTGAACAGCGAGTGTTCGATGACATGTTGCGTTGTCATCCATAAAAACGAATTTATCACCGACAGCACCACGGAAAAGACGAACATGAGGAAGTAGAACTTCATCAATGTATCGTTGGCCCGTCATAGTCCCATTCGCAACCACATGCAGGCGCGTGCGGCCATTGATCATGATGCCGGCCCGCACCATGATACTGCATGTCGGATATCGGTCCTTTTCCTGGATATTTTCTGGACGATAAGCAGTACCACTCTCGCGCCAGATCAGTTGGCGTCTACAATCCGATGACAGACTGAACCTACTCTCATCTGAGAATAGTACGCATGCCTAGTCCTGTTCAGTCCAATTGTGATGCTCACGACACCATTGCAAACGGGCAGTACGGTGCTGTCTGGTCAATGGGACACACACAACAGGTCTGCGTGCGTATAGTCCTCCTCCCCTCCAACGTCTGGCAACAGTTTTTCGGGAGATCTGCTTTCCTGAGGCAGCAAGAAACTGATTTGCCACCTGCTGAGCTGTGGTGCGCCTGTTCCTTTTTGCTGATAGGACGATATATCTGTCTTCTGCAGGCGTCGTACTTCTAACACGACCTCCCCCGTGCCGTCTACTACACATTCCAGTAGTGTTAAATGACTTCCACAGCCGTGAAACAACGCTGCGAGCGATGTCGAACTCCCTGGCAACATCTGTTATTTTTCGCCCTTCTTTGATCTTTCCAATAATTCGGCCAAGCATAAAATCATCTATGTGATGTCGGGAAGACATGCCAAAAATTTTAAGTTCGTCTATTAAATCTTTCCTGTAAAACTTTGACTTGAAACAACAACTGTCCACGCGCGTCAAAACCTTTAAAGCTCTTATGAACGCTATCACGTGATGAACAGACGTGGGGAAAAAATTTGCATACTCATACTTCTTCTTACTAATATCCCGCACTTATTCTAATTTTCCACATTTTGCTTCCTTTCATTTTGTGGTTGCTATGGATGATAGTGTTATCCGTCCTTAGCAATTGTCCAGCAGTGTAGTTTATTATTACGAAACTACTCATCAGAATGTAATAAACTGTTCATCCGGGGATTGGAAATCCTTCCGGGATTTTTTGGGTGTTGTCCGATTGGCTGCACGTCCGCGCATTATTTGGCAATCGCAAACGATAAATTTGTTACACTGACTTTTTAGTTAATATGTGGACGCCACAGCAAAAGATGCCGTGCGTATTTAGGTTAACGGAATTTAAATCAGTCCCGCGTGTACAGCGACGTGTTCGAACAGAATGGAATGTAATTGCTGGCTTGCCTAATAGACTTATCAGGACTTTTACAAAATGAATCACGCGCATTATCAACAGTGTCTTCTATCACGAAAACTTAAGGATACTTGCCAGTTTGAGATACCAAACTTCCCGTCTCCTTTAAACTTATTTCTCATTGGTTCTAGAGATTTAGATGTCGGAGGATCGACATTCAATTTTCGTTCGAACACGTCGCTGTACACGCGTGATTGATTTAAATTCCATTAATCGAAGTACGCACTGCACCTTTTTCTGTGACATGCACATCTTTACTAATGAAGTCAAGTTTATCGTCTGCGATTGCCGAATAATGCACGCGGCCGATCGGACTACACCCAAAAAAATCTCAGAAGGGTTTCCTATCCATGGATGAACAGTTTGTTACATTCTGATGGATAGTTCCTGTAATGATAAGCCAAAACTTTTGGATACTTTAAGCTCGGACATCAGTGGCGTAACATACAACTCCGCAACCCAGGCATTGCGTCGAGGGGAGGCCAGGGTTCTACGGGACCCAAAGCCTGATTGGCACCAAGATGCAATGCTTTGTAAGATCCGACTGGGGGCCCAAAACCTGACTTTGCAGGGGCCCCCTAATATTCTCCATCACGCTACTGCTGGACGCCCTGCATATATTTTTATATTGCTAAACCGGTTTGAACATTATTTAGTGGGAGTAAATGATTCGAAACTAAAGAATGGTAACGACATAAAATGCATGGTCAACACGTCACAAACTTTTAAAAAAAATGTCATTGGGTTAAAAATTATTACGAATCGATTCTCTGTTATCGAAACCAACAGCTTTTTTCATTTTGAATTCAAAAGTTCCATGCAGATTCTTAAATTCGGCTCACGAATTATACATTTGTTGTTTATATATATCTTGATGCTACCTTACTTCTTTTCTGCAGAACCTCTTTAAAAATGCATTCAATAAAACCAATACATTTAGATTTGTAGAATGGATCCGTAAGTAGAATCAATGACTCCCTGTTAAAACCTCTCGTAAGGTAAGCTGTCAGTACTTGGTCACGTCAAAATATGTTATTGTTAAAGTCATTTATCACCCTGTTATGACAATAAAACGCATATTATGTAAATAATGATAGTCAGAATATATACATGTATAAGAGTATTGATGAAAGTTGTAGAACTAATGTGAATTGATTTATCTTTTGCGTGAGAAAATTGTTTCTTCCTCATTTAGTGATAACAAATATTATCTCTAGTTTTTAACAATAAGTTTCAAATGTCGGCTCTTTATTTATTTATTTTTAATTCATTGTCAAAACAAACAAAAAAATGATTACTTTCGGAATTTCCACTACAGCAAGACAAAATTAGTATTAATGTTAACAATTCATGGAAAATAAATTAAGAATCCAATGAATTATCTTATTTACTTGAATCTAAGCCAGTGTTTCTTAAACTGTGGGGCACGCCCCCCTTGGGGGGCGTGATAACCTTACAAGGGGGCGCGAGCATATCAAAAAGTCAAAAATAAAAAATTTAAAAAATTGCAAAGTTGCTGAAAGGAAGCAAAACGAAATACATTCTGACATAATTAAAAAGTAAAATACACTTTTACATTGATATAATATACTTATAAATGCATCTGTACTGCATAATGTATTTGATAATTAATTTATCAATGCTAAGTTAAGAACAAGATTAATAATTACTAGTGACTCCCATGGGCTTATCATATACAAAATTATACACGAAATTTAATACTTATCTTAATAATTTATACGGTTTATAATAAAAGTCATATTGTAGCTTTAGGATGTAGCTTTTAGTACGTTAATTTTGAAATCAATACATTGTTATTGTATGGAGAGAGGCGCGATGAAAATTATGATTGAAAATTGGGTCGCAAGTTTTGAAAGTTTGAGAAGCACTGATCTAAGCCGCACTATTTTTCCAATGGTAATGCTACTGAAAATTGGGTGCGGCTTAGAATCGAAGACAAAACATTTGTTGGATGAGGGAAATTGAGTTTCTACCCCTTTCAAAAGAAAAAAATTACCGTTCATTATGTTCGCGTGCATTGACGATTTATCCCTTTCCGCTGTCTACTACTAGTATTCAGCAACGTTGAACACGAAGCAACTTTGTCAGATGCAAATATTTCTCCTCGGAAAGAGCAGTTACGTAGCCTTCCAGCCACCTATCATCTTTAGGAGCCATTTTCAAAAAATAAATATTTTATATTACATTTCAATCTAAGGGAAACATTGGCAGATGATTACACAGAAGTTGCCAAAATTTTATATCAAAATCATTTCCATAAAGGGCGAACCACATTCTGTATGCGCAAGTGTTGAGCCGCGATACTACCGATGCTTTTGGGATAGAACGAAACGGTACTTAGTTTCCGCCTCATACTTTACTCGAAAATGAACAACTGACCTTCCATTTGAGAGGCCATTTCTCCCCTCTTATATCTTTGGTGATGTTGTTAAGGGCAGCCGAGATGTCATCTCCAATTTGTCGCTTGAGCAGTAGCAACTGCATGTCGATGCTGTAGTTGACAGTCTGCGGAAACTCTATTTCGGGATTGGTGGATTCCCAACCATCATTGACAATCATGTAGGTCACGTCAGAGCTCAGTTTATTTTGGGCGTACATCTGGAATGTAACAGATATATGAGGCATGTTCAAATGAAAGTGATTCAAGACGTCACAAGTGAACAATTTTCAATGTATTTTTGTGAAACAAACGCGATAGTAAAGGTGTATGTGCCATGCACTCTCATGCATAAGCAGATTTGTGATAACTGCTTTCCTAAGGACGTGACATTCCTTTTAAAAATGTATGGTGTGAATGCAACTGCGTCTCAAACAGATCAACGAGATGGATGAAGAACGGAGCGATTCACATAGGCCTAAAAATTTCAAAGCTCAGCGGTCAGCCGGAAAGGTGATGTTAACGGAAATTTTTGGCCTTGCAGGGACTAGAGTTTAAGGAGTCGGACGTCTCAATCAGTGCACCCAAACACTTGATGAGCTACATAAGGCTATTAAAAACAAATGTCCAAGTATGCTGTCGTCAGGTTTCATAATTCTACACGACAATTCAAGGCCGCATGTTGCCAAGGTGTGTGTCGAAGAACTGGCTCGTAAAAAAGTGGGAAGTCCTGGAACATCCAGCTTACAGTCTCGATCTGTCGTTCTGCGACTATCACATCTTTAGACCGCTGAAGAAAAACCCAATGGGTCAACGATTTCCGTCCGACGATGACGTAAAGGTTGCAGTTCTGAACTGGTTCAATTATCAACCGACATCTTTCTCCGCAGACGGAAATCTTAACTTTCCTAAGCAATGGGACACCTGCCTAAACGCAAGGGGGTGATTTCTTTTAAAAAACTTTGTATGCATTTTCTTCAACGAATATTGTTGTTTCTATCTATGTATGTGTCTCATTTCTGTCCCTACGCATCTCATGGATGCACACCTCGAATTACTTTCATTTGAAAACACTCTTTATATAATCAAAACATACATCCAAATAAAGTGGTCACAGTAATATAATAGCAAAGTCTTAGCCTTAAAGACTAAGACTGTATTAAACACAGTTTAAAGGTCAATCAACCTTCTCCCATACTTGTCTATGCAACTTGGGCCAAAAAAGGACGAGAAAATACACTCTATAACAAAACAAAAAAAAGACCGACGCATTAAGAAAGAGCTGCCCGATTGTAATGAAACTTCATATGCAAAGACATTTCAACCGAACATGCAAAAGATTAAAATTTGGTGTGCAACGAATGAATAGCGGTAGCTACAGCGCATCGGAACTGCGCACTCAGCAAGTGTCTATAAGAAGCGATTCTCAATCTGATGGTGAAAATTTCTCTTACAATGAGATTTAGGATGCTTTTGAACAACTGAAAAATGCCTCACCGCAGGTTTCGAGCTCATTCTGTTTGTGATTGAATATACATGGTGTTTTTAAATGAATATAGGAGTTTTAACGCTTTATAAAGTTTATTACATATAACTTACAAGTATAATTCATACATCGAACGAAAGAGTAACTGAAACAGTTTTACCTACAAGCTTACAAATAATCAATGTGAGCTCCATTAATCACACGGCGCACATTAAGTCGATAGACGAGTTATTCTCAAACTTTGTTCAGTGTGTCTGAGGTAATTCTTGTAACACCTGCTTAAGTCGTGTGTCTTAAGTCTGGAAGGTCAGCTGGTAGCGGAGGTTCGTACAAACAATCCTTAATCTAAGCTCTAGAACTGGAGAACACAAAAAGCTTTCTGTTCAGTAGTCGACATTTTTCTATTAGCGCGCTGATCGGCGGCGAAGAGGAAAATATTAACATACGTTTCGCGCGCATAGGCGCACATTCCAGCAAACAAAACGGTTTCAGTTGCTCTTTCACTCGATGTATGAATTATACTTGTAAGTCACATATAATAAATAGTATAAAGCGCTAAAACTCCGATATTCATTTAGAAACGCTCTGTATTATTGTTTGTATGAAATGTGTGTGTAATTGTAATTCGGTTATCTATGCTTTAATGATTCCCTCTGGCATGAAAGCATTCAAATATCCATTAAATAAAAGCAATAAGCAATCGCTAATTTTTACAAATGCATCACGAGACTTAAAATTGAACTCACACCGTCGAGAACTGCTTTGAAAACTGAGAAGTCTGCCAGTACGACCGTTGTGAGTTCTTTGGAACCTTGCCTGATTGACTCTAGTCTGTGAGCAATTTTGTCCACCTGGGAATCATACACGAGGTACGAATAGCGAATACTCCTTTTTGTCAACTCCTTCAGGAAAGTTTTCACAGTCACAGGAAGCTCTGAAACAAAACATATCAGTTGACTTCTTTCAATGCAATGGTGAAATAGAATGTTACATTTGACTATTACATTGAATGAAATACTGAACATTTGCTTAGTTTTTCTGTAGCTCATAAAATATGCTGTAATTATTAGCTACAGACTTTGCAATACCAATGTATTATCAGTTGACGAAGGCTAACTTCTGTTGGTATATTACTCTTTACCTCTTCTAGACCATGCCATTTTTCAACTGTGATCTCAAATAAAATTGAAATTTTAACTCGAAACATATCGACTTCGAAGCTGCAATTGAAAAAAAACTTAATATTTTCCCAGTATTGTAATACACTGGATGTGCTGTTGTAACGTTTTTTAGCCTAGCAGCTGCAAGATCGACTCCCTATGTAGATAGCATTACGCCGTCCATATCCACTCGTGCATCCTTAAAATATTGCTAGGTGCTTTCATTTGACATCGTACTGAGAACCGATGGCCATGCTAGCCGGAACCTCGAGTGTAATTTGAAGTGTAAGAAGCGACCAAGAGAGTGGAGAGACACTCCATTTGAAACACTCGAAATAGGAGTTGTATTTAACTCCTCCTTCACAAATAACATATTCTGTAGAATGGAGATACTCATAACTTGAAACCAATTATACATATCGTAATTAATAGTAGTAGTTTTAATAACCAATAGCAATTAATAGTAATAACCGAATGTAATTAATAGTAATAACCAATAGTAATTAATATAGTAATAACCAATAATTTAATTTTTTAAGTACCACGCTACCCATCAATTATCACAAGCGTTACAGCTGTTAAGAAGTCTGATTTTTCAATTCCTACTATTATTAATCATTGACCATCAGGTCATTAGGCAACGAGCTCTCCAATATTTCTTCACAATACAGTCTCTTAAGTGCATTGCACACGTCTAGATGAGAAACGTCCATGACTTGTCCAAAAGCACACAAAAAGTGGAGTCATTCATATTAAAACGAAACAAACGACCACAAGGGCAGTCATGTCCAGTCAAAAATCGAAACTCAGACACAGCAGCAGCACGAGGAGAGTCCGAGACACAGGTTTTATTAGCACCCTCCATAATTTATTTTTGGAAGCTCTGGTAACAGCATCTCGAAAGCATTTTTTATAAATCCTATTAATCTCAAGTTTTGCTGAGTGAAGAGGTAGGTTTCTAGCAGATCTTTGGTGAATATCCGTGTCTCTTTTTGCTAAAAGGTTCACCATTTCATTTCCCCAAGGGCTACAATTCCTACTATCAGTTCTCTTTCTCTCTCTCTCTCTCTCTCTCTCTATATATATATATATATATATATATATATATGGGAGACAACAAGGGGTCCAAGACGTTGGTCTATCTTCTATTTTATTTTAACATTAAACAAAAATTAATTAAAAAGGTAGAAAAGTTTTTACAGATAAGATTGACGATCATTTTCAGAAGGTAACGCCTGCTCGCGCACCTCTCGCGTTCTCTTTCGCTGCTTCTCTCTTTCTCTCTTTTTCTGCTCTAATCTCCAACAGTTTCAGTTCTTGTTTCAATTCAATGCGCCTGCGCGCGAAGACTGCGTTGCTTTTGGCTGCATGTCACAACGGCCAGCCTGACCGTACGCTGTCCGCAGCGGTATTTCCATGGAGACCAGAGGAGAATCTGAAACATACAAAAAAAACGGAACAGACAAGGACTATACGACAATTATATAGAGATTAAACATATCATAATTTTTCTAAACTAGACAGTTCCTCCATCATGTGAAGGCACCTCTTCGACATCCGGAAGGTTCCACAGGAAAACATTGTGTTTCACCGGCATAAGAACATCTTTTTCAACAAGTTGATCTTTGGTTGAACGCATCTATATTTTTCTCTGTAGAGTTCTGGACGTCTGTTCAAAACGATTTCTCTTTTTCCTTCGTTTCCACTGCCAGGGCTGGAAAATTTTCCGGAGCAAAACAAATCGTCGATGTTCACTCTTCATAGGTAAAGGGTTAGGTGAGCGGGAGATAAATTCCACGGAACTCGTTTTCATGGCACCATTGGCTTTCTTACACAATACTATATCAGAACATTTTTCTCTTACAATACTCAATTTTAACTTAGTACTCTTAATTTTATTACATTTATAATCCTTAATTAGAGAACTCGAATCATTCCTAATATCAAAGTTTTTAACATATGGCAAATCATAACTAGAGTTTTCTATCACATTTGAAACAGAAACATTTGGAAAAGAAACACTTGAATAAGCATAAGCATGAGCACCTAAAGAGGATTCACTTTCATTCAATAAAACATCGCTCTTTGCGTGGCCTAGTTTCTCTATTTCAGAATATACACTGGGATGTATAATAAATTCTTCGGTCAAGGTCGGTGATATTGCCGTTCTCACACTTAAGCTAGTAGAGTGTTGATTAAGAGAAATATTTATGGGTTTAACTTCTACCATTCGCTCTTCGCCAAAACATGAACTTAATGTTATGATCTCTTCGGAAGGTGTTTGCACTCTAATTAGTGAGGAATTTAAAACTGGGATCTGGCAACCTGAATCAATCAATGCTGTTACGGGCTGATTTTCTACAAAAATGTTTACGTATTGTAATTGTTGTGCGAATTCATCGCTATTTTGTTTTTCGTTCTCGATTTTCAAAGTATTCACGTTTATTTTATTATGGATGTGATCATTAGATTCTTTAGATTTAAAACGCTTCTCACAGTCTCTTGCGCAATGAGATGAATCACCGCATATAAAGCAATTTTTATTTTCTCTTTCATGATATTGGGGATAGTTCTCTTTAATCTTTGTTTTAAAGTTTTGTGATTTATTTTTAAAGGGGTCTTGGGTATATCCATAAGTAATAGGAATTTCTTTACGTGATCCGCTTCTAGATGAAATATAAATATCACACTCTTTAGCTAAATCAATAGGCCTAAACCAATCTTCTGCTTCTCGAATGCCAATATGAGTTGCAGTTTCCTTATTTAAAGTTTTGAACTGTTTCTCTTCGAATTTAGCTGCAGGATTTAAACTTAATGCTTTATTTTTAGCTAATTTAAGTTCGACTTCTTTTTCTAACTGTGCTAACTGTAGTTTCGCGAGCTCAATTTTCTGTTTTCCTGAAGTTACCTCTCTTTCGTTTCGCGATACTCTCTCATCTATACAGTTTTGAATTAAAGTTTTAACGAAATCTGGATCACTTTTAAATGTACTACTGTTCTCAATTTTAGTCTTTAGTTTAACTATAGTGTCAGTACTTTCGACAATACCGTCTAGCTTCTCAACTACTCTTATGAAATCCTCTTTAAGAGCGTTTTTATACATTTTAGAAATGGAAAGATCCTACCTTTTTTTTCTGGCTCCCTTGTTGCTCGCACGTACGATGTATCCAATGAAGAAAAAATTTCGATTCCACTGATTTCACCTCTTCGCAGGTAATATAGTTGAAATTGTAGTTCCGGCCTCTACACAGGCGGAATTTTCGACGATGGGTTCCAACCTCTACACAGGCGGAATTTTCATGTTGAGTTCAAACCTCTACACAGGTTGAACGAAGTTTCCGAAAAATGGCGGCGCGTCTCCTCCACGGACGGCTTTTTTTTTTTTTTTCACGTTCCAAATTTTGATCAAAATCGAAATTTTTTTTTTTTTTTCAATCGCCTCTACACAGGCGGAATTTTCATGCTGAGTTCAAACCTCTACACAGGTTGAACGAAGTTTTCGAAAAATGGCGGAGCGTCTCCTTCACGGACGCTGTTGTTCATTGTCCAGACTTTGGTTCAAAATCGAAAGTTTATCGATCTATCGCGGCCGAGCCCCCATAATTTGTGGGAGACAACAAGGGGTCCAAGACGTTGGTCTATCTTCTATTTTATTTTAACATTAAACAAAAATTAATTAAAAAGGTAGAAAAGTTTTTACAGATAAGATTGACGATCATTTTCAGAAGGTAACGCCTGCTCGCGCACCTCTCGCGTTCTCTTTCGCTGCTTCTCTCTTTCTCTCTTTTTCTGCTCTAATCTCCAACAGTTTCAGTTCTTGTTTCAATTCAATGCGCCTGCGCGCGAAGACTGCGTTGCTTTTGGCTGCATGTCACATATATATATATATATATATATACAGGGTGTCCAGCCTTAAAGTGGCCCAAAACCTAATTCCCTAACTGTTCGGTTTAGACATGCACTTCCAATTTGAAAAATATTTAAAAATGGTAAAGAATGTCTTTACGTGCTTTTCGAGCCAAAAACATCATTTACAAAAATATTAGAAAAATTTAATTATTATACGGTCCCCAGGTCCTATCAATTATATTTAGGAAAAGATGCAGTACACAAAAACAAAGTAATCACAAAAAGTTTCAATTTATTACAATAAAAACTGACCGAGTTATGTCTACATAAAGTTGAAGTATCTGAATTTCTCTCAGAAAAGGGGGTCGTACACAAATTGAGTTTAGAGAACAGTAATTCAGAATCTACAGAAAGATCAAAAGAAAAACATCATAGTAATATTAAAACATCGTAGTAAACTTCATAAATTGATAATTTGTATTGCTATATGACAAACGATAAAAGTTAAATTAAAGAAATACAACTTATACCGAAAAGATTTAATGAGCTTGTTTTAACAAATAGCAGCAAAAGAATACATGATTTGCCGTTCAAATTTTAGCATAATGTGGAATGATGCTCCAATCATGAATCAGGGGCTTTATTATATCAGAATGATCAAATTAAAATAAGGTTCAAAATGACTGCGTTCCGCAGAAATGTAGTACCAAACCCGCTTAAGAAACTCCGCCTGTAGCTCCTGCAACCTCTTGACCTCCGTAGCCGATTATTCCAGTGTCAAATGTCTGCGCCAAAAATGTACATAGTTACGCAGATTTGGGGGGGCAAAGCGTCATACTGGTACCACATGCGTGACAAATCCCGTAAGGAAACTTCATCTAAAAAATCAGCTAACGGTTCAGATAAAATTTCCGTGTATGATTCTGATGTTAAAGGTCCATCGAAATATATTGGACCAATTAAGGTGCTCTTCCATATTCCGCACCATACATTCACCGACCAACGCACTTGGTGGCGATTCGGTCGTATTAGATGTGAGTTTTCGAGGGACCAATAATGCCTATTCTGTGTATTAATAGTGCCTTGCCTCGAGAACTGGCATTCATCCGACCACAAAATTTCATTCGAAATATCTGGATTTTCATCCAGTGTTTAACACGAAGTTGCAAAAATTAAAACGACGCTCCTGGTCTCCGGGCATTAGTTCCTGCGCCAGGACTGGACGATGATATGCACCGTACGTATGTAATATGTTCCACGCCGTCGATTTTGAGTAGGAACAAGCCTTGCTAATATCCCGGACACTACTTTCAAGATGAGCCAGGACATATCCTAGAACATCCTCAGCGGGTATCCGCAAGCTTAAAGGTGAGGCACGAGACAAGGGAATACGTCCATGACAACTCTCAGTTTTATATAAGCGTTGAACTGCACGGGCAATTGTACAATAAGATGGATGTCTTCGACTGGAAAATTTAATGGCATTAAGTCTTGTCGCCTCTCTCTCATTTCGATTACACTGCCCACATAACAGTACCATTTCTCAGTATTCTTCATTTGTATACATCTCGTTCTCCCGTATTAGAATTCGTAATGTTAGAATACGACTGCGTGCAATTGCAAACGACATACACAACAGATTTTTAATGTTCGCCATGATCAGTACCACAGCAAATCAGTCTGAAGCCGAAGCAAATAAAACTATATTTTAGAACTGCTTTTGAAATGTTTTCTTACTTCAAAATATTTTATTTTGTCTATGTTTTACATGTACACATAATAAATTTTATATTTCTTAAGTACTCAATTATTGTAATATTAACTTTAAGGTACATCCGACTACGTTCGGAACCATGATTTTAAAAAGCGCATTGATGGATAATTTTGATGATATTTAGTGTCACTCAGATTAGAATACATGCATAAAATTGTTTTAAGGACATTTTGACAAAAAAAATTATTTAAATACAATATTTTGGCAAAAAATTATCCTAGAATAATCTTTGTTCAAAATGTTCTCCTTTTGTGAAAAGTACTTTTATTATAGTAATATTTTGCCTGTATATAGCTCAGACCTCTCTCCAGAGGCTCAACTAGAATTTTTGAAATATATAGCTTAGAAGTGGGTTTATCCATATTTTACGACAACAGAGAGGAGCAATTTTAAGAAAAAATGCCAATAATTGTTTCAATTGGTGGTAACTCTGAAAACACACACACCACACACACAATGTGAATTTTTCAGAAATTCAAGTTATCAGCACTTACTAATTGATATCCATTATTAATTTTATTACATATTAAGCAATTATTTTATTTATAATACAATATAATATAATAATTATTATATATTGTAATTGTTTTTTTAAATTATTTATTTGTAAAAATATTTTTTTATTTTACTTTTTTATAAATATTACAAATATTTTTTTATTTATAATTATTATTATTTTATAGGAGCATTATTATGCATAATAATTACATTATATGAATATTATTATATGTAATAATTATTGTTATATAAAAATTGTATAAATATTATCTAATATCATAATAACTATTAGATTATATTATATAATAATAATATATTACATATTATTGTATGCATAATTTTTGATATTTTATATTGATATTCATTATTGATTGATATTGGTTAATTTTAATCTATTCGTAAATTTGAAATATATTTCAAAACAGTTCTTTACAATTATTTTCCTGACAATTTGCGACCTCTCGGTCGCCATTTTGGATTCCATGTAACTCGACAACAACCGCTGCTAGGCACGATTTAGGAATCGCGCCAACACTCCTGTATCACATTATTTCCTTTGTGGAGTTACGCATTCTGATAATTAGGCCGACGATATGTAACTTTTTTTTTAATTATCTGCAATTTCAGTAGCGAAACTCGAAAAAGCACAAACTGTTCAAACATACTATTTAAAAATTATTAAAATATCAATGGACAATTCTAAAAATTGAATTGAAGTTTTATGATTTACAATATACTCATAAATCAAGACAGTAGTACTATATCTACTTTTTTAAAAGTTTTTTTGCTTCATTTATTTTTTTAATATTCTCCTTGCTGAAAATGTACAAACTAAATTCAATTCCATTATTGCGATATCTTTCCATTTTTCGATTCGAAAAGGTTTAGAAAATTAATATTAGTTACACCTCTTGTTGCCATCAGAGAATAAAATATATGAAAGGTACTTTCCAACACAATGAGAAAAGGAAGCAGTGTGAATAAGTCAATAATTTTCAGTAGAATTTCATTCAGTTTTCTTTTGTGCTCTGGTTTAGAGAAGCAAATCGTTTTTTGTTGAAGAACAATCGTGAATACTTGGAATAATTCTAAAAAAAAATAAATTTTTGTCCTGTAAATAAAGAATACTTTTTTTCTCCTCAATTTTTCGATGTCTAGTTTCCTATCGATAAAAGTGCCACTTTAAATGAAACATTTCCTGGAACAACTTTTGTAGAAAGCTCATTCTTAAGCCTCGAATTTTTTTAACAATAAATAAATAATCCCAATAAAGGTTTTTTGAGAAGCAACATCTGGTACCTTTAATCCGTTTCAATTATTTTCTCTTTGGCTAAAAGAACGTATTAAAGCTTCAATCTTTGAGAATCCTCAAAATAAATTTGGAACATTTGTTGTTTACATTGATTCATTCAATGTAGACGGCATTTCCGACGGAATTTTGTTTTCCTTTGATACAAATGTCTCTTTTTTTGTTATTAATGTAGTTAAAAGGAATGATTTATTTCTTGCTGTTGTTCAAGAAATTTAAATTTTATATTTTTGTAACTAAATCAAAGCATAATATTTTGCTGTAAAACATTTCAATCCACCACTTAAAGATGGGCTGGTGGCTGCAGTTGCGGCTGGATGGCGTAGTTGATTAGGCGTTGGCCTTATGCGTCCAAGTTTGTGGGTTCGACCCCGGCAAAAGTCAGTGAATTTTCATGACGCAAAAAATCGACAGCGTCCATGTCGTATGATTATGTGACATGTTAAAGATCCCTAGAGTACCCCTGTTTAGTTTGGGTGTTCTCGGCAGAATTAAATCCCTGCACAATTTTGCAGGGTCAGAGCCGTGGTGCCTCCTTCTGGGGGGGGCAACTGGGCATCAAAATGATGTGGCACTTGGTATCCATCTATATGGTGCTACTCTAAAATGTGATACTAGCTCCTGGAGAATGTACCAGGTCTGCAGTGGTCATTACCAAGCCCAATTTAAAAGGGAAAAAATAGTTTAAGAAATTAACCTATCTTTTACCGTTCGACCATATTTTCCAACGAAATATCTTTGTTTTCCCCCCACTCACAATATTACAACGGCCTAGTTATAGTTTAATATTTGTAAAAGAATGATATATATTACCCTTTACTTGTAATTTTGCTCAGAAATTGCAACGGGCGTAATCACGTATTTTCCTTTGAATTCAAAGCAGTCGTTAGATTTTTACTTGCTGTACTTGTAAAATTCAGATACAATTTAAAACTTAATAATCGTTTAAATATGTCTAAGTATTAAGATTTTTGAAAATGTTTTCCCAAAAGAAAAATAAAGAAGCATGATGTTATACGGGCATTTTTAAAACAAGATTTTTTTATTTATCTGTGTGAGTTTTTGTCGTTAATAAACATTGGGAGAAACTTGGCCCCGAAGTTTCTCTTTCACCCTCTTGCCTGCCTAAGGGTGAGGGAGGAATGAAAGCAGAACCAGAGAATTCTATAATCACAATTATTTATTTAGTCGAACAAACTAACCAACAACAATCTATTCTCAAAGTGAATGTCAAATGAGTAGCACGGAGAAAGCAGTGATTATTAAGCAAATATGTGGAATCAACTTATTTATCTCAACGTAATCTATCGTTGATTCCTAACTTCAAATCTACTAATTCAACACAGTGGCAAATCACCGCTCTTAATCTTTACGTGCGAAAGTAAACGTTATTCAATCTCACCTGCGTAGCGAACGCGTAGCTGCTTCCTGCCTCCTTCTCTAACATTACAAAACTCTGATTTTATGTAGCCGAACTAATCTAAATATTACGGTTTCCTTTTGAAAGGGATGGCTGTAAATTAAACGCGAATGCTAGCCCAAAGATTCCCAAGAGGATTAGTGTGAAGGTCGTGTAAAGATCCGACACAACATGTACTTTTCTTTTTAAAAGTAAGATTTTGCAAAAAAGAAAATTTGTCAACAGTGAGGCGCATGAACTGATTGGCTGAACACTTGATAGCATACATCTTACGATTATGATGTGAGATGAGTTCAGCCCATTAAAAGATATGAATATTTTATCCTGAATGTAGTAACCGACTATTTTCATGGTGAAAATTAAAGTATTGATTTATTAGATTTAGATTCTTTAATAGAATTAATATGTAAAAAGACTTAAAATATGGCTATTGTTTGCAATGTTTTAAATAATATATTTTGCGATGTTAAATATAGTGTTTTAAACACACACATATTCATCATATAGCAGGGTTATTAAATAAAACTTTCAGTGAAATGATAATTTCTATTTTAAACCTTGCACGCTAAATTTACAGCCGATTGTAAAATATTATAATAGTTAAGCGAGATATGGACAGTATATATTAAGATGTGCAATGTAGCTTACTCCCAAACAATAGTTCAATTAATCTCCGAGAACATATACACACACAGCTCTTAACAATTCTCAGTTAAACTTTACAGAATTTATTATGTACCAAAGAGGCACAGTGGCCGAGTGGTAGCGTATCGTGCTTTCGCACCATAGGTCCGGGTTTCTATCCTCGGGCTGAGCAAGGTCGACTCAGCCTTTCGTACCTTCAGTGGGTCAATAAATGAGTACCAAGCTTGCTTGGGGACTAAACGCTGGGGATTTCGCTTCAGACTGACCACCCGATCGGGGCATCTGCTCATGCACCTCAGAGCCCAATTGTCACGTGATTAAGATGGTCACAGTAACCCTTGGCTCTCATAAGCTATTGCACCACTGAGTTTAGTTTATTATTATGTACCAAATAAGATATACTGAACAATTTCCTAACTTTTGTACTATATATTTTTTTTAATTTTTCCAGTAGGGGAAAGCGGGGCAAGATAACGAATGTCTTAATTTTTCTGTTTTCCTCTAGGTCAGTGATTCTCAACCACTGTGCCGCGGCACTTTTGTGTGCCGCCAAATTTCAAAAGTGTGCCGCCAAATTTTGCAAATATATAATAATGTTAGTATTATTAAATTATATCATTTAAAAAGAAAAATATTTTTAACATGAATATATATTTAAATCCACAAAAAAATAAATTATTTTATTATTTGCTTTGCAACGCGTTTTTTCTTAGTGCCAAATTATGATGAAGCGGCGTGCATAGCAATAGGAATATGTCTAAGTCGGCGCACACTTGCCACTTCTGCGTACAAAATGTGTTGTTTTAGTGATAGTTGGGATTCACAAGGTGTTGCATAGTAGTTACTGCACCTTTTCTTTCGTTAAAATTGGCAAATGTATGTGATTCGGTTTAATATTAATTTATTTGCATGTAGTAATATTTTGCATTAATTTATTTGCAGATCCTTCTGAAAATGGATAAATGGTTAAAAAAGAAGAAAGTTTAATGATGATAATAGTGATAATGATAACGTTAGGGACCAAGTTAATGAGCCAACCCCGGCACAAGTAAAAATACTTCTTGCTCAAAAAATACGTTGTCCATCGGAAATATAATGATGATTTTTTGAAATTTGGATTTACCTCTACAATGGAAAATAACATAGTTGTTCCCGAGTGTGTGATATGTGGTTTTAAATTATCAAATAGTGCTATGGTTCCTAGCAAACTCCAGCGTCACTTGGTGACTAATCATCCTTCGCTTTCAACAAAAGATAAAAGCTACTTTGAAAGGTCTTTATCATCAAAAATTAAGCAAGTAAAAGTTTTTGAAAAACAAGTATGTGTGTCTGAAAAGGCTCAAGTAGCTTCTTACGAAATAGCTGAATTGATTGCTGTTAACTTAAAACCTCACAATTTGGCTGAAGAAATTATATTACCTGCTTGTCGCAAAATTGTAAAAACAATGATTGGTGGATCAGCTGATATTGATATTTGCAAAATACCACTTTCAAATGATACAATCCATCGCAGAATTAAAGATATGTCAGAAAATATTGAGCAAAATACTGCAAAAACTCTTGCAAATTCGAATTTTGCTCTACAAGTCGACGAAACAACAGATATTACCGGAAATGCTCAATTAATTGCATTCGTTAGATTTATTCACGAAAATGATATAATTAATCAATTTTTATGTTGTCGGGAGTTACCTGATTTTACAACTGGTAAACATATTTTTCAAGTAATTAGTTCATATTTAGAAGAAATTAAAGTTTCTTGGAAGTCATGTATTGGAATTTGCACAGATGGTGCTCCAGCTATGACTGGACATCTAAAAGGATTTGTAGCACATGTTAAAGAACTGAATGAGGATATATTAGTTACCCATTGTTTTTGCATCGAGAAGCACTTGTTACAAAATTTTTGCCATCAGATTTGAAAATAGTTCTGGAACAATGTGTTAAAATGGTTAATTATATCAAATCAAGACCATTAAAAAGTAGATTATTTAGTAAATTATGCCAAGCTATGGAAGCCAAGTACGAATCCTTGTTACTCCATACAGAAGTAAGATGGTTGTCCTGAGGAAAAGTTATATCTCGTGTGCTGAAATTAAAAGACGAAATGAAAATATTTTTTGAACAAAATAAAAATTATGAATTTGTTCATTTGTTGGAAGATAAAATATGGTGTACTAAACTGGCTTACTTATCAGACATTTTTGTTATTTTTAACAACATCAATTCAAGTATGCAAGGGCCTAATGAAAATATCTTAAACTCAACCGATAAGCTGGTGGGATCCAAAAAACAAATAACTTTATGAAAAAATAAAGCTCAGGAAGGCAATTTAGAAAAGTTTGAGTCAGTCCCTAAAGACAGTTATAAAACTATTAAATTAATTGTTGTTGATCATTTGACAACATTAGAGGAGAGAATTATTCATTATTTCCCAAAATTAGATATTAAAAAATTTGATTGGGTTCGTAATCCATTTCTCATAACGTATACTTCTGTATTTGACTTAACTTTGAATGAAGAGGAAGAACTCATTTTGCTTTCCAATAATTGAGATTTAATTTTTAAACATTCAGAAGAATCAATTAATTCATTTTGGATTAACATCAGATGCGATTATCCAATGGTAGCCAAAAAAGCTTTAAACATATTATTACAATTTTCCACATCTTATTTGTGTGAATTCGGATTTTCAGCATTAGCCAACATTAAAACTAAAAAAAAGATCAAGATTGTTAAATGTAGAAGATATGAGAGTAGCATTGTCATTTTTACGACCAAATATAAATGAAATTATCAAAAAACATCAAGCTCAAATTTCGCATTAAAAATATTTTTATTATTAGCTTGTAATTAATCCCTTAATAAACGTTTAGTTATTATTGTAGTATATATTAGTTTATTTCGTGTATTTAAAATTTTTGTCATAAACTATTTATGCAGTGGGTTGTAGTAAGTAAATAAGTTTTATCTTTTTCTTTGTGTGCCGCCAAATTTTGAAATCGTTAAATATGTGCCGTACTCACACCAATTTTTATAATGATGCAGCAAAGGGCTAAGAGATAAGCTGAACCCATGTAACCACCCAGTTTTATCATGAAAGGAGTTTGAGTTTCCCTGCGGGAAGCAGGTACTCCAATAATCCATCAACTCTCTCTATGTGCCGCAGAAAAAAAGGTTGAGAATCACTGCTCTAGGTGGAAGGATCAACTGGTCACTATGGCTCTCATATTGGCCGTTCGTTAAACAGCTGAAATCGGCATTTTTGTTTTAGTTATGAAGCCTTGTGTGTGTGTGTGTGTGTGATTGCTTACCGCTGCCCCGATATAACTTTCATACATGTCTAAATAAGCTCTGCTACTCAGATACAGGCAAGATATATCATTTCTCTTTAATATTTATGTGTAATTTAGTTTAAATGCTACCTATTACCATGAACAAATGGAAACTAATCGACTTCCTTCATGGCAATGAAAACGAACATTTTTAAACATTCAATCCGGGGCAAGATGACGAGCTCGTCATCTTGCCTCGTGTTTCGGAATTTATTAAACTAACTATGTTGTTTATTCTATTAAATCCTATAGACGCTTGTTTGTCTGTGTGTTTGTCCGCGCGACTTGCGCTTCTATCTCCTCTGGGGCTAAGGGGTGCATTGGATCGGGGAATGCGTCGTTCGAAAGGAGGCGACCAGTGGGAAACATTTTTGCAACCGCTTAGCCCTCCTCCTAACCCTAAAGAAGCTCAAAAAATGAAACACCACAATATCTTCGATTATAACAGTGCGATTCTTTTACGACCGGTACCGTTCGATTAGGTTTCGCCTTGGCAACACTTTTCGAAATTGCAGGCTACACCTGAAATGGTGGTGGTTTTTAAAATATAGAATAATAGTGGTAATCCCCTCTCAGACCGTGGTAGTAGAAAACCAACTTATAAACCCTCCAGAAGAACCAGAACTTATGGCAAATGCTGATTCCGTTGCACCAAAAAATCCTGTTAGTGTTTTTTTATTTCAAAGCATTGCCTAAAGCAACACAATATGAAAAAAAAAATAAAAAGCAAAAAAGTGAGCTCAAGCATTCTTAGAAGCACACCAATCAAAGAAACGTTGGAACAAAGGGAAAAGCAGAAGGAAGAACAGAAAACACTTTAAAAAAACAGAGAAGTTCGTGAAGCTAAGAAGGGAATAAAAAAATTCAAAATAAGTTCTTGTAGGCCTAAGTCTATAAAATCCAGGCCAAACAGTTCAGTTGCATCAACTTCAAAGTATAGTGTTACAAGATGTACTGCTTGTGAAGAGGAATATTGTGACCCTTCAACAGAAGAATGGATCAAGTGCTGTAAATGCCAAGAGTGGTGGCATGAGGAATGTTCCAATAATGAAAATGGCACTTTTATTTGTGACTACTGTTAGCTGCACAACTAAACACTTCAACATTACGTTACAATGCATTACGCTTTGTTTGATACTTTGTAAGATGTAAAAACACAGTTATCATTTGTTAAACCATGTAACATATTCAAAATATAGAATATGTTCAACCTTTCTCAGTGTTGTCATCTTGCCCCAGTACGCGGGGGCAAGATGACAATTTGTTAAGGTTCTGAAAAAATAAAATTATCCTTTGTTTTTTTTATTTGAAAAACTAAATGGTAATATATTTAATACTACAAAGGACTACTCTAACACACTTCCTGTAAAATAAATTTTTTTATCCTTAAAAATAAATTACTAAACAACAACAATTGTTAACATAGTCATCTTGCCCCGGTCTCCCCTACATACTAAACTTAGATTACGTACTCTTAAATATATTCGTATTATTAATACATTTTAATCCTTATTTGAGAGAAGTTTCCTTTAGTCTTCAAATTAAATTATCTTAGAGAAATGTTTCTTTTACCATATTCTGTATCATGTATGATAACGATGTCAGCTCTCTTGTTCCGTTGCTGGACCACATCGACAATGGCCTGGGTGACGTCAGAACGCGGTTTCCTGTCGAGGAAAGCTGGAACGTCCTTACCCCTGCAGTGGTCAACATTGACGGCAAAGTGGAGCAGTCCCATGGATGCACTCTGACTGGCCAACACCGACAAGAGATCGCAAGAAGTGGCAGACAAGAGGACCTCGAAGTCAGTCTCTATGGAGCATACCCCTGTCTCGCATAAAAGAAAGACATTTTCATCATTACACAAATTTCTTTAAGCACAACAATTATTTCCAGCTATGCGATTTATCAGACTTCGGGAATTTATGAAGATTAGAAAAGAAAGTAATATTTAAATAAAATGTAGAAAAGAACAAGAAACTATTAATTAACTACCCCTTTTGTGGGCCATTTATTCTTCTTTTAAATTTCTCGAAGCTTTTTTATGTTTTATTAACATTTAAACAATAGCATTTATGGAAATATATATAGCCGAAGTTTATGTTTGCATTTAAATTTTAACGTTGGGAAGAATACTTCCCAAGGAACCATTCACCGTCACAAAGAAAATTAAATTTAATGGTGATTATTTGCCTTGAAAAGATGAGAGGCATGTTGTAATGCACAAGGGGACATCCCATTCTGCACACATGCAGAGGGTCCTCTTCTTGTCCCTTTCTGCGACATTTCCTACATCGTCTATAGTTGAAAACCATCTTTGGCATATGATCTGGCAACCTGGAAATCTTTGGCTACACTGGCTAAGCGCACGTCATCTGGAACTACACACTTCTTTACTTGAAAGCTAGCAGAACGTCCTTTCCTTTTTCTTGAGGAATATTCGTCTATTTACTGAAGAGTTAATGCTATAATGAAAGTTAGCTGGTCTAAACTTTTATTTCTTTTGTTCACTTGTCACAGTATGAAACTATTTATGATGGCAAGGTCAATAAGAAAATAAAAGAAACGATGCCACCATTTTACAGATCTTCTTCTTACTTGGTATCATTCTTTTCTTTGATTGAAGTGATCATGGCATCGTTATGTAGAACGACAGCTTTTGGACAAGGTACTTCTTCTTTGGAATAATCTTTTTTTTTGTCAGATTTACAGATGTCATGATCGCTGGATTATGTAACATTATGTGCCTGGATTAGTCTTCCCAACGTTATAATACCAAGGCTAATATATTATCATGGATTTTGCGCTTCCCACAGATGTGTTTTGTAAGATCATGTAGATGGGAAGTAATCTTCCCAAGTCCCACGAAAAGGCTAAAAGAATATCAGTAGAAAAAAAAACAGGCTTTGTGGTTCTTTTTTAATACTGAAGGTATTATGTTAAAATGTCAGCAATATTAAGGCTATCTTGCTTATTTTAGACCACTTAGTTCTGAATTAATAGCAATCACAGAAAATTACATACTTCCATAAATCCTTCAAACAATTCAATGTAGTGCCTACAAATAATTTTAATTGTGAAAATGTTATAGTTCGAATGTGTCTTGAAATGAATTTGATTGTATTTCAATTCACGACGCTCTCTGAAGCCAGATAAGGGCTGTTGGAAATATATCTCGTGATTTTGAACCACTGTAAGCTGAAGAGGAGGACCCCTGAGCTGACCATAGAACAACACAAGAGGTAAAATAAGTTCCCACGCAATTGATAAATTTAAAAAAAAATTGTTGATACAAAATTGGTTACTCAGTTAATTTGATAACTTACCACAAAAAACACATAAAAAAAGGAATTCACTTCTATTAATTTCAGTTAATTCTATCACGAAAATATCGTGTTTCTTTCTCGTCGTTTTTGGGAGAATTATTATAAATACATATTGTTTGCATTTAGGTTATATTTGTATGTATTAAACAATAAATATGTAAGGTTTTGTATCGATACTACAAGTTTTCAGCGATCAAAATACAAACGAAATTAAAGGAACTAAAAAATGAAATATAAATATTATATGTATATATATAAAAGAAATATATAAACACAACTTATCTAGTAATTTACACACATTAAAACAATAATGTCTTTTAAATTAAATAATTTCTCAATTTAGAACTCCATCTAAGTATGAGCATAAATTGTATCAGAGATAAGTTTTTGTTTCTCTAGCCCTAAAATATATTTACATATTGTACTAAATTAAAGTCCTAGAGAAAACACAAGTACAGGATGAGTGAACAAAATTTATTTCCAAAAGTCCTTTAAAGGTATTTTGCTCAATAAAAACAAACTCAACTAAAAATTATTTACAATTACAATTATTGAAATTTTATTCTTAAGACTACAGTTTAATGAACAAGATCCTAAGATTCAAGTTAATAAATTATAGTTTTAAAAAAACCAAAAGATCTTTTATAGTGAATCGAACAAAAAAGTAAACGAATAATTCTTAAAATTAGAATAAAATGATTTACGAGAAAATTAATGTCATTGTGTGTGGTAAAAGCGTGGGGTGCTCTATATTAATTGTTATAGTTAGTGAAAAATGTAGCAGAAAGTCCCTCACGCTTTTACCATAATGACATTAATTTTATCGTTAATCATTATATTCTTATTTTAAGAATTATTCTTTTACTCTTTTGTTCCATTCACTATAAAAGCGTGTCTTTTAGAGTTTTTTTTTTAAAAACTATAATTTATTTTTCATTTGTTTAGTTCGATCTACAATAAAAGCCTGTTTTTTAGTTTTTAAAACTATCATTTATTCTTTGTTGAATTTATCCTTGAGTTTGGTATTTGGAGCCGGAATTATGTGTCTGTCCTGTAATTAGTCTTGCTCTTCGATTGATATGGTTTGAAGGGTTTTATTCTCTCCGTTTACGGGGCCTCGGATGAGTCCCCTATCGTTGGATTTCTAAGATTCCGTCTCGATAGATACCGGTCTGAACAAAAAAAAGTGTGTTAAGAAGAAATATTATAAATATCAATCGTATTATCACCTTTTAAATGTATTGCGAGATGTTAATTCGTATCATCACTTCTAAAACATATTACTTTATCAAAATAAAAAAAATATATATTTAGCAGTTAGAGCATAAATTATTTTTTACTCCCGTTTGCGGTTTTAGGGTTGCACCTTAATCTTTTAGACGCTAAATCTGGAATCAGTCGCCAAATCTGAAAATGGTTTATGCAATAACTCGCCAAATCTGGAAACGAATTAATGAATTAGTCGTCAAAAAAATCTAGAAATTCTTATATTCCTTAATTATTAAGATCCTAATCAGGACAAAGAAACAAAATTATGAAATTATTGGATTGTCATCGGTCCTTGACAAGTGTGCGAAATTTCGAATTAATCTGACCTTTTGAAGAACGTAAAAATCGAGTTCAAAGATTCCATTACATACAAGTGAAACATAAAAAGGTGTTAAAAATAGCAAATATTATCTCAGTTAGTGTAATAAAAATATATAAGACTCCTGTTTGTGGAATTGTAATATAAGAAAAGAAATACAATATAATTTCTGCTTTTTTGCAATGATTCAAAGAGAAATGAATGTGATATATCACATTGCTCTCTATAAAATATTGTTAATACAGAAATATCAGAATTATATGCATATATAGAATACACAAAAAGAGAAATGTCATATTTTGAAAGCAAGTCCACTTTTATGCTTGAGTCAGTCTTACCTTGAATCTGATGTTCGAGAGGAAGAAGAGGGTTGATGCTTCTGATGACGTAAGGTATTCCAGCCCCCCGCACCAGAGAGGAGTCCATCACCAATTTCAATACTTGAATGAATTCTTCATCGTATCCATTGCTGTCGTGTATCACATCTAGAACAGGGAGTCATATACTCAGTATTACTTTGCTGGTTTCAAATTAATTTATATTTTTGAAATTATTCAGTGAATGATTATTAATGTCACATTATATATATATAAAGCAACACTAGTAGTGACATCTCATAATTTTTAACCTCCGTCAATGACATCTGAGCTCTCTGTCACCCCTTTTCAAAACTATCACGCCAACGGGAAGACTTTGATCCTCGAAGACTTTGTTCATCAGCCCCTTTAGAAGGTTGTCTAATTTTTTGAACCATGACACGCAGATATATTTATAACTTGGTTCAATATCACAATATTTTATGATCATTAATTTTGCTACATGACTCACATTGAACTGAGCAATAGCCATATTTATGCCTAATTTTAGAGATCTTAATTCCACAAATGTTGATCTTGGAATCACTGATCATATGGTGTTATTAACGTCATACCGTGTACTCATACACTTTTGGACAAACCAATACTTTCTAAATTTTCCACTTGAACATCATATGGATTCGCGATTATGCAAGGAGAAATACAAGTGCTCCTAGCAGAGCTCATTTGATGCGCGTCTCTCAAGGAATAGCTTCATTTAAAAAATAAATAAAAATACTTATAATTATCGTATTTCCTCATAATATACATCATTTTAAACAGAAATACTTAACTTTTAAAAAACATAAAAATGTCAATATCGATAATTTTTCAAAAATTCATATGCCTATATTGACTAATGGAAGTCGTCATTCATTTCATGTGACACTGTAGAATTTGTGCATCGATTTTATTTTGTTTCGATTGCTCATTCATACACACACATTGACTACATACTTCACTCACCTCTAAAATTCTCCTTTTGTAGCTTAATATAACAGGTTGTTTTTTTTAATATTATATAACTTTGCTATATATAAGTACATATTTTCTTGTTAGATAAAAGTTTCTCTTTTAAACTCTAAAAATTTTATAACTGGGCAATTGAAACTTTTATCTGCACTCTAAAAACAATGATAGGATATTAGAGCCCGACACAGTTATGTGCATCTCTCCAATCACCTATTGCTCAAGATTCGTCCCCCTTTTCGTCGGTTTCAAAAATCAGCATTCTCGGTTGATTGATTGATTGAATATTAACGTCGCACTGTTCAGCTACACGAGGGCTTTTGGCGACGGACCACGTAATTTTGAACCATGGTCAAGTGACGTGGACGACACCTGAGCTGGCACCCCCTCTCCTAACTACCACACCACACCAACGGGAGGACGTTTCAGCTCTCGACAGATTTAACGTGCATCGCTGCCCTACACGGCGGGTCTTTAGTGGTACAGGGTTCGAACCCGTGACAAAGCAAGCCACGGTCCGATACCTATACCACTCGGCTACCGCTGCCACATCAGCATTCTCGGAGAGAGGATAAGTGCGCGTCGAATTCCATTTTATTTGTAAAGGGTCAATTACTTCGTTCGCAATATCTGATTTTTAAATAGTTTTCGATTAAAAAAGGGACTTAAAGCACATTACCTAGAACATAAACTCTTTTAGATATAAACTTATAGATACATGTTTTACCTTTCTTTTAAATTTCAAAATGCTTGTAAAGAACAAAGTTTTCTCTAAAATTACTCGTACAGTGTCAGAGTCCGTAGACTAATTGTTGATTCTATTAGGCAAAATGACTTAACAAAACATTTTTTAAAATCTTTATATTGATACATTAATAAGAGAAATAAATTAATATATAGTATGTCATTAAATAAAGAGGTAATGAAATTGTGGTGGTAAAGTTATAAATGAATAAAGACGATATTTTTGTTAAATAATTTCATACATTTTAACAAAATTATGCCAATGTAGAGAGAGAGAGAGAGAATTCAAAAATATAGCAACATTTTTTCCTACGCTTAAAATGTTTCTTTTGCAGTATGATGTATCTCTTCAACGTTTTCACTTTCGAAAACTTTGAAGTTTGGAAGAGAGCACGTAATATTTCCACATTTAACACTTCTTAAATCAAATCTTATTTGAAACTAATTTTATTAATGGTAAACAACAGAAGTTTAAGATTAACGTAATAAAACACAATAATAATTAGCTCTTGCGATTCAAATAGTTAATTTGTCTATATGGTTGCCAATATCGTAACGTTATATGAGATTCTAATCTGAATCTTACGTACCTATAATAAACTAAACTCAATGGCGCAACAGCCCATGAGGGCCAAGGCTTATTCTTTCCATCTCATCATACGTGAACATTGGGCACTGAGTAGGGTTTCTGATTTTCGGGTTTTTCCGTTCCCGGGAATGCAATTGTCGTTCCCGGGAATACTTCAAAATTTCAAAAAATTTAAAAAAACAAATTATTTTTAAATAAAATTAATAATAATTACATAAAATAAGGATACATATAAATTCCAAAATTATTTCTTATTTATATAATGAGCTAAAAATACAAAAAAATATATAATAAATTGATAACTCATTTTTAAAATAGGATTTCAGAAAGTATAAGCAATTTGTACTTTTATCACTCATTCTAGTTCTAAGCTTTGTGTCGAACAATCCGGCAGCATAAAATGCTCTCTCGGTTTCAACTGACGTTGGAGGACTTGTTTTTAAATCCTCACACTGTTTTATAATATTTGGGGATGGATTTTCAATCGAGTCGAACAACTGATCTCTTTCTTGTTCATGATTTTTTTAAACTAGTACTTTTCTTGGTTGAAAAATATAAAACTTTTGTTTTAGAGCAAATTGCTGTCTCTAATTTTTCGTCAAACGTTAGATGTTTTTCTTTCAAACTCTCCATGCTCTCTTCTTCTGAGCGTGAAGAGTTGGATATTGATTAATGTTCTTCGCAGAAAAGCCTTGTCCCTATCTTTCTCTCTCTCTCTCTCATTTGTGCTTGTCTAACCAAACAATTTTTACTAGGCAATCGCGTAATATCGACAGTAACTGCCACTGCTTCCTATTATCTCCCAAAATTCAGGTATCGCATTAATCCCATTACATTAACATTGCGTCTTCTCATTAATTCTTTGGATTGGAGAATATTTCATATTTTTCGCAAATTCTGAATTTTGTTCATTCTCCAATAACGAAAGAAAATACACATTCTGCAAATAGCAAAGTTCCATTTCGACTGCATAATTTTTCTAAGCCAATTTTGACTGGCTTTAAATCTGCTTCAATTGTAGTAACAGTTTCAAACTCTACATTGGCTATCGTTTGCTCTTGAATGTCAATTAATGCTTTTAAAATTGCTGACTTTATTTCTAAAAATCTTTCAAGCATTGCCAACAAACTATTCTAGCGTGTTTTGGTCCCAGCGATTCCTGAGAAATCCCGGGATCGAAGCATAATTCCCGGAAATAGAAAAAGCACAGAAATTTTATGATTTCCCGGGTACCCGGGAAAGAAACCCTAGTACTGAAGTGCATGAGCAGATGACTCGATCTGGTGGTCAGTCTGAAGCTTTTGGGCTACAGATCTCGAATTTCTTTAAAGCCTGAATTGTAACGCTTTAGTGATTAAATATAATATTACAAAGACAAGTTGAAAGAGTATTTTTGATTAATTAAAATTTTTCACATATTAAACCTTTGCAAAATTTTATATTGCAAATGGATGTATATAATAGGGTGGAT
The DNA here is from genome assembly GCA_019973935.1 of Trichonephila clavipes. NCBI lineage: Eukaryota > Metazoa > Arthropoda > Arachnida > Araneae > Nephilidae > Trichonephila > Trichonephila clavipes. The sequence continues at coordinate 1,737,040 of BMAU01001371.1, read as the reverse complement.
AGCAGTTATATGAAGGTAAAAAATTACTATTAATCGGATCCTGTTTATGGGGGGGGAGATGCTCTGTGGTATGGAGGTTAGAAGACAACAATTAAAATCAAACTTTATTATTGCCACAAAGAGGCTCAATTATCTAAAAATTGGGGAAAGACTTAATTTTGGTCAGATGATTTTAGGTACAAAATAAAATTGTGTTTTTCTACAATATATTAAATAAAACAAAATGATTATTATTGATAATTGAGCAGTGGGTAGTACAATATTCATGAAAACATTTCGCAACCCGTTTTTTTAAGTTAAAATTTAGTGCATTGCATTATCAATAGAAAGGAAAAAAGTACAGTAAAACCAGTTTTTGTGCGGTAGATAGGGACCACATAAAATGAACCAAACAAAAAAAATATTCGAAAATTTAAGTCCTTACATATAACAAACAACTTCGTAGAAAAACAGAATTTTTTTCTCTTTTTGTGCGGTTGAGAGGGACCGCATAAAAAAGTCGCCGTTAGAAAATACGTCAATTATTTACGAAATTTACGAGAAAGTGCTTCCAAACAAAATAAATAATTAAATTACACATGGAAAAATTTTAAAAACATTTAATTTCTCACTGTAAGAATAAAAAAGTTTTCTAAATGCACATACATAATTCACTGCTACTCGTCGTAATCCAAAGCACGCACCTTTCTGTGACGAATTAGTTCGAAATCGCTTTCGTCCCTTGAAGATACAATTTCAATTGATTTACTTTTTGGCACCTTAAAGTCAGTGGTAAGTTGTTGTGACAACGGTCGGTTGGTCAGTTGCTTGTAAACGTCACAAGAATCAGATTTGTGTGATCGAAGCTTTTTTTTTTTTGGGGGGGATTTCTAACTCCTTTCGGAATTGGTATCTATTTTAAGAAAATGCTTCCCCGATTTGTTGGAAAGATGGATCTCTGCATACATTTTATCCGCTCTCAAAGGATTCGGTTCTTTTTGTCTGTCTTCATGATCTATCAAATTATTGATAATGCCACTGTCATTGAAAGTTTCGTCTTCAATCTAGCGGGGGCTGTTGGCGCGTTGAGAGAAAGTTCCTTAAGTGCACTGTCGGGAGACTGTTTATAACACAAAGACATAGCGTCTCGAAGTGTATATCTTACCGGCAAAGTATGAAATCCGGCATTCTATAGAATGCCTAGCAATGTATAGAATGCTTAAAACTAGCCGGTAATGTATGAAATGATTCTTATTTCACACATTGCCTAGACATTCTGTAGAATGCCTTATGAGAAACCGGCAAAGTATGAAATACATCTCCGATTCGTTTCGAATATTATGTGGCAAAGCGCGAGACTTTTAACGCGTGCCTCGGGCTCAGAATTTGCCAGTTGCACATTATGGTTTGTTCGGGAGTGTCAAAATACTCAATTTTACTTAAGCTTGTTCAGTAAAAAATTGGGTTTTTTTCCCGTGCTGCATGAAAATGAAGAAGCAGTTATGGTCCACAGCTGGGGTAGGCAACCTATGGCACACGGTTCAATTATCAGTGGCACTCAGCACTACTCAACAAATTTGTCAATTTTTGAATAAACTTCATAAATTTGTAATAGACCTTATTTGACACACATCTTCAGAATTTGGACAATTAAGGAATTATGAAAAAAATTGAAAGATAACTTCAAAGGTAAATTTACAGCTTTTTTGTAAACTATTGAATGCCACAGATGGAGATATTTAATTGTTTGAAGAGAGAAAATTGCATATGTATTCTGCTTTTCCGCTTTTAGTTCTACATATCTGAGTAAAATATCTCTTCTCATACGAACAATATTCCGAGTCCACAAAGAAATTGTTTAGCAACTGAATTCTCAGAATCATGTCAAAGTAAAAGTCACAAATTACACCACATTTTTTGCGATATGAAAGTAGGTTCACACACTAAAAATTTTATTTAACTGTAATCACGGGAAATACTTATACTTTACGTTGTTTGTTTCTTATTTTAATAAATATGTTTAAAAAACATAATATATGTACAATATGGAGGGGTTTTTTTTTAAAATTTTGTTGAAGAAATAGTTATATTTTATGCTGTTTATTTTAATGTTAAGAAATATTTTTAATTGATGCAAAATTAATGTGTGATAAAGCTGTAATTCTGTGTAATTGAACTCTATTCTCTAACAACAATTGTTTACAACAAACAATGTTTTAAACAAACAATTACAAATCATTTTACAAAATACTATCAATTTTCTTGGTATTTAAGCTATTATGAAAAATAGTAAACAACCAATTAAATTTTTAAAAGAAAAAAAAAGTTATTGCTCTATACATATTTATAATTTTGAGGATTTTGATATTAATGATATAATAAAGGTTGCTTTTTAAAGAGAATTGCAACAATTATAATTTAATTTATGTTATAAGAAATTCCACTAATTTAAAACATTTATTGAATTAGCATTAGATCAAAATTATTTTAATTTAATGATGATCTATGTAAACAAACTAGAGACTTAAAACAAAGTAGACCTGCTTAAGTAACTTATAACCAATTTACATTTGCATTTTTTTAAAAAAAATTATTCTATTAATAATGATTTTTTTGTATTTAAATATGTCTTGATGAATAAATTGCTTTGGGTAAAAAATAGGGAACATTCTTAAGATTAAATTGTATCCTAGTTATCTGAATCTAATTTAAACAAACAATGATCCATTTTCTACAAATTACCGTCAAACAATTTGCATATTATTGATACTAAATTAAATAATACTCTTTGATGAAATAGATGGATATTTAACTCTTTTGATAAAATAGAAGCCTCCAATTTTAATATTATTATAGTACTTTGGAACGGCTCTATCCGCGATCTTCTTACAAATAGTCCTCTTGGGGAATTTTCGGTCCTTAAAAATTATTGTATAATAAAACTTCCTCCCGAAGAAGAAAACGTAAGCATGCAAATTAAGTCTAGTATATAAAGTCTAAGCTTCCAGGTTAGATGGGGAGAGAGGGTTAGCACAAACTGTTAGTGGAGCAATCCATTTGAAGTGAGGCGCAGATATTTAGTAATTGATAATTATTACATGTAAGTTGACGATTTGCACTTAAGATTTAATCTAGATTAGGTAGCTAAGAAGCCAGCGCGATTGAATTGACGCATGTGCTTTCAGTAATATAAGTCTTCTCATATCTTGCGTACCTAATTAATTGTCTATATATTTAATAAAGGGGTGCATCTCTTAACTTTGGTATATTGAATTTGTGTTGTGGTTTGTGCTGTGAATAAATTGATTGATTGTGATTATGGCTAGTATTCTTTCCAATCCCCCACACCTTTAGGCGCAGAGGCGAGACCTTTACAACTTTTTTGGAATAATAATATTACTATTTATTCGTTGTGATTTACAATTTAATCATTTTCACAAAATAAAAGTAGTGACGAAATTAAAAAATTTAATGCTTATAGTTTACATCAGCGGTTCTTAAACTTTTGATCGCCACGGCCTTCTTTAATGTATCAACCTGACATAGCGGACCCCCAAGATTTTGAACTCTTCTTCCTGACCCCTCAACGCATGCATGGCTGAGTGATTTAAAGGTTCCTCGAAAATCTTTTCTAAATTCATACATTCATAATAAGTTTAATATTATTGATTTATTATAACGTTTTATTTTTTCTTTATGTTCCCCCTATTTCTCCATATTCTCATTTTATTTATTTTGTCCAAATTATAGCAACAGTTATTTTATTCGGTAATTTTTATGTTCAGAGTAAACCTCTTATTTTTAAATTATTCTCATCTTTTCTTTCCAATGAATTACATTTTTAAATTTTTATATGGTTTTCATATTTCTTTAAGTAATATTTAAAATGGATTTTTTTTTATATATTTCGGAACAATTTTTCTTTGCGTACTATCCTGCTGCCATTTTGAAGTATTCTAATTGATAAACTTGTCCAATATTTTTCTGTTCAGATTTTCATCTTTTCTAACTCTTCAATGGATTTTTGGTTTTTTTTTATTACTTATGGGTATGGTAGATTTCAAATATTATAGTATAGTATTTCAGTTTTATATTTTTAGAAATTATTTACAATCTTACAATGACATTTTGCATACGCTCTGTTTTCTCTTCTTTTCAGTGATATAGATTAACATAGAAGAAAATTAGCATTTTTAAAAAAAAGGTTTTCTTAAATTTTTTTTTTATTTTTAATGGGCTGCCAATTGGTATTTTACCATTGCAGACTTACTACATTCCCCAGAAACTAGTATCTCTTTTTATTGGGGCTCTGTATAGGAGGATACCAATTCCGGTTCTGCCTCCACGTAGAGAGGTCGTGTTTCTCGAGCTTTACGGCACCGGAAATTCAGTTTTTCCCCTTGCCGCAGCCTTCGCTTCCCTCTTTGCCGTTCATCAACCAGCGAGTAGACTCTTTCTCCTTTAGCAAGCATTTTGGTATTTTTTTTCTCCTTTTGGTGGTGTTTTGCTTTTCCGCTTGTACATATAACTATCATGTTCAATTTACGTTTTAATAATTTCCATCGTTTTTCGTTTTATTTATAACTCCCATAATTTCCATCATGTCTAAAGATACTTTTGAAAAAGACATGGGCTCCAAGATTAAGAAAAAGAAAGTAAAGACAAGGATGAAGGCATTATTACTAGCCTTCTTCAGTCCTTCCCGGGAGCTGCAGGAACTGATGAATACCTTAAAATGGAGGCTACTCTTTCAGCTTTTGAAAATTTCCTCCAGACAGCCGACGCAAAACGTCTCAAGGGTTCCTCTCCTATGCTTATGGAATTCCTCATTCCCATCTTCCATATCTTTAGTGGCCTCATAGTCAAGAAGCTTCCATCTTCGAGCGTCTTCCCTTCTGGCCCTCCAACTGAAGACCGTTCCGACGCTCTTACTCATGAGGCCCTGGATAACGCCTATCAACACATCCGAGATTTGGAAAAGCAAGTGGCTCTATCCGAAGGAAAATTACAGGAATCTCAGCGCTGTTTCGACTCGGTCATTTCTAGCCTGGCTTCACACATTAAATCAACCGTTTCCTGTGTAAGCGATCTTAAATCCTCCATGGAGCATAACACTGATACTCTCGCCTCCCTTCCAGCCATCATCGCCAAGCCTAGCTACGCACAGGTCGCTTCTTCACCAGCAGCTGTTTCCTCCTTTACCATTCCTCCGAGTGAACAGGTCCTTCTGGTCAGACCTCTGGAACCTAATGCCGGTTCTTCCACCACCCGTAACAAAATAACTTCCTTTCTGCTGAGCAAAAATCTACCCTTTAGAATAACCAGAATTAAAAATATCAATAATGGTGGAATTGCAATCTGTTTGACCACCGACGAGGATGTAAGCAAACTAAGCCAAGAACTCTCAATAATGCTGACTTTGCAAGTTTCTCAATATCCAAGCCAGTCCGACGTAAGCCACAGTTTATATTATTTGGTGTGGATTCATCATACAACAAAGACTCCATTACCAAAGCATTACTTCTAAAAAATGATATATTCAAGGATGGTGGTTTTGAGGTCAATTTCTCTATAAAATCGAAATCTTCCAATAATTGGGTCATATCTGTAATTCCTGATCTCTACCCCGTTATCAAAGATCACGGTTATCTTTATCTAAATTTTGAGAGAGTTAGAATTGAAACATTTATATCTGTCATGCAATGCTCTACTTGTGGTACTTTGGGCCACACAAGGAATCATTGCTCCAATACTCAAGCTTGTGTGCTTCAGTTGTAGTTCCACGGACGACCATGATCGAACCTCCTGCGAACCTCGATGCATAAACTGTACAAATCATAATGTCAGGTTTAGATCAGGTTTTTCAGAAAATCACGGATGCCGTGATAAACACTGCCCAGTATTAATCCAATTTAAAAAACGTACAATGGATCACACTGATTACGGACGCTGATTTCTTTCACTTACTTTCTGACTTCTTCACTTTCGCAACCTGTTTTATCATTTTTATAATTAATTATTCCATTTATTTTTATTTATCAGCATATTGAAATTACATGTTTAACTTCATTTCATGTTTATTTTGTTGAGCTTCATTTTATTCTTTATTTTTTCCCTTCATTTTTGTATATTATGTGTGTACCTTGTGCTTTAATATTTAATATTTATATTTAATATTTATTTTGTAGTACCTTCTCAACTTTATGTACATATATTTTTATTATTATTTTGATATATTCTGTTTATATTTGTTCTTAAATTGTTCTGATTCACCTCTTATTTTTATGTAATCAAGGCACATTTTTTGCGTGTTATTATATTCACCTAATTAGTTTTTATTATTCGATTTTATTTGTTTTCGATTCGTTTCCTTATTCAAAATTTTTTGCAAGGCAGATTTTGGCCAATAATTTTTTTATCTTAGTTATTATTACTCACGTACATTATTTTGTATGTATCTTTCATGCATTCCGTTTATTGTATTTAATTTTTAAGTATTTATACTAGTATTGTATTTTTATTGATTTTTATAATATTATATTTGTATTGTATTTGTTTTGATATTTTAATTCCTTTTATTACTTTTATTTTCATTTTGCATATACTACTATCTCTATCTTTAATTATTTTATGCTTTCAATTCTTGCTTATCCATTGCAGTTATAACCACTCCTTTAATTCTGGCAGATCTTCTTAGAATTTTACAACTAAATGCGAATCACTCCCGGTCTGCCCATCTTCAAGCTCACTCGGTTGCAGTGGAGATGGGTTTCGATTTACTTCTCCAGGATCCTTACCCTAACTTTGATCTTCCCTTAAATTCCCCACTTGGTTCCTCTCAATTCTTTTCAAATTCTCTCAATAGTGCAATTGTTTGTTATAATCGGAATATCATTTGCAACTTTCGCATGAAAACAGATCACACTGTGTCCGTTAACATTAAATTAAATCAAGTTCTTCTTACTGTTATTAACGTTTACTTTTCCCCTCATGGTGATTTCTCCGAGGCTATTAATCAATTGAACCTCTATAAAGGAATTAATAAGAATTGTTTGTTAGCCGGGGACTTCAATGCAAGGTCAGTTGTTTGGGGGTATAAGAACACTGACAGGAGGGGCGATATCTTGGCTGATTTCTTACTCTCCAACAATTTGCATCTTTGCAATATTCCAGGTCTGGGACCAACCTTTCATGGCCCTAGGTCCGCGGTTGGGAACCCCGATCTCACCCTCACATCTTGCGACCTGGTTTCCTTTGTTGAGAATTGGGAAATTCTTTCCACCGAATCCCTTAGCGACCATAGTTTTATCAGTGTTCATCTCCGGTGTGATCTAATCTTTTCTGACTTTGTCTTTAAAACCAAATATGGCATTAATAAATTCATCTATAATTTTCGCAAGAACTATAACCTTCTTAATTCCTTCTTGACTAACATCTCCTCAATTGAACTACTTGATGATTTCGCTAGTCTATTAATTAATACTACAAATGCCTCTGCCTTCTCAACTCTTAGAAAGCGCCGGGTTTTAAATACCCCTTCTTTCAAATGGTGGAACAATTCCTTAAGAATCCAGCGTAATCAGCTGAATGCATACAAGCGGAGGGTGGTTTCTCTCACTACGCATGGCATGTCGGTCGACGAGATTGCCTCCATGCACTCCAGGTACAAAGCCCTCAGGGCCAACTATAAAAAGTCAATAATTGACACCAAGAATAAAGCTTGGGAGTATTTCTGTTCTACGAATTCTAATAATTTTGGATTTACTTTTAAAGCAGCTTTCGGAAAGTTATCCAGCCCAACTAATCTTCATCAAATTTCGACTGGCGATCCTGCCTCTTTGTTCCATAGTAAGGTTAGCCTTCTTGATTCTCATTTCCCTTCAGGATCTTCTCCTATTCCTCTTGTCTTCAATGACTGCTCTCCTCCTTCATGCCTGAGCCCCAGTGAAGTTGAAGTCGTCTTCCGGAAGCTTCGTGCGGGTAAAGCCCCGGGTATTGATCTCATTGACTATGCTATTTGGAAAGCTCTTTATAACTCCTTCCCCAACTTGCTTTTTCGGTTCTTTAACCTCTGCATCCAATTTAATCACTTCCCTTCCATTTTTAAGAACACAAAAATTAAATTTTTACTAAAGCCCGGGCGTGACCCATCGTCTACTCTCTCCTATCGACCAATTTGTTTGCTCTCCACCCTTGGCAAAATTTTAGAAAGAATTTTTCTTAATAGGTTTCTCCGTTGTATTTCTAAGAATAATATTCTCCATAGATCTCAGTTCGGCTTTTTAGGGAAAACCGCAGCTGCATTGAGGCCGTGGACAAATTAGTGCATCACATTAAAAATACCAGGGTGAATAAACATACTGCTTCTACGTTTATTGATATCAACTCTTCTTTTGACAACGTTGATTGGTCGACTCTCTTCCATATTTTTCAATCATACCGTATTCCTCTTCACTTTCAGAAATTCATTCACTCTTACCTCACTAACAGGGTAATTATCTGGACTGATAATACTTTTACCATTAAAAAACAAATTTTTAAAGGCTGCCCACAAGGGTCCGTTCTTTCACCAACTCTTTGGAATATTTATTTTAATCCTATCCTTTCTCTTAACTCTGAACTGTTTCTTCTCCAAGCCTTTGCGGACGATCTCGCAATTGTCTCTTTTGGCCTTTCACGTAAGGAACTTGAAGATAATACTAATAAAATCCTTAGTTTAGTAAATTCTAAGCTTTCCGAGCTCAATTTGTCAATAGCAACTGCTAAAACCGTTTCAGTTGTTTTCAGATGTCTCTTTATTCAAGGCCGTGGTTTTCGAGGGAGCACGACCTTCAGGAGGAATCCCATTTTTAAAATTGGTTCCAATTCCATCCATATCTCTAAGTCATACAAATACTTGGGTGTCAACATTGACAATCGCTTATCTTGGACTCCCCATATAAATTCTATCAAGGATAAGATTCTCTGGATTTCTTCCAACTTTTATCGTGTTTCCAAAAATTTCAATCACCAGCATATTTCCCTAATGAAACTTTGGTATACTTCGGTTGTTCAACCAATCATCTCCTACGGAGCAGGGTGTGGGGTGGATCCCTGACCTCTATCCAGGTCAAAAGCTTAAATCTATTCAGAGGATTTACTTATTAAAAATCACTAAAGCCTATAAAACCTCCCCTACTGACGCTCTTAATATCCTATCAGGCATTCCCCCATTCATATTGTTATTCGCTCTCTCTACTTTAAATTCCAACTTTGGAACAACAGGAACGATCTCCTTCCAGGCCTTATCCCAGCTACGAAATTGGACTCTTTTATTTCCCTTCATCAGATCCTTCCCGATTTTCTTTCCTTTCCCATTAATACTTTCCAGGGCCCATCTGAGTGGGAAGTGTATACTGACGGATCCAAAATCGATTCCAATGTTGGTTTCGCCGTGTGTATTTTTTTTTCGGGGGTCTCCCTTTAAAACATATCTCTTTAAAATTCAGGATTTTAACTCGGTCTTTCAGGCAGAGTTCTCTGCCATGGGTCTCTCTGTCTGTTGGGCAGTTCATCATAATACTAAAATTCATATTTATACTGACAGTCTCTTCTCTATTCTCTTTCTTAATAATCTTACAAATAAATCCAGTTATCTCAATTCCATTAAATTCAAATTGTTTCAATTCAGAAGCTACTACAATCTTTACTGGGTCAAAGCTCATAACAATAACCTTTATAATGATTACGCCGATTTTTGCATGTTCCAAAGAAGACGAGAAGCTCATGAAAAAAAAGGAAATGTGGTACAGCCCCTGAAGTACGAAGACCTGGAGCACCCGAAGGTAGGGGACTGATTTGGCTCCTTCACCTACAGGCCTTAGCTGAGAAAAATGGCCGACTCCTCCGACTCACCCCTGGTATAATAGGCAGGCCCCAGGTGGTGCCCTTTCCATCAAGGCGGATAGAGTCGTCCAAACAACTATTAGTAGGCTTGCAAGTGGACACATTAGAGGCCTTTCCTTTAACTTAGGCCAGAAAATTTACGAGAATTGTACTAAATGCAATTTGGTACAGGCAACTCCAGATCATCTTTTGTTTTGTGCAGGACTTGAAAGGGAGGACATCTATTCCAGTCCTCTTTTGGTGTACGATTTCCTGAGGACTCTTGGGCTCATGGACCTGGTCTAGCCTGCGGCTAGACAGGAGGAATTAGTCAACAACAACAACGCCGATTTTTATGCAAAACAGGCTGTATATGATGGCGAAGTGTTTTCGGTTCCCGCTCCTCGCTCCTTCCTCTCCAGTTCCTTAAATAAATTTATCCTAGAGTCTTTTTTTTTTTGGACCTCCTCTTGGAATGATTGCAATACTGGACTAAGGGTCAAGCGCTTTTTCAATAATCCTAAATTAAACATTCTTCCCATTTCCTAAATATCTGGTCCATTTTCTAACTAATCATGGGCCTTTCCCCCTTACTTGCACAGGTTCAATCTCCTTCCCTCTCCAAATTGCCTGTGTGGGTCGCCTGGAGACGCCGACCATTACATATTCCACTGCCCCTTCACTTCTGATCACCATCTTGTTAACCCCAGCCCGAATGCTCTCTATCCTTGGGTCAACTCTATTATTAATAATCGTGCAATTCACAATAAATTAATTTCCTGCTTTGCTATTTCCAAATCCATATGTGATAATTTGGCTTAACTTTCCCTTTTCCCTCTTCGGTTCTTGCTATAACTTTAAATCTTTTTTGTTCCCCTCCCATAATTTTTTGCAGCTTCCTGTTTTAACCCTTAGTCATCATTCTGGGTTTACTTTATGATTAATTTCTTGTTTTTTTTTTCTCTCTTTTTAGCAAAAATGGTTTCTTTAATAAAATTCAATAACTTATCTGTTTCCCCCCTTTCTCCCTCTTTCTCTTTTTTGAGTGTCTTAAAAATATAATTGAGGAGGAAATGTAAAAAAAAAAAAAATCATCTTTTCTGTGCTTTCTCAAAAAAAAAAAAAAATCTAACGACAACAGGAAGTGTTGGCGCCATTCTTGTCTGTGTTTGTTAAGTGTTTTTTTATGTATTTGCTTTGTGTAATTGTTAAGCGTTTTTTTCTGTATTCCCAATTCTCAAAATTTTGGGGAAGGGACTTTGTACATGTTTTCGTTTAATTTGATAATAAAATACTTCTCGGAGGGTCGGATGCAGCTCTAAACCCTTTGGGTGAGCTCGATTCTCTGGAGTAAGTAAGTAAGCGCCGCAAGTAACTTTGACGCCCTGTTTCCTCCCCAGAGGGAGTTTACTTGAGATCTGGACGATGCAAACCAGTACTAGGATTTAATTTTATCGATAGCATCTAAATCAGAATACACACTCCAGGGATTTTTAATCACTCCAGGGATCCGTATAATCAGACGATATGGCCGCTGTTGATTTTCAGCATCATGAAAATCCACCGACTTGGGTCGGGGTTGAAACCGCAACCTTAAGTTGCAGAAGATCAGCGACAAACCAACCACGCCACCCAGTCGGCTTTTAAAACAATTATTAACCCAGCTATCTTAGTTCCTAAGTTTACTGATATTTAATTGAGGTCACACACATTTTTAGGACCTATACTGTCTAGTTATACCTCTAAATATTGTTCAATTATTTTTATATGTTTATGTGTATTACGTTTTATTGAGTTTGTTATATTTATTAAGTTTGCGCAATTGTTTACATTATGTTTTTTTAAGTTTGTAAGTATTTTATTAGCTTAAATAGGATTTACAGCAGTTTAGTATATGTGTGATTAATAATTATATAATGTGTGACATTTTCACGTCACGCAGCTGAAAACTCGACTTCTTTTTGTGGATAGGGTAACCAAGTTTCCATTCACACGTGCACTCCTAAATATTGCGAAGTCCTGTCTTCCGACAACGGCCCGGCAACCTTTGACACCGTGAGAAAAGCCCCACTCCACCAACTAGCCGTATGTAATTCGAGCATAAAGGGCAACCGCCCTTCCATCCCATGAGCCTGAAGAGGGCAGAGGAAGTCTGTTGGGAAACCTCGAAGAGAACGGTTGTGATGTCCTCCTTCACAAGTATTATATTCTGAACCTTAATTAAGTAACCAATATTTTGAATAAATTCAAAGTAAATGAAGAACTGTAGTTAAAAGCAGTGGCGTAAATTAACCAAATATTTAAATTCGTAAATCTCACGCTACCATTGAAATTTCTCAAACGTCACAACAGGACGTCCCATAATTATTGGGACAAACTTTAAGGGGATGTAGAGGAGATCACAAGGATTCAGATTTGCATAGCAACCCATGGTCGGAAACGTCATGGGAATGTAGTATGACAGGTACAAGAAACGAACACATTGAGCAGCACACATGGGGTATTAAGCCATGAATATTCTCGTCAGCCCATAAATGCACATTGTGGCGGTTGAACACACCATTTCGCGTAAGTACGAATCATCCGTAAGTAAAACGTAGGATGGGAAATCTCTTCTTGGCGGCATTGGTCGAGATGCCACCTTGCAAAACGCACATGCTCAGGATGATCTGTGAGGAGCTGTGACGTTCACACCCATATTATCTTTGAATATGGCATGGGTGGGTGTAAGCCTTCCCGCTGCAAAACACTACTCCGAGATCCCCCAGCAGCAGTAGCGATGGCTCGTACGCTGGTACTCGAATTCCTTCGAACGGTATACAACACATTTTGTTCCATGCTGGGAGTAACAGTCACTTGTGGGTCGCCATCACTGCACTGCACATTAAGTGATCACACATCACTTAATGATCCATATGCGCACAAAATGCGCTGCAAAATAGAAGACAACCAGTGGGCCGGTGCCTCTGTCTGTGGATAACTTTCCCGATTCAAACCTTCTGCTACTCGTGTATTTTCTTTTTCCAATGCGTAAATCAGGTGCATAACTGCCAGCTCGGTGTTCATAAAACGTATCATACTCCTCTGCGGGAGATCACAACTCAAATGACCTAGGTAGAGCAGGTCTGTTTCCTCCAAAGATTCTGTGAACAACGCCGCCTAGCGTGGAACGAAAACTTTTCCGAACCATGGATTTACAATACAAGTCCGATTCCTTGTGATGTCCCGTACCTTCCCATAAAATTTGTCCTAATAATCCAGGGACAGCATGCGTATATATATATATATATATATATATATATATATATATATATATATATATATATATATATACGATTATATAGAAAGGGCTTCTTTTTTTAATTTGAATTTCTTACTTTATGTTTCTTAACTTTTATTTTACATTTAAAAAAACTATTGACATATAACATTTTAAAATGCATAGTAAGGCTACATTTTTTTAATGCATACACAATCATACAGTATATATTTTTAAATTACAACCACACAACCCCTTTTAAAAATTTAATGAAAGCAATAATCTGTAATTAATTTTCTTTAATATAAAAACTTAAGAAATGAATTAAAATTTTCGAAAAAAAATTACGCTACAATGAGATGACCAACGAAGCTGGGGCACCTCACTTAATAATTCTGAACCATAACATATTTAGTTATTCTACGTAGTTTTAACCACTAAGGGGCAATATTATGAAAAAAAATTCAATCTAATTTAACATTAAAAAGAAATGTTTCCTTGATATATATATACTAATAAAATTAAGTTCATTAGAGGTGATAGCAGGTGTCAAATTTAGCATAAACAAAACTGAAAAATAATAAGTTGACCAGCTCATTGATACCTAAAACAATAGATTCCCCGATGGTTAATAATATTTAACACAAACGGACAAAACTACTAAACCACACATATTGCAAAAGTAGGACAAATTAATATTGTTTATTAGAGCGCTGATTCTGCAATCAATTGTGTGTGTTATGTTTTGATAAACACGTCTTCGGAGCCTTGTTGATAAATGTTACTTAAGAGGCGTGTTGTGGCGAGTGAAATTATTACGTGACTAAGAACATTTCTTGGCATGAACACTAATCAATAGCGTCTAAATAAGGCTTCAAAGGTATCAACAGATATTCACGATAATGAATGCTGAAATATACAATTTAAAACAGTTTTCTATAATTTTGTTGTTTTTGGTAACGTTAAATGACAAGTTGTAATGTTTTCAGAAGTATACTCATGTATCTAAATGAGCATACTTACAATTTGAGGTAATCTAAATAAAAATACGTAGGGAATTTTATTTTCTAGTAGGGTTGCAACGTGCTGTTTTAAAGGTTATTTTGGTTAAAAAAATAATCCTGAAAAGCATCTCTAATACATTTCTATTTTACTTTATATAGCAATGAGTACTGTGGTTTTCATGATAAGTATAATTTATTATTTTTCAAGCATACGATTAATAATTTACATCGAGATAATTTTTCGAGACGTTTTAATGCTTAAAATTATTTTTGTTATTTTAATCGAAAACAACAAAAAAAATGCATTTATATTGTTACAATCCGTTCCCCGCTATATATATATATATATACTAGAGGACCCGACAGACTTTGTCCTGTACACACATCTTAAATTCAAAAATTCTGAATTTTTATTAATAAGCTTTAACAATCTGGACCCTTTTGAGTAAAATTTATATTAAAAAGTTACTACAATGTCTAACGTCATTACATGTACGGTTATCACAATTCAATCAATAGATAGCGTGAGAGTATGTGTATACTATGAGCGAAGTTAAATGTAAAGTCTGTGTGAATAAAAATTTAAACTTGTTTTAATTAAAGGTGAAAAAGTTGAGAGACTCAAGCTATTTTATAACAGGTATATTTATTAAATTGTACATAAAATGTATAGTTTTTTATGCACACTTCAAAGCTCTTCAAACACTAATTACATCTGAATGTAATAATTTAATTAACACACGATTTATTTCAACAAAATAATAACACGAAGTGACAAAATATTTTTCTGAAACGATCACAGGACCAACTGTCGGGACCAACTTGAATTATAATAAAAGATTTTTGAATATTCGATACTGCGATCGTAGCACAGTCTGCCGGATCCAATGTAAAACATTCCAAGATCAACAATTTATAAATAAAAAGTTAATTAAATAAACATTTCTAAACCGAATTATAAATCTAAACCATTCTCGAGTCCACTGGAACAGACAAAAAATTTCATTGAAATCGGTCCAGTCGTTTAGGAGGAGGAGTTCAGTGACAAACACACGCACAGAAGATTTATATATATATATATATATATATATATATACAGAAGATATATATATATATATATATATATATATATATATATATATATATATATATATATATATATATATATATATATAAAATTACGTGTCACAGTGTTTGTCCGCGATAGACTCCGAAACTACTCAACCGATCCTGACATAATTTTGCATACTGTGTGTCATTTCGTCCAACTTAAAATATAGGATAGTTTTTATCTTATAACGTCATTATATTTTTTTATTGCCGGAAATGCGTAGAATCCGGGAAACAGGAAAATTTGCAAAATGTTGGAATGTGTGTGTGCTTGCGGAAGCAGATTTTGTAAACCAATGTGCATGAAAAGTCAGTGCCTGGTGTATTTCGGGGCGTATAATCTGAATTTCGAATTGAATCCCCAGAATATTTGTAACTTTACCTGACAATACCGGATGACCGTATTTTAGACACTTCCTGGCAGGAATTTACATTAAAAGCCATGGAACGTGAAAACTTGGTCCCTGGCGTATTCGGAAACGGGCAACCTGAATCTGATATCCAATATAATGTAGCAACTTTGCCGGGTAACGCCGGAAGAACGTTTTTAGACAAACCCTGGCAGGGGTTTGCCTTAAAAGCCTTGGAGCGCGAAAACTCGATCCGGCGTATTTTGAGACGGGAAATTTGAATCCGATATCCGATATGAGAATTTTTCGCAAATTTGCCGGATAATTCTGGACGACTGTCTACTACGCAGACCGTGACAGGAGCATTCCTTAAATGTCTTGAAGCGGGAAAAGTACTTTTCTAATAATTTCCGGGATGGTGAATGAGAATCTGAAATAGCATATTAGGAATTACCATAACTTTACCGGATAATGCCGGACAACCCTAATGACCTTTCCAGCGACTGAACGTGCCGGCTCAGGGGAGCCAAAAGTAGTCTCCGGTTGTGTCAAAGGAGGGAAAACGAGAATCTGAAATAAGGTTTCAGAAACACTCATAAATTTGCAGGATGTTGTCGAAATTAAGTAGAATGGCCTCGCGTTCGAGTTCCACTTACGAATTTTCATTCCCTCTATCGGCTAAATTTGCAAGCGCTAGGGCACCGAAATTCAGCTCCGTGTGTGTGTTTCGGAGCGGAGAAGGAGAATCTGTGATATCGGATTTTAGGTGTTCCGGTAAATTTTTTTATCGATTAATGCCGGGCGACCGTAATATGCATGGACAGGGGTATCAGTCTAACTTGCAAACGTAGGGACGCAAAAAGTGGGTCCCTGACGCATTTTGAGACGGCCGATCTGAATATTTAATTCAATTCGAGAAATTCCCATGTTAAATAATGCCAGACGACAGTATTTTAAAAGAACCATGACAGGGGCTTCTTAAAATTCTTGGAGCGTGTAAAGTGCGTTCCCTGTGTTTTTCTGGAGTTTTTCTGGGAGGGGAACAAGAATCTGAAATCGGACTTTAGGAACTTCAGTAACTTTGCCGGATAATGCCGAACGATAGTACTGCCTGTCCCTTCAGGGACGGAGCTTGCAGGAGCCAAAAGTGGGCACTAGATGCAACTCGGGATGGGGAACGAGAATCTGGATTCGGATTTCAGAAACTCCCTTAATTTTTCTGGATATTGCCGGAATGAGGTCAAATCGCTTTGCGTTCGAATCCCGTGTCAGTATTTTTATTCCCTATAGCTACTAAGTTTTCAGGCGCAGCCTTACGAAAGTACAACCAACAGAAAATTGCATTGGTTATTGCATCTTCAGGCATTGCTTCCACTTTTTTAAATGGTGGTTAAATGCACATTCAGCATTCCAGCTGCCATTAGACATTCTTGAGAAACCTGACACAATGTATAATATTAAAAAAAAGAGCGGAATGGCTACGGTATTTCAAAGGAGTTCAATTATAATCTGCAATGGCCCATAAACACTCACACGAGGCTGTACATAGAACTTTGTAAGATTAAAACGGCAACGAGAAAATATTCGGTGGTGCTGTCCTATTACTGTCTGGTGATTTTCGACATAAATTGCAAGACATTCCTCGCTCTGCTTTTGCTTAAGAGATTAACGTAAATTTAAAACAATTGTATTTATGGCGAAACGTTGAATCACTTCGATTGATCATAAACACGTGTATTCAATTGCAAGGTGATCAATCGGCGCAAATATTTTCTAACTAACTGCTGGATATTCGAAACAGTGAAGTAGAACTGCATCAAAATACACAATGTATCAAATTGCCAGGCAATTTCTGTGCTATTGTTCAGACAAAAAAAAGTTGATTGAGAGCGTCTTCCCAGATATATTTAAAATCATTTAGGTAATGACTGGCTCTGTACTTGGGTAGGAAAAAAAATACTGATGTTGGCGAAATAGACTTCCAGGTACAGAGTTGTTGCCAGTTGATCTAACGCCTTTTCAATCAATCGACGTTGTTGATGAAAACGAAACTGTAATATTTTTTTAATTTCCTGGATATATTAGAAATGACACATCACAATCTTCGGTTGAAGATTGGTTCATTGTTTATTCTGCTGCGTAACTTAAATACACCTAGATTATATAACGGTACACGTTTGGTCATCAAAAGAATTACCGCGAATCTTCTTAAAGCAACCATTTTGATTGTAAAGTTTAAAGGAGAAATCGTCCTTTCGCCACGTATTTCATTGATACCGTCAGAATCTGCAATACCATTCAAAAGGCTTCAATTCCCAATTCGTTAGGCTTTCACGATAACCATAAACAAATCTCAAAGCCAAACAATGTCAACTCGGGGCTTGGACACAGAAAACTCTTGTTTATCGCATGGGCACAAATACGTTGCATGCTTACGTGTAGGAAAACCACCAAATCTATGTGCGTAGGCAAAAAACAAGTTATCAAAAATTATTTTGCACCGATTAGCGATTAATTTTATAAAAGTTATTTACTGTTATTATTTAGAACGATAAACATAATATTAAAAATCAACGCTATATTAACCTCATTTATTAAATTAAATCTTCATATTGTGTGTTGTTACTCACAACTTCATAAATAATTCATACATTATGCTATACTCAATTAAGAGAAGAATAAAATGCAAAATTAAAAAATTATAATGTTTTATGCTTGAATTCAACTCTCCAAAATTGTAAACGCAAAATAAATATGACAGTATTAAATACTAAGAATAATATTAAATCAAAGAATGTGACCCATTTTTCATCCTCAGTCACGATCCATTTAAGAAATGGATCGATTTCATCCCGTTTGGCCAAGGCTTCGCAGATGGAAATTCGATTCATTATGTTTTTGGTGATAATTGGTGTGACACCCACAAACATCGAGCTTCTTTTTGAATCCAACTTTGCACAAATGGTTTAAAACTGTTTTATGGTCGATCTTTAGCTCCTGGGTGATGCTACGACTACTAACATGCCGGTCAACTTTGATTATTTCTGTGATTTTATCGACATTTCCAACGATGGGCCTTCCTGTGCGAGGTGCATTGTGACGTCCCCCTTTCGAAACGAGTTTCACCCTTTCAGAACAATACTATACTGAATTTTGGTGCACGTGCAGCTGGAGCTCATTATCGTTTATTTAGAGTTTGGACTTTGGTGCCAGTGCGACTGGACATACAATAGTTTTGCCATGCTACTGTGGACGAGATCGCTTCCGGGCAGCTGACTGTCACCTTACATATACAATGGCGAATTGTCATCAAAGGCGGTAAAATGGCGACAGTGGTATTCGGAGCATGTGTCGGACACTTACAGGTTTGTGAAGAAACCAGGGTAGACGATGATTGGCGGATTATGCGCCAATGGGCTCTAATGAGTTGGGGATCAGGGATCGACTCATTTGGGCCCACCAATGAGAAAGCGTGAGGGGGAGAAATGGACTTCCCCTGATGTTTTAAAAGGTCTGGAAAAACCGAAAGAGGGGAGAAAAAAGAAAAAAAAAGATCGAAAAAGACGAGGGCTGGTCGTTTTCGGATAGCGGAAAAGGAGGGATCTCGAAGTTTTGGATCGTGATGCTGACGATGAGTCCTGGACGCGAATAAGAAAAAACGCCTTGCGGACTGTACCGAGACAAGCTGTGGAGAGAACGACTTGAAAAAGGGGCTACCATACTGGCTAGGCACAGAGACAGTTTAATTCTTAATCTAATTTAATCTAATTACCCTGTTGGAGAAAAAAATATTTTAAGTATTTTTTACTCCCACAACCTTGCTGTGATGTTTTATTTCTACGCTACCTTCCTCACGACGTTACAGCATCATTAACATCAAAAATGCCTGAACGGAATCGACGATACCAAAATTGCACGTAATTAGCTGCTACAGTATCGGCACCATAAACACCATTCAGAATTTCAGCCACCTGGCTTGCATTTTCACCTTTATCAAAGAAAAACTGTAAAACATACCGAATTTTCTCTTTGTGGACTTCCATTTTTAACACCCCGTAACTCACAACTGAATGGACCAAACAAAAAACAGCAAAAGAATTTTTTTACTGGGAAATGTCGCTTTGACAACGAGCATGAATTTGAAATTGTTTGATCTATACTTCACGAGATATCGACACCTACAGCCATCTACCGAAAAAATAATGGATTTCTTTTTCCCCAACCTAATATATAAATTATTGATACTTAAGTCATAGCATTAAGCAATGTGATCTTATAACTCTCACCTTTTAATTAAATAAAAGGTGAGAGATTATAAAAAAGGTAATTTAATTAAATATCTAAAACTGCAGTAAAATTATCTTTTATGCTCCCTTAACCCACTCCCCTAAAGTGAATTTTCGCAAAACGCATTTTTAGTAGATCGTTACGCAACAAAATAAACTTGTTTGCCAATTTCGAAGTCAAAATTTAGTAGTTCAAAAACAGAATTTTTTTTTTAATCATACCTTTAAAAGTCGATTTCCGTTGAAACCGTTCTTAGGGAATTTCTATTCAACAAAAAAAACATACATAACAAATTTCCTTTTTGTAGATCTACTACAGTAGTTCTCAAACTTTTTTGATCCATGGACTCCTTTTTAGAGTCAAAACTTGTCCACGACCCCCTGCTAGTGAAAATGCTACAATAATGCATAGTATAAAAATTACAAATTAAAAAAACAACATTTTGTTGAAGAGATATTTATTTTAATCATAACTTTTGTTTAAAATAAAATTTTTAAAAAAAGTTATGAAGACTTGGATGATTAGATATTATGAGTGTATTTATGTCCGGCTCAATGTTTGTGAGTATCAACCGCAAATCCACATAAACACTAATTTCTAGTAGGATTTGTTTTCTCTTTTTTTTTTTGTTGTTATGAGGTTTATAACGGCTCTCTACCGTTATTTGAGATAAATAACGGTAGCATGATATTGATTAATTTAAATATTTAGTTTATTTACGTCATAGCTATTATTTACAGATTCGGCTTGCTTGGTGATCAAGGTCCTAGGGACCCTTCTGAGATTGAAGGCCCCGGTGCACAGTACTGCCTAGCCCACTAGTAGCTACGCCATTGGCTATGTGTCATCCTCATCATTTGATCATGGTTCAAAATTAAGAAATTCGTCACCTATAGCTCGTTTGTTGCTTTGTAGAGCGACTCTAATCAATACTCACTTCCGCCGAAAGTTTTGCACATCACAGAATTCCAACAGTATGCATCCAGAATCAGCCTCTTCCTTTCTTTCTGAAAATATATACACTTTTCCGCATTTATTATTTGCTCATTTATTTTACACGATTACTTATTTTTCTCAATATTCAAAAAAAAAATTGGTTTTATATATTTATTTTCATTTATATACTTATTTTTATTTGAAAATCTCATTTCCTTACCAAACCTCCTAATTGTTGGAATAAGTTGAATTTGGTTTTATATATGTAAAAGAAACGGAAAGTACTCCTCTTGGGGTTGGTAGATAGATTTTTCCGGTAAAATTAGGTACTGATTAGGGATTGCAATACCGGTATACCAAGTACTGGTATTTTGAGCGATTTGTGCAATTTTGTAATACCGGTATTCACAAGTTTAAATATGGTTTTTTCGGTATTTTTTTTAATTGGCTCCACTATATGTTCAGGGATCGCTCCAACATAGCAAAATAGTATAGGTTTTTTTTATATCTCCCTAACTGGCTAAATGAATTAGACTGTGAATACAAAGTTGCATTGTACAATCAAGAGAAGTGATAAAATATGTGAATCATCCAAGGAGGCGGGCCCAAACTATCCTATAGCAGCTCAGAGAGATACTGCACACGCGCAGGATTCGTAATCTCATATTCGTATCTGTGAAAAAAAAGGTTGTAGTTGTGAAGAAAGTGCGTAATATTTCGATATTTTTTAAAATTGGTCAGTTTTGTTATTCACATTGTATTTGCATACCATACCATACGGTTTAAATATTTTTTTCAGATTTATTATATACTAGCTGCATGGCCCGGCTTTGCACGGGCTTTCTCTTTCCCTCATGACGCCAGCAATTATGTGTGTGTTTGTACGCGCGCAATGTGAGTGATTTCTAAAATTATTACATTAAATTTCCCTTTTTTGAAATTTGTTCCACATATTTTCGATTTAAGACAGGTTTTTCTCCCTCCCTCTAGCCCGGCATAACACGGTTTTTTTAGTGTAAAATTACTGTTTCCTCTTCCTCTCCCCCTCACAGATAAAATATAGCTTCAAATTTTGATCTATGACTTTTAAAAAACAATACTGCATTAGTTAAAAATTTATTAATGTGAAGCAATAAAAAGAAAACGATTCTTTAGTTAGCTTAAAAATGTCTGTGAAATGTATTATTATATTATGAAATAAAAACAGTGACGACACTGATGAAGGTAATAAATGAAAAGCGAAAGCGCACTGAGGTATGGCGTAGACAAAACAGAAGGGATAAAAAAGATAGATGAATGCTGTCATGGGCTTTTTTGCAAATGGCAGAATTTTTTCCTACTTTCTTGACAATTGTCGTTATATTTTGAAAACTTCTCACAATATCTTTATAAATTTTAGCCTATGTGTTATTCTGATTTATAAGCTATATTACTGTAAAGTTTCATTAAAATCCATTCAGTTGTTTTTGCGTGAAAGACCCACAAAGATACTCACAAACTTTCGCATTTATAATATATATTAGATATTAGATTAGATATTAGATATACTCATAAATAATAACCTATATTAATGAATAAGAATAACTTTTAAGAACATAAAAAATCAGTTGAAATACTTCGGTGTGGTTTCCTTATTTATATGATGAAAACCACAGACTGTGTGAATAGTGATATTTAAACTTTTTGTGATTTAAATAAATAAGATGTTCATTTATACTGTTTTGTGATTCCTTATATACCGTTATACTTTATCAGTTACACATTATTTTTTGTGATATTTACACTCCCTACTAAAAGTGGCAAACAAAACAAAGAAAAACGTGTTTTCTTTCATTTTCTGAAATTTCAACTACCGGTATTAAAACCGGTATCCCGGTATTTAGACCTAAAAAATACCGAACTTTTGGACCTATATTGCAAATCCTGGTACTGATAAATAAGTTTAGTGTCTACAAGGCACATTAAGAATGTTCTGAAGTTGATAAATTATTCGTAAGATAAAAGGGGAAATGGAATAATAAGAAAATATACGCACTAAATATGATCTTCTTAGCTGCTGTTACGGTCACCTGAAGGAGCAATAGGATGAAAACAGGATAAGGAATAAACATTTGCGTTGATAATCATTGCTGATCGTATTAGCCTGAAAAAGAAAAGAAACAAAAGTGTAGATATGTTTTTCAACTTGTTGTTTTGCCCCTTCCATAGAGAAAACAAGTACATGATATGATTTGTAACTTCTTATCTATATTTAAAAAAAATAGAAAAATGCACTGACATATATTTTTTTAACGATGTTAAAAAATATACATGTGTTTAAATTATTAAAATGTCATTAAGCTCAATAGATATCTTTTGTAGGGAGAATTGCCTCAGAAATCTATATGAAAGAGGACTTTTGTAATATTTCTTGTTATTGAAAATCATTTTTGAATAACATTAACTCCAAGAATATGAGTCAGAACACACAGGAACTAGATCAAAAATATTAATAATTAATCCGTTAAAATCTGAGAACTAAAACTTGTTTAACACATCTAGAGTCATAAAATTGTCTTTGAATTTCCATCAGGACACAACATTCTAAAGAGAACGTTGCTAATTTAAGGATTAAAAACTAACTTAACAAATAATAGAACATTGTTTTTTAAATTTAACAGATTCAAAAGATGATAATTTTTTTAAACAAACCATAATTAAATTTTAAAAAAACAATAAAGAAAAGAAGGGATAAGATCTTAATAATAAGACTATGCAAATAAATTTCGGGAGAGGGGGAAGGGGTATTATCAAAAAAGATCTTTTTTTTCTTTGATAATTAGTGTAGTTAATAATAATTTTCTCCTTATAAACTCAAACAAGTATAAAGTAGAATTTTATCTTTCAAATGAAGCCAAGGGAACCTTTTTTTTTTAAGTAAAAAAATGAAAACAACACTTCTTTCAAAACTCATATTCATGAGATTTGCCACTGTATAACAGAAAATAATATAAATAAAGACCTTCATTTTTAAAAGGGTTGCTCCAGAATCCGTTTCAAGACATTTTTCGTTGTATACGATGGTTCAGTCATTAACGGTTTGACGTTAATCAATAATCTTCTCAGAATTGAAGTGCTTTACTATACACAGACGTATAAATATTCGAAGAATTATCCTATTTCTCGAACTAATAAGGTTCTTTTTCTTTCACTGCATAGGAATTTTCTATCAGAAATTGTTTTGAGCCTTAAAATAAGAACGCCTTAAAATAAGAAAATATAAAAGGGTGTTTTTCCCTTTTACCACATCCTCATTTTTATAAAGTTTAGCCAATGTAATATTTAAGTATTTTAAAAATTCTCTTCTAAATGCTATATAGTTAAATTTTATTGAAGGTAATAATTATTTTGATCATTTATATTTTGTTTCATTAAAATTCAAAAAAAGTAAAATAATTTTATAAATTTAAAATACTTAAATTGATTCACTTTGGTTGAAGAAAAAACAAAAAAATTTCAAACGCTTTTCATTTAAAAAAAATTATAAATTTAAAATACTTAAATTGATTCACTTTGGTTGAAGAAAAAACAAAAAAAATTCAAACGCTTTTCATTGTCTTCTTACGACTACGAGCCATTTTAGATAATATAATAATAAGAGAATAGAATATTTTAAAGAAAATAAAGATTTAACTAAACGATTTTTTTGTATGTTCCCACAATGCAGAAATGAAAAAAAAAGCAGCAGACGATATTTTTACTAAGGGAATTAATCCAAAAAAAAACATGTTTTGGTATACAATTACTTTTGTGAAGTATTTTTCCTCAACCATTCTACATTTCAATTCTATGAAAAATAAATTTAGTAAGTATTTGAAAAAAATAAAGTAAATCTCATTTAAAATCTCATGGTGAATATATAAAACGAAATTGAACGATATGTGGGAATTTTAATCTTATATATAGGCTAAAGTAACATTAATACAACTTTTTTAAGGGGACTCACCCGTGTGACGGCCTGTTTTTTAAGAATTTTTAGGACATTTTTTTTTTTGACGACCAGTAAAGCGACAGAACTTTAGTTTTTTGTCATTTATTTATATGTATCTTAAGAGTATGATATAAATTTTTAGCCAAAAATATCCTATAGAACGTGAGTTATAGCGCTCTGAACACACCCGCCTCGAAAAATGGATGCTCACTTCCTCCACGATTCCGGCTGATTGGCTCATCTGAAATAAAAAAAATTAACGGCGTTTTAATCTATAGAATGCATCGAATGCATCGAATGCACAATACTCAATTGGAAATATCAAAAATTGGATTTTTGGAAGACTTCTGAAGAAAAAATTTCGAATTTCTTGGGTTTTTTTGTTATGTTTTCGTTATAAAAAATACAAATATTTTGAATTTTGAAATGATCATTGTTTATTTGGCGCGTATATTTGTGCCGAGTCTACCCTATACATTCGAAGTCATTCAATCAAACCGTTCTTGAGATATGAGGGTGAAAGTTAGAAAAACACAGTTTTGAGAAAAACGCGTTTAAAAAAAGTTTCAAGTCCGATTAAAACAATAAAAATCTTAACTTAGCGCTCCAAACAGCTGCTCTTCTAACACCTGCTTCTTTATAACGAGACATATTAACGAAGCAATTTATGAAAAAAAATTTTTTTTTAATTTTTCCAACCCTTTACATGAATGAACCCACTTAAGTTTACGAACACATTTGAGTGACATTATTTTTAAATTATTTACATATCTCCAATATATATAAACTTCGATTGTGATTTATTAACAAATTATTTCCAACTTCTCTTACCCTGAAGGAAAGCTAAGAGTTAACTGGAAACATTGCCCAATTTTTATGTCTTAGAACATTATGAGCACGTGTGCTTCAAATATTAGATGTGATACCGGTTTTAAAAGGGATTTGATCGAATAAGTACGTCTGAAATCTCAAAACAAAATAATGCTCTAAAAAGAAACCTAAAGACACAAATTTGATATAAAAATATTATTGAAAAATTAGCTTCTAATCCACCACCATTTAATGTCAATTCTAGAGTAATTGGTACATTCAACATTGAAAAGAAATTGTTATTCATCTTTTTATGTGAACAGAAATTGTATATGATGAGAGAAACAAAATATAAATATGGAGTACAAAAATAACTCAAGAGATGTAATTATATACACGTAATAGAATATCATTTTTTTTACTGCTAAACACAAAACAATTCCATTGAAAACCAGGATTTCTTCTACTCCTTCTTCACTTCAAAAGAAATGTTCCATTTTTTCAGACGATACCTTATTCATTTGTGGACCATTCATATGCGTGTCCATAGAATATTGATTCTTACTTAACGCCATCGTGACTTAGACTAGTCACGGAACAAAAATAAAATTAAAACTTTGTTACCTATCGTTATGATGAGATATGCTATTGGCTAATTTCCAGCCAATCCGTATCGAAAGAATATGAATAATCGCCAAAAGAAAGCCAACCCCTGTTGCCTCTTGTCGATATCAGTCTTTTAATTAATACCATCCAATTTATTCAGCCGATAAACACCGTGGATCAATTCGAACATCGAGTTCTTTTATGCAGTAAAATGAATTTCATTGTCAACAGGTGGTCTGAACACGCTAATTCCCTCCGACTTAAAAATGGCGGGTCGATGATTCTGTTTTGTTTGCCAATTTCGTAATAAAGAACATCGAATGAAAACTGGCAACACAGCTGCTCGATTCTCATTTGGGAAGAATGGCTGATGTTTCATTAAGCGCACTCAATAAAAGATGGGAAGTAATTTAGCTTCAATTCGTGTCGAAATTACTTTCGTAATTATTATGACCGAAGATCAGTTAGTGTTTAAAGTAGTGCCGAGAAACGTGAGTACACATATCAAGGAAGAGACACGTTGGCATCTTGAGTAATAATGTGATCTATTTTTACATTTTTTTTATCTATTGCTTGTTATTAAAATAAATATTAATCTTCGTAATTATATCAGTTATTAAAAGAACATGCATAATTTATAACAGCATTTTCCTTCGGTTCTATACTTAATTGAAACAGTATTTTTCTCTTTGTGTCCATGTCTGTTCTTTCAAATCCAGCAGTAATACATGCTTAAAGGCAGAAAAAAGATAGAGAATATCTTAAACGGGATATGAAATGTGTCTTAGTGGGCTAAATTCCTGTGACGTCATAATCACATAATAATTGCTATCACGTGTTTCCAGCCAATCAATTCTTAAATTCATGTGACGTCATAGTTACAGGATAAAGGAGATTACGTGTTCCTAACCAAACAGTACTTCAATATTGCCAACTTTTACTTTCCACAAAAATTTTCTTTCATGAAATACATATTTGTGAACAATAATGCAAAATGCATATGATTTAAAAGTACATGTATAAAGTAGGAGATTTTCTTTTCATTTTGAAAAACTTTTTAAAGAATCTTAATATTTGAATATCTTTAACCTACTATCAAATTTGAAATTTTATTAGCAAAATAACAAGTGTAATTGTCGGTTTTGAATTCAATGGAAAACATGTGATTGCACTTATCATGTGACCTTCGTGAACTTAGACCATTCATTTTATTTGATGCGTTACAAACTAATAAACTATTGCAGTTTGAATATATTCTAAATATTGAACAGGCAAATAGTTTAAAAATACTAGTTTATTTTGTTTTAAAAAAACTAAATCTGGTTTATTCTAAAAAAAATTATCAAATAAGCAAGATAGCAATCCACACCTTTAGAATTCCTTTTTAAAGTAATATAGCGACTGCAATAATCAAAACAGAGAAAAATATATCTGAATACTAGTAAAAATAATTTTTTTCGAAGTTTAAAAATTTTACAGAAAATTCTTGAAGAATAACTAATTTGTATTTGCTTAAGATACGTTTTATTCTTAATGTAACAAGAAACAATTTATTTTATAAGTTGAGAAAAAAGAATATCATATCCGGGCTTTACCAAGTTCTGTCAGAATGTTGAGAATGTTGTACTTGAAATGAGC
Organism: Trichonephila clavipes; assembly: GCA_019973935.1. Classification (NCBI taxonomy): domain Eukaryota; kingdom Metazoa; phylum Arthropoda; class Arachnida; order Araneae; family Nephilidae; genus Trichonephila; species Trichonephila clavipes. Next base: position 1,709,227 of record BMAU01001371.1, on the reverse strand, counting down.
TCTTGTTTATACTTATATCACAAAGTATATTATTGAAAAAAGCATCAAGAGGTGTTTAAAGAGGAATTAGAAATGTTGTATATCGTTTTTAAAAAATAACTATTGCTCTAGCATTACTGAATTTTGTGAAAAATAAATAAGACGCAGTTTCACAGATTCATACATTTATCAGCAATCCTCTAACAATATCAAATGGAATAACCTTAAAATATGAGACTTCACAACAATAAAACAATATATAGCTCAAAAACAAAATATAACTTTCACAATATTTATACCGTAATTTAATAAAAAAACACATACCATTGATGACTACTTAAAAAGAACTACAGGGTGTCCGGGCTTAAAGTATCCAAAAGTAATGGCTTATTATCACGGAACTACCCTTCAGAATGTAATAAACTGTTCATCCGTGGAATGGAAAACTCTCCGAGATTGTTTGGGTCTTCCGATCGGCCGCACATGCACGCATTATTCGACCACCGCAGATGATAAACTTTTTACATTGACTTCATTAGTACAGATGTGGACGCCACAGTAAAAGGTATTATGCGTACTTTGGTTACGGAATTTAAATCAGTCGTGCGTACACAGCAACGTGTTCGAACAGAATGGAATGTCCACTCTCCGGCATCGAAATCTATCCACCAATAGGATAGAACTTAAAAGGAAACGGGAACTTTGATATCTCAAACTGGCAAGTATCAAGTTTTCATGATAGAAGACACTGTTGATGGTGGGCGGGATTCATTTTGTAGGAGTCCTGATAAGTCTATTAGGCAAGCCAGTAACAACATTCAATTCCATTCGAACACCTTAATTATTATCGCTGTGTGTGTATGTGTATTTTCAAATCTATCAATACTTGACATCAATAATCACATGCATATTCATTACTTCTTCTGTGTATATTTGATAGTTAATTATATGTAATATATATATATATATATATATATATATATATATATATATATATATATATATTTCTTTAATCTTATTACTGTGCCCAGATAATGGAACAAAATAAATTCATTTAAAATTTAGATTTTTAAAATTTTCTATTTTTTTATGAATAAATGTTCTAAAAATAGGTCATTTTGTGACGTCTTACCCATCTTTTCTTTAACAAGTCCTTTGGGTTCTTTGGGACAGAATTAATGGCAACTCTTTTCCAACCAAATCCAAGAAATGAAATGTGAATAAAAGATGCAAATGAGCGGACTTTTAAATATATGATCTTAGAGTAAGCGCGATGGCAATGTAAAGGAATGTTAGACAATTGATGTTGGTTTGTGGCAGTTGATGGTTATTACAGTTCGTGTTTCAAGTTTGAATGAGTTTTGCGTGACGTGGATACATATATCAGTACTCGATTAGAAGGAACCCGCAAAGTTGCATACTATTGCATACAAAGACAAGATTGAGCGATACTCCAAGCTGTAATAAGGTAGGATTGATTATTTAATATTAGAATCGGGAATTAGGCGGTTCACTTATAGATAGTGGTCTGAATTAGATTGTCTTATTATAAATATATAGTGTGTGTTGCGTATTTCGTCATCGTAGATTCTCTCATATTAATTATTATAATTGAATTTCTTAAAGGTTTAAGTTGAATATTTTAATAAAATCATATTAAGATAATGTTTGATCCTAGTTTTTTCGCTAATCCTACACCTCTAGCTCATGCTGATACTTCGAGAGATGTACTTCCAAAAGGAGGAATATCACAATTTTTGAAAAGCAAAATTTCTGAAATCATAACTACATGTGGAGCTACTCGTATGAATTCTACTTACTAAAACAGGATTTGTGACTGCAAAGGAGACTGAAATTCCTGATATAGATGAAATACCGTAATAATATTTTGACTATGATTGTTACATAATATAAAAAGTGGAAATCCATTGATAAAAATTATTAAATGGTGCATAACATTGAGAACTAATATTAAAAAAAAGAAACGTAATCAAGGATAAATTAGTGAATCGTTTTTTATTTCCTATGATATTGATATTTCTCACCTTGAGGAAACTTGAGTATAATTATATATATATATATATTTAATATATAAATCCCCGTGCACCACATTGTATCCTACGGGGCTAATAGAAGTAAATTTTAGACACATATAACAAAGGAGAAAAATTCATGAAAGATTTGAAATATTTACAATAAATTCACATAACGTTTCAAAAGCACTTCTGGTGGAAATAAGTTAGTGAAAATTCGGCGGCCAATTTATATTAATGCCTTTGAGAGCCAGAATCTTTTTTTTCTGACAAACTTGGAACCCTGGAGGAGCACAGGTTCTACATTTTCCTCGCCGCCAGTATTGCAATCGCAAGAAAAAAAAGATGACGGAGCTTGTTCAAATAGGTTTTAAAGTTACTATGACCAGTGAGAAATTGGGTTACTTTGTAATTAGTATAAAAATAATGGCATGGCAGTCTCTCTTATTAATGGTTGGAAAAAATGTCTTTGTTAAGCTCCTTTTATTTGATATGAGCTATTCTTGGTTCAAAGACTTGATCATTCTTTATTTCGTAATCTTCTTCTAAAAGGATTTAACAATATCAATGGCAATGTCAATTTCGCGCTTGGTGGCAGCCTTTGCAAGCCAATAAGCCAGCTCATTTCCAAAACGCCAGTGTGTCCACAAACAAATACAAAAACTATCGGGATGCTTTTATCTTTCAGGCTTTTGTGTCGTTTTTGGATCTCGTCGATTATGTTGTTAGATGAAGAAATACACTTCAGAGAATCCAAAGATGAAAGATAATCGGTACAAATGAGATAGTCTGAGATGACACTATTTTGGTCAGTGATCTATTTAAACATAAAAGTTCAGTTTAAACATAAAAATTCAGCTACAAAAACTGTGCATTCATCACGAATTCAAAATTGGAAGTGCTCGGATTCATTACCACTCCTGAAAACAACAAATGCAAAATAAAATCTGTCAACAATTTTACTGCCATCAGTATAGCAAATAACAGGAAAATCATCAGTGATTTTCTCACTAAATTGAATAATATTGATAGTGTTCCTCTCTGAGGGATGAGGGAGAAAAAATGGAGACAGAGAATACAATCATAATTAGGAAAGAAGCAGATAGATTTTTCCCTGTAGACAATATTATGAAGAATAGCAATGTCGATTAGAGGGAAGCCAGAAATTGCACAAACTGACTCGCAAAATATAACCTCTGACAATAAAGTTCGGTGAATGAAGTCAGAACGGCCTATCTGACAACACTGGCAAAACAAAACGCAGCACATGCGTAGTGCCAGGTGTTGACCATCTGCCCCCCGCCCCCCATTGTTCAGTCGAGACTTATTTGTGTTCGGTGTAAAACTTGTTTTACAAAGTGCTTGTTTAGTGCATTGGTTCTTAACTGAGAACAGGAAAATGAACGAACAAAAGATCAATTAAAAGTTTGTTTTAAGCTTGACAAGACACCCAAAGAAACTTATGCGATGCTGGTACGTATTCAAGTAGATCAAGCACTTTCCATGAAGTGTGTGTACGAATGGTTCACCCGTTTTCGATTGATTGATTGATTGAATATTAACGTCGCACTGTTCAGCTACACGAGGGCTTTTGGCGACGGACCACGTAATTTTGAACCAAGGTCAAGTGACGTGGACGACACCTGAGCTGGCACCCCCCTCTCCTAACTACCACACCACACCAACGGGAGGACGTTTCAGCTCTCGACAGATTTAACGTGCATCGCTGCCCTACACGGCGGGTCTTTAGTGGTACTGGGCTCGAACCCGTGACAAAGCAAGCCACAGTCCGATACCTATACCACTCGGCTACCGCGGCCACCACCCGTTTTCGAGAAGGCTGGGAAAGTGTTTCTGACAACTCCCGTAGTGAAAGACCGGCGACCTCTGTCAATGACGAAAACATTGAGAGAGTAAATTAATCACGAAAGATCGTCGATTAACTATGCAAATGATAGCTGGACGATGAATGCTACAAGGTACATTGAAATTTTGATCCGTTTCATGAAACGCCTAAGCAGGATACGACTCCTGTACACACAACAAGGTTCATGGTTTTTTGTTCTTGACAATGCTCACCCTCACACATCCAATATCGTCAAACAGTTTCTGGTAAAAAAGAAGTTTATGCAAATTGAACATCTACTAATCTCGCCAGATCTCAATCCTCCAGACTTCTTTCTATTCCCACAGTTCAAACTCGCTTTGAAAGGAAAGAGATTTGACGATATTCCTGACATCTAACGAAATGTGACAAAGCTTTTGAACTCCAACTCAAAAGATTGATTGAATATTAACGTCGCACTGCTCAGCTACACGAGGGCTTTTGGCGACGGATCACGTAATTTTGGACCATGGTCAAGTAACGTGGATGACACCTGAGCTGGCATCCCCTCTCCTAACTATCACACCACACCAACGGGAGGATGCTTCAGCTCTCGACAGATTTAACGTGCATCGCTGCCCTACACGACGGGTCTTTAGTGGTACTGGACTCGAACTCGTGACAAGACAAGCCATGATCCAATACCTATACTACTCGGCTACCGCGGCCACCCATCTCAAAAGAAGGCTTCTTCCAAAGTTTCTAGCACATGTATAGTAGATCTCAGGGGTGCATAGTTATGGGAAGTGACTATTTCAAAGGACAGTAAGGCAACTTTCGTTAATATTTCATTTACGTTAATGTTACGGACTATTCACGAACTTTATTGTCAGAGAATATTATATTGCATTTGCTTTTAACTGATTCCTTTCCGGATATATTGCTGAAAATCCTTATCGAAATTATGTCTAATTAATAGATACATTTTATTATCTAATAAGGATTAAATTTAGAAATAATCCAAGAATACAATTTACTCTTCCAATACTAAATATATCTCTTATAATAATACCGTATTCTAGGCCGCAATATTTTTGCAGTGTTAATGCTACTGAAAATCGGGTGTGGCTTAGAATCGAAGGCAAAGCATTTGTTAAATGGAAGGAATCGAATTTCCACACCTTAACCATCCATTATATCCACTCACATTGATGACTTTTCTCATTCCGCAGTTTATCTCTAGAACTCAGTCTATTCAAAGCATCATTTTCTGCTAAGATTTTGAAATTTTTTTTATATACTCTCTTTCCTTTAATCACCTAAACATCAAAGATATCGGTAATAGTATCAATACGAATTCACTATGACGCAAGTATGAAAAGGGAAGCAATTTTATATGCGGAAAGATACGGAAACCGAGCAGCGGCCACTGAATATTTGATACGGATGAAAAAAATGTATTCCGATGGCGTAAACAAAATGATATAATTTTTGCTTGTAAATGTTTAACAGTCTTTAAAATATCTCTTACGTTCTTTTATAACACATTATTTTTAAAAAAATGTTTCATAACAAATGCATTGGATGACAAGGCAGACACCGTGTTTGAAAATGGCGATGCTATTACCAATTCGAAGTCAGCTGTGACAGTGGAAGTGACGAATCCTTTTAGAGTTATTGTAGGCTTTTATAGTAATTATAGGCTCATGTATGTATTTGAAACTTTTATAAATGCTGGTAATATAAATAAGTTATTAACTTATTATTTCTCAATAAAATCTTTTTTTAAAAAGTGTCGGTCATTGATGGACCCTTTATACTTTTTTATATTTTTTTTTCTCAAACGTGTAGAGATTCGAGGGTTCGGCTTAGAATCGATAACAACCTTTTTTCACTAAAACATTTTGAGAACTTGGGGTGCAGCTTAGATTCGAATAAATACGGTGTGTTTATAATGAAATTTTCTAAGGGTATAGCCATTACAGTTTCTTGAATTAATGGATTAAATGTATGACAGCTGCATGATAAATGTAACCACTTGTTTTACGTTGAATTCAAAACTGACAATAGATTTGTGTTTGTTGTTGTACTTCTAAAACTCAAACTTATTTTCAGATATGAGAAATGTGGGTAAAGATGTTCCAGTATTAAGATTCTTCAAAAAGCTATCTTTACAAAATGACGAAAACAAACTCATAGCGGTACTTCTATACGGGTATTTTTAAATCAAGTGTATTTTGTTTAGTTATGTGCGTTATTATTGTTAACATATATGTACTTTTTAAAGAAAGTTTATGCAAATAGAAAAAATTAGCTAGAGTGAAGCGTATGAACTGATTGGGTGGAAGTATGTCATTGCCTTTATCAGGTGACTATAGTGTCTTAAGAATTTAGCCCAATGTAATGTAATTAAATTTAATCAGTACATCTCATTTTGTTACCATGGCAACGTTGCTTTCATGAATAAAAACGTGTTCAAGTGTTAAATAAACTATATATATTCCATATAATTTTATTTTTTTAATAATAATTGCATTAATTTTATTGTTTGTGTTTAGCATTTTATTGTGATTCCACGTAAAACACAATCCCATAAAATTTTCAAAAAAAGTCTATATTAATGTATAGATTATTAATTATTCTTCTCACAAAAATAGTTTATCTCAATAAAAGTTAAACAACGTGCAATAAAACCACGACATCGAAATTGTTTCTTTAAAGAATGATGAATGTTTCTGAAAATCGTTTGGTAAAAACAGTTCTTAAAAATGCTAGAATAAAATATCGAAATTTGAATTTTTTTTCTTTTGTGAATTAAATAACAGAAAGAAAGAGATAAAAATTCAAAAGAAAATATGGAGAAGCTCATAAAAGTGTTTTTAGTTATGAACACAGGAATAAAAATTATTAATTTTTGTTTCTGTATACTACAAGATAAAACATTCTTCTGCCTAAGAAGATAAAGAAATAAAAGAAATTGAAGCACAACAGTATAAAATAAACCATCAAAAATAATGAAACAATCAATGCCTTTCACGATGAATATGTAAAATTTTTCAGCGAATAAAATGATGAAAATGCTAAAAAGAGCATAAATATATTTTTAATAATAAAATGGTAATATTTTATTAATAAATTAATTCATGAAATAATTAAATAAAAATTAATTCGACCCCTAAGTAAAGATGTTATTGTTATACATTAATATTTATTTAAAATATTTGCTTTCAATTAAAATTATAATTACAGTATATAACTTATTTGAATCTTTTAAATTCATAATATATTATAAGGGTCTTATGGGTGTTAATTTTGTCTCGTGGGTTGAAAATATAAACAATTTTCAAATAGATTTAATTCTTTGAATTTCAAATTAAATAATTCGAATCTTGTACACATTATTTATAAAGGAATGAGGCTTCAAAAAAGAACAAAAAGTATCAAATATAATCATAACTTTAAAAATTATAAGCATATAAAAAGAAGAACAATTTCTGTAAGAAATATTAATTAAATTTTACGTTACACATGGTATTTTCTAAAATAGTAGCTCTAATTACTTGCAATAAGTTGATTCATAAAGTTAAATGTATCCTTACTACACTGTAGCTATTTCTATATAAAAAGACTAATATAAATTGTATTTGTTAAAATATTTAAAAAAATACATTTTTAAAATTTCAATATTTTACAAATATTTTCACAAATACAAAAGATATATAATACTAAAATTAGGTAAGTTTTAAGGAGTGTGATACATTTTATAATTCTATAAAGTTTTATACATCAAAGGCTACTATTTAAAACAAAAGCGTTGTCAACGTAAACATTACTTAATATTTATTACAGAAATGTTTCTTATTTTCATATGCTTATAATTTTTAAAATTATGATTATATTTTAAGCATTTTGTACTTTTTTGAAAACTCATTATTTTATAAATATTGTGTAAAATATCCGAATTGTGTGTGTTTAATTTTAATTTCAAAGAATTATATCCATTTGAAAAATTGTTTATATTTACAGCCCTCGAAACAAAAATAACACCCCTGAGACCCCTTTATATTAACCTTTGAAATTTTTGTTTATGAATAAAATTAAAAAAAATATTAGTTCTTTTTTTTGTTCACTATGATATCTAAAATAATCCCATAATAATATATTTAGATATGTATACTATTTTATTCTTAAATATTTTCATCCGTTTGAGCAATTCAGAAACAAAATGTAACTGAAAAAAACAAAAAAAATTGATGTTCAAGACACTAAAGTATTGTTAGAGATTACAATTTTTTTCTGTCTCTTACAAAAGGGCATAGGTACATAATTAAGCTCTAAAAATTAATATTTTTTAAAAATATATTCCATAAAATAATATTAAAAATAAGTTAAGCTTATTTTTACCCGAAATATACAAAATGAATAATACAAAACAATACCTTTTTTAAATAAGAATATCAAAAATGTAAAAATACGTGTAATCGGAATAAATTCTTTTCACCTTACCTGAGATGCCTCCGGTAGTTTTCACATTTGGAGTACAATAATGAAATAGTAACTGTGTTTTCTCTCAGTTTTTCAATTTTCCGTCTTCAGAAAACCGGCCATAAATTCACGCATGCGCAGTTTCCTCACTAAATCGTAGGAAAAAAATAATCGATGGACAAACACGCCTCTTTCTGTATAATTTTCCTTTTTTATTTAAATATTATTATTGAGTGGCAATGTATAACGTGTCGCTCATAAGTTAATTGACAATTGAAATATCACATACAGGATGATTAACATAAAATGGATTATGAATGCATTAACCACTAATTCTTTCTTTTAAAACAATTGTTTTTCATAATACTCATAACAAGTAATATATATAAAAAAAATTAAGTCAATTCCTACTTAGGTCAATAAAGGAAAATGTTATTTCAGTTACTTTTTATTAAATAGTTACAATTAATATAAATATGATTATACATATGACAGAATCATAACATTAAGTGACAAAATAGAAAGCTTTTTTTGCCATTTTTCATTTTTTTTCCTATGTAGGGGTTGGACTATTTATTGTTTGTTTGTTACTATTTATTCATTAATATTGCATTTAATTATTCTAATAAAATAGTATAGTAAAATAGAAATCACATTCTCAGAAATGAGTCCATCCCAAGTGGGATTCGAACCCACGACCTTTGGATTAGAAGTCCAACGCACAACGAAAGATTTTCCTTTTTATGTATGGTGTTGGACTATTATTTTTGTTTGTTATTATTTATTCATTTTTTATTTTAATTCATGAATTAATATTTGAAAAACTGTATTCACATCAAGTGTCATCCACTATAAGTTTTAAAAAATGTATTTGAACTTGAATGGATGAATAGAAAGTATATATTTTATCGATGGAAAATAATATTAGAAACTGAAAAAGAGAGAAATCGTAAGTTTAATCCTCTCTGTATTTTCTTAATTATATTTTTCAAAAAACGTGAGATGTTTTAAATAAGTATAGCAAATGCAAGTTTTTCTATTTAATTTAAAGAGTTGTTTTAACGATTATCTTTAAGAATTGACTGAAAAAAGTGGAAATATGGAATGTAAAATTCAGTCATTGCATTAAACTATGAATATTTCCCCTTTGATTCCATAGTTAAAGAAAAAAAACACATAAATTTATAAGAGATTAATTTTACTAAAGGAAGAAAAACTTAAGTATAAAAGAATTCAAACGAGAACCAGTTTTCCCAAAACATAAATTATTCAGAAGAAGAAAACGTGTAGAATTGGGCACCATAGTGAAATCTACATACTTTTTCGCCTATAACTAGGAACAGGTCCAATTCAAAACACATTCTAAAGCAAAATAAAAGAGATCTCAATATTAAAAATTATTTTGTGTGCTCATATTACATTAGACGTTACCCGCCCACTTCGCTGAGTATTTCATGATGTTGTATGAATATACAGGGTTATCACAGAAATGAATGACCCGATTACAAAATTTAATAATTCCAAGATGAATAAACAGAAAATGATAGTTAAAATGTCACTATAAGGATAAAATGTGACATTTTTTTCGTACGTAACGTTTCTTGACGCAAAGTGAAATTTGTTTTCACAAATGTGTGTGTTTTCAATATGACTTCCTTTAGTCACCTATATAATATCATTGCGAACACGGTCGCCATGGACTTTTGCTTTTACACAGGCATCCAGTTTCATGGATTTGTTTATACCATCTTATACTTTTAGATGCCGGTGCATTTCTATGGTACTTTCTCCGAAAATTCACGCTGAACCGCGATTACTGAGAGACTTTATGCAAACGAGAGCACACAAAATGTCTTCACTCGCTGCGACGTCATTTCCACTTCTGTTAACAATTACAACACTGCTACGACCTATTTGACAAAAACAAAGTTACAAACTCAAAATTTCATATTTCATCTTTACAATGACATATTAGTGATCATTTTTTATCTATTCATCTGGGAATTATTAAATTTTATAATCGGGTCATTCATTTCTGATAACCCTGTATATATATGCTGTTTATATACATATATAGAAAGAAAGAGAGATCTACGTCCTAGTATTAAATATTTGATTGTACTGAAAAATATTCTAATAGCCCTCGCCTCTTGATCTAAAAAGGGCAGAACATCTAAATAATAATTTGTACTAAGTTCTTAAATTGAAGTAGAATTATCTTTTACGTTCTCGTAACCCCCTCGCCAAGTGGATTTCTTCAAAACTCATTTTTAGCAGATTTCTATACTATAAAATATATATGCTTGCCAACTTTTAAGTCTACTTAAAAGCTCAAAAACGGAATTTCTTCAATCATCAAACTCTTTCAAATCATGACCTTTGAGATTCGATTTTTTAAAACTCGCTCTTTTGTGAATTTCAGTTCAAAAAAAAAAAAAAAAAAAAAAAATGCACTCCAAATTTAATTACGGTAGGCTTGAAAATGGGAATTCTTTTTTTATCAATACTTCTCAGTAACCCCCGCCCCTCCATAAGCAATTTCCGTAAATCCGTTCTTAGCGGATCTATATTCGACAAAAAAAAAAAAAAAACATGCCAACCAAGTCTGTAAGTCTAACAGTTCAAAAACAAGAAATTTTATCTATAACATCCCTTAACCCCTCGCAACTCTCCCTAAGTGTCAATTTTCACAAAACTCAATCTTAGAGGAACTCTATTCTATAAAAGGAACAGGCTTACAAAATTTCAAGTCTAGATCAGTTCCAAAACGAGAATAAATTTATCTACAGGGTATCCAGGCCTTAAGTATCCAAAAGTTGTGGCTTATTATTACGGAACTACCCATCAGAATGTAATAAACTGCTCATCCGGGGATTGGAAAACCCTCCGAGATTTCTTGGGTCTAGTCCGAGTACGTGAGTGCATTATTCGGCAGCCGCAGACGATAAACTTGCTACACTGACTTCATTAGTAAAGGTGTGGTCGCCACATCAAAAGGTGCAGTGAGTACTTTGGTTAACGAAATTTAAATCACACACAGTTACGCGGGTACAGCGATGTGTTCGGACAGAATGTAATGTCGTTACAGGCTTGCCTAATAGACTTATCAGGACTACTACAAAATGAAACATGCACACAATGAACAGTGTCATCTATCACAAAAAACTTAGATACTTGCCAGTTTGAGATACCAAAGTTCTCGTCAGGTTTAAAGTTCTGTCCCATTGTTGGATAGATTTTGAGGCTGCTCGAGCACGTCACTGTGCAAGCGTGACTGATTTAAATTCCATAACCAAAGTACACACTGCATTTTTACCACATCTGTACTAATGAAGTCAGTGTAAAAGATTCATCGCCTGCGATTGCCAAATAATGCGCGCTCGTGTTGTCGATCGGACTAGACACGAAAAATCTCGGAGAGTTTTCCAATCCACGGATAAACAGTTTTTTTACATTCTGATGGGTAGTTCCGTAATAATAAGCCACAACTTTTTGTTACTTGAACCCCGGACACTCTGTATAATGCCCCTTTGAATAATTTTGTAGCACATGCTCGAAAATTAACTTTTTTATGTAGTTTGTACTGTTCTCTCTCCCGTGAAGGGGAGCGATGCACGTTAAATCTGTCGAGAGCTCAAACGTCCTCCCGTTGGTGTGGTGTGGCAGTTAGGAGAGGGGTTGCCAACTCAGGTATCATCCACGTCACTTGACCATGGTTCAGTATTACGTGGTCCGTCGCCAAAAGCCCTCGTGTAGCTGAACAGTGCGACGTTAATATTCACTCACTCACTTACTCACTGTTCTCTCTCACGCTTGTTCAAGCACAATAATTCTGATCGAAGATGAAATTGTTTGTAATTGGTTAATTCTTCTGTATCATTCTTCTCTTATTTTGTTGTAACAAATTTATAAAATTAGGAATCTCTTTTCTACGGAAGCTAATGCATTGAAGTGTTTCCAAAAATACGATCTAATACGTAGTATCCGAAAGAATTTGGAGTTGAGCGAAATCAGAAACGTTACGGAACTGCACAACAACATATTCTAGATACGAGCTTATTCGAATTCATGTGGTAGCGTCTACATTAATAAAACTTATTTGTCGTGATTTTGCACGCAATTACTGCGTTTTGGCCATCTGAATATTGTAGTTATTAGATCTTTCGTTAATTTCATGCATGCATATATTTTTTAAGTACAATATTTATTCTTCTAAATTTACGCCAAATTAATTTTTATTCCGTTATAGGCTTACTAAGCTCGATTAAAATCACGCCAAATAAGCTTTGGACGGAATGTAGATTTTATTCACGATGGTCGCCTCACACTAAAAAAACGAGTTGTGAAGAATAAAAAATTATTGCTGCAACTTATAATGAAGCAATTAAAAATTGTAGAATTACAATCATTAAAAAAAATAAACAAGAAGAAATTTACTTATATTTTCCGTGCAAAACGGCGCTGAAGAGGTACCAGTATAAAGAAGCCGAATGTGCGAAATTTCCAAATGACGAAAGAAAAAAAAAATTAAAAGGAGCGAAAAAATTAAGAAATAAAAATAAATAAATAAAAAATATGAGGTCGAAAGAAGAATTAAATACTAAGAAAAGCGACTTTATTATGAGATGTGAAAACAACCAGGAAATCATTTATTAAAAATAAAACAGTAGAAATTCGCAATTTATTACCATTAAAAAAGAAGAATTCTGGCTGACAGATGTATCGTTATGTCAGTTGGAATTCACACCGTAAGACCCCCAGTCAAAAAATTCGATCACCCAATTTATTATTTTTTTGAGAAACAGTTGTTTACGAAATTTCTCACTGTCTTAGGAAACCGTCCTTGTTTAGGATGCTGACGAATAGCTTTACCTTGTCTACAGACACTGTCTTCATTTAGGAAGCTGACGTTTTTATTGTGTTCACATAGCATTACCCTGCTTTCGGACACTTTTCACTTAAGAATCTGATATTTTTATTGCATCATTGCTTAAACTTTACTTTGTCATCGAATATCGTTTGCAAATGAATTACTGAATAATTTTGGGCTCATTTTATTAATAAATAATATACTCACTCATATTTTCTTTCAGTGAATAAAGTGTAAGTATTCACTGCAGTTTGATAAAGTGTTAATGTCTTAAGATTTTCGATTTTTTTTAAAAAAAATTTTAATCACTTTAAATAATAATTTTCCAATTAAGTTTTACTTTCCTTATTTATAATAAATGTATATCTCGCCAAAATATTATCTGTAAGAAATGTATGGAGTAAAACATTAAAAGTACATTTTTTTCCTTCAATTTTAAAAGTAGCTTAAATATTTCTAAAAACACACATGATATTAATCCCAGTAAAATTTTCTTCATTTTCGACTTTTTCAAATAATTTGATAGAAAAACTTTATTGTTCAATTTTTGAAAGGCTGAACTGCAATTTGAAATTTTAATTAATTTAACTCAGTGTCGTAACAGCCCATGAGGGCCAAGGCCTACTGTGTCCAACTCAGTAAACGCGACCTTGAGCACTGAGGTACATGAGCAGATGTTCCAGTCAGGTGGTCAGTCTGACGCGAAACCCCCAGTGTTAAGTACCCAAGTAAGCTTCGTGCTCATTTATTGGCCCACTGAAGGGATGCAAGGCTGAGCCAACCTTGCACAGCCCGGGATCTGAAACTCGGACCTGTGGTGTGGAAGCTGTGTAACTATTGGCATTGTATTTTATACATTTCTAGTATACAGTGCTGTAATGAAGCACTTAGCAAAGATGTAAGCAGACAATGTTCTTTTTTCATGTCTTCCTTTTGCGTTTGTGCCACTATACGTCACTTCTTCCATATATTTCTTTACAATTAGTAATAACTAGCCGTTACCCACCCGCTTCACTGGGTATTTCCCGATGTTGTATAAATGTATACTGTTTACATATATATGAATTATTAATATCTAGTATTAAGAATTCGATGGTATTGAAAAATATAATTATAGCTGTAACTCTCGCCTCTTGATGTAAAAAGTACATAAATTATAATATCTAATTTCCATTTATATCTAAAATAGAAGTAAAAAGATTTTTTGCGCTCACTTAACCTAATAATCAAGTTGATTTCTACCAAAGCAACTTTCAGTGGATCTCTACTCCATAAAATAAACATGCGTGCTAAATTTCAAGTCTAAATCTAACAGAGCAAAAACTGAATTTTTATTATCAATACCTCGTTGAGAGCATTCTTAGCGGATTCCAATTCAACAAAAGAAGCATGCAAACCAAATTCTGTTATTATAGTCTTAGCAATTCGAAAACGGAAATTTTGTCTATAAATACGACCCAATAACTCCTCCCGCCTACCCTGGAGTTGATTTCCGTAAAATCCATTCTTAGTGGAACTCTATTCAACTAAAGAAACGTGCTGAACAAGTTTCAAGAAAATGGGTTAAATTCAAAAACAGGAATTTTTCTATATCATGCCTTAATCCCTCGCAACCCCACTCCTTTGGGGATCCGTTATCACAAAACTCTGTGTAAAAGGAACTCTATTCCATGAACGGAACATACCTTCTAATTTTCTAGCAGGTGGGTCTATTAGTTGAAAAGAGGAAATATTTATCTTTTAAGCCCCTTAATCCCCCTCAGTGATCAATTTTCCCCAAAACTATTTTGTAGCGGATCTCTACAACATGAAAGGAATCCGCTTACCAAACTTTAAGACTGTACGTCTAATAGTTTAAAAATGGAAATAATTATCTATAACGCCCCTTAAGCCCCCGCAACGCCACTTAGAAAGCGATTTTCACAAAACCCATCAGTTAGCGGATCTCTACTCAATGAATGGAATCTGCTTACTCAATTTCAAGATTTTACGTCTAATGGTTTAAAAAAGGAGTTAATTGCCTATAACGCCCCTTAATTCTCTACAATACCACTTGGGAGTCGATTTTGGCAAAACTCATTTTGTAGCGGATCTCTACTTTATGAAAGGAATCCGCTTACCAAATTTCTCTCTCTCTCTCTCTCTCTCAAGACTGTACGTCTAATAGTTTAAAAATGGAAATAATTATGCATAACGCCCCTTAAGTGCCCTCAACGCTCCTTGGAGGTCGAATTTCGTAAAAATCATTATGTAGAGAATATCTACTTTATGAAAGAAATCTGTGTACCAAGTTTCAAGACTGTCATTTAATAGTTTAATAATGGAAATAATTATCTATAGCGCCCCTTGGGGTTCGTTTTTTGCAAAATCCGTTCTTAGCTGATGTCTACTCCATGAAGGGAACCTACCTACCAAATTTCAAATCTGTAGGTTTAATAGTTCCGGAGATATCGTGATTAGTCAGTGAGTGAGTGAGTGAGTCACTTTTCTCCTTTATATATATAGATAATAAAATTTTTAAAAAAAGTTTCACGGAGCTACACTACCTATCAAACTTTGTCCAATGATTTTAGAATCATCCTGTAGATTTTTGAAAACTTCTGAACTGTAGTGTAACTATTTAAATGTTACATTATGTAACAATGTAGAAATCTATACTTTGTTCTTTACTATTGGGGTGAACGCTTTAAGTTATAGATTTTATTCAACATTTTCCTGTTAATTTTTATCAAACACGTAAATCTCTTTTATCACATTTGATACCCAGGGACGTCTTAAGGTATCCGACTACCCTAAAATCGGGGATTTGGTCAAGAATTGACAATTTTTTTTATGATTCTATTTTGTAGACCAACTTATTAGCTTTATAAAATTACCAAGTTTTTTATTTTTCATTCACTAGAACAAAAGTTACAACTGTTTTAGTAAAAGCAGATGACACTTCCGGTTGGTAACTGCCGACCGGAAGTGGCATTATGAAACCAAAACTGGAGGTTTTTTTCGGTTTCTTTCCACTTTTTGAAAAATATATTTTGAACTAAAGTATATTTTAATATTTTGTTTAAACGCTATTAAAAAGCCTCACTTATTTTTCTTTATAAAATAAGTTTTCACATCTGGCAATTTCAGGATATGTGTTTATTTACTTCTTAACGTTTGATATTACTGCTAACTTTTTTCATTCTAGTTTTTACTGAAATAAGTTCATTTTGATTTTCGTATTTTATAAAATTACTTATTTAGTATTCTTTAAGTTTCTGCCATGGGACATGAACGAAAGAGACGTCAGAAGAAGCGAAAGTTTCATGGGAATTTCCGCACTGCTCAAAAAAAAGTTAGTGAAGGAAGTATTAGTTCTGAAAAATTGGGAAGAGGATTAAGTGACACTTTATTTAATGTTGATTCCGAAACTCTTTCTGGTAATAGGATTTTCGACATCGAAATACTGATGTCAATATTCTCTATTCTTTCTTGTCCTGTTTGTTACAATCAAGATTGATTGTACTTGATTGAAGACTTAAGACTTGGTTTGCAGTCAAATGTATGTCTCAAGTGTAAGAACTGTTCATTCACAAAAGGATTCACTTCCACATCAAAGGTGTGTGTGTGTGTGTGTTTGTGTGAATAATTTAAATATTATAAACCTTCTTTTTGTCTTTGGAATGAGAATTATTGGCAAAGGATTTTCAGCTGGAAAGAAACTGTTCAGTATGCTGAATATTCCTTATCCGTCAAAATGTACATACAGACAACATGAAATTAAGTTGCTGCATGCTGCGTCACAAGCTACAAACAATTCTATGTTGGAGTCAGCAAAATCCATTGCAAAATGTTCAAATGAGTGTGGCGTTAGTGTAGATGGTACATGGCAAAAACGTGGCTACTCTTCATTGAATGGATGTGTTTCGACAATTTCTGTGGACTCTGGAAAAATATTAGACATTGAAGTGCTCAGTCAATATTGCCGAGTGTGTACGAAAACCGAAAAAACATCGGGATTCTCCAAAAAATGCGTAGTGTCACATTTTTGTAAAAATCACAAAGGATCAGCGTCTAATATGGAAACTGTCGGTGCTTATAGGATTTTTGAAAGGTCTGAAGCAAACCGCAGTCTTCGATATACGTCTTATTACGGGGATGGGGATTCAAAGGCGTTCAATAATGTGAAAGACATTTATGGTTATGATAGCGTAGTTAAATATGAGTACATAGGACATGTGCAGAAGAGAGTTGGCTCTCGTTTACGAAAGCTGAAAAAATCTACAAAAGGCTTAGGCGGAAAAGGTAAATTGACCGACAAATTCATCGACACACTTCAAAATTATTTTGGAATTGCAATTCGGAGTAATGTCGGCAATTTGTCTAACATGCAGACTGCAGTCATTGCTGCATTTTTTCATTGTTGCTCCACCGACAAAAAAAACCCATGCATGGACAATGCCCTTCTGGATCCGATACATGGTGTAAATACCAAAAGGCCAAACAAGAAGGAAAACTGTATAAACATAGAACAGCTGGCTTACCAAATGCTGTATTGAACACAGTGAAAACCACCTATATGGATTTATGTGACCAATCACTTCTTGAAAAATGTTTACACGGAAAGACCCAAAATGCCAATGAAAGTTTTAATGGTGTTTTGTGGAGCATAATTCCAAAAGAAACTTTTGTTGAACTTCTGACATTTCAATTTGGTGCATTCTTGGCTGTATTACAGTTCAATGATGGATCTAAAGGAATTCTTTCCGTGTTGGAATATTTACACATCCCAATGGGTTATTTCATTCTGAAGGGATTTTCAAAGGTTGATGACGAAAGAATTGTCAACTCGGAGAGACATTCATTGCCAACTACAAAAAACAAGAGAAAAAAACTGAGAGGACTTAAAAAAAGGAGCTGTGCATTATCTAAGAAAAAGGAAGGTGTCACGTATAAATCTGGAGAATTTTAAACCTGTATGTAAGTATTAATATTTAGAAAAAGTATTTCAAACTTTAAAATGTGTTTTACTCAAAATGTGTTTTTTCAGAAAATGTTCAAACGGGGACAAGGATTGCTGAAAAAGTTTTGAAAATAATTTACTGAAATTTCTTGTGTGTGTTCTGTATAATAGTAGAATTGTTTTGATCTTCAGATTTTTAAATCACTGCATTATTACAAAATTTACAGTCCCTTATGTGAATATAACTACTGTTTTTTTAAGCAATTTCGTATAATAACTAAGATAAAGTGCTCTATTTTTTGTAAAAATTAAAATATCTCTTATCCTGAAGATCATTTCAAACATGAATAACAAAGCAACATATCAAAATTGAAAAATTGAGGATTTGTTCATAAAATTTTTTTACAGAGCGGGCCCCGTTTATGTAATTTTTTGTAAATTTTCACCAGTTTTTCCAAATTTTCATACTAATAAAAAATTCTTCTTTTTTTAATTTTAGGATTTTTTTCTTAAAATATACCAAATAAATCTAAAAATCACAAAAAAATCCCCATATCTCCATTTTTTCAAAAAAGAGTTGTCGCAAGTAGTCGGATACCTTAAGCTATGGGCCAACCGGGTCTGGACTCAGGGCCTCGTCTCGTTCTGACTCATCCTTAATAAGATCATAATTCAATCATTTCAAAGGTCAAGTATTATTTCCGGTTTTATTCTCTGAAAAACTGGGAATTTCGAACGATATGTCAACTAGCTATATGCGAGGACCATCCTTCATTTTTAGGCTTAGGCCTACCACCATACACTATCATTACTAATTAGTCAAAAGATGACAGTTGGTTGAGCTGGTTTGTGAGATTATAAGTCTTGCACATTTATTTGCTTCGGGTTATTGTTTGTCCGAATATTTGAAAATGTATTCCATGTACTGTTTATTTTTAAGGTTCAGGGGGGGTGCAGTACCAATTTAAGCTCATTTAGGGCTCTGGGTGCTGGAGATCTACAAGTTCCCTTGGCACTGGCGGATCGAAATTTATAATCAGAAAATCTGGTTAAGTCCATCTTATCCAGGGCGCTTACTGGCTCTTATCCTGGACGCTCACCCGAAGGGCCCAATGGATAAACCGGCACTGGATGGGGCCTATATTTATGTAGGAGACCAGGGCCTCAAGAAGGCCTAAGACGTTTCTGTTGATACCATTATAATTTTGATCTGCATTGGATGATGAGAAAACACGGATCGACTGAATTACCCTCTGCTATTAAAGTCCTGAGTGATTTACTCGGATTTGTGAAATGATATTGTTACGTAGATACGGGTTCGATGATTTTATGCAAAACAATCTCAAAGAAAATAAACAGTTCTTTAAGAGCAATGCGAATGTATTATCAAAAATCCAATCCTTTAAATACAGGATTCAGTGACTATATTCACAGGGTAAATATTCGAAGGTCTTCACACCTTCAAAAGCAATCAAACACAATCATCAGTGCTTAAAAATACACGTAAGTAAAGGTTATTCACAATGTAACGTCGTGAGTAGCTATCCATCAATAATTAAGGTTACAGCTTCATATAGAAATTAAAAAATATTGTTTATTTGATAAACAATCCTTAATGAAGTAATATTGCCAAGCCGGTGTAGTCAGTTCATATTCCCATTCTCAACGCCACCGGCGTTCATCGTCTTTTTCACTCCAATCCCGGACTTCTTCCGTCCATTCTCTCTTCTCCTTCCGTCCGTTCTCTCTCCCGGACTCTACTCGTCCTCCTCTTCCGACATCTCCTTTTCGTCCACTCTTCCGACCTTTCGTCCGTTCTCTCTCCCAGGTCTCCTCGTCCTCCTCTCCCGACCTTCCTTCCGGCTTTCTTCCGAACTCCTTTTTTCCCTTTTCCCTGAAAAAGAACCCTTTTAAACACCAGGAGTGTGTTCACAACACGCCCCTCGTTCCTTCTCATTGGCAGGTCACAAAAGTCTCTCTTGACCTCCCTCGTCTGATTTGCGCATAACACGCCAAAACACACTCAAGCCGTCTGGCCCAAGGCGCCATAATTCCTTGTCCACATCTGGACACACTTGTCCATCACGCCACCTGTTCCTAGTATTCCCTTCACACAACACTAGAAAAGACGACATGATTATTTTAAGATAGGCTTCGCCTATTGTCAATGGGGCGCCGGCTCTACTTTACTATTATGGCGACCCGTCTGTCTCTCTTCACTCCCTGAGTTCAGACAATAAACAATGGCCCCACGGCCACGTGCACTGGTCATTCCACAGCTGGTTGATCGTAAAAATTCAGGGACAATCGATGGGTCGCACTTGTCCTTGACCAGCTGGTGAAACCCTAAAACCTATTGTGAATCGAAAGATGGGAATTCACAACCATCTACGATGTCACAACAAGCACAGCCGAGCTAATCGCTAGTCAAAACAATCCTCACTACTTCCTCGTTTAATCAAGACTGACTGGTTGTGACTGGCACTTCTATTTATAGGCGTGGCACGGCAGAAATTTCCAGAAATATAACCGCTCGTGTCATCGAGCGTGACGTTAATGGAGAGATCCACTACTTTCTAGAAGAATCCAGAGGGTTCCGAACTCGCCAACATGGTCACCAATGACGCCAAAATGGTCGCCAAAGTTGCCGAATTGGTCGCCAAAAATTATGCCAATTTTGTTCTACCGCCAAGATTTCGCCAAGTTTTCATTGAATCGCCATTATAATGTAAGGGGGCGGCATTGCTTGTGAATAGAACAATTTTAACATGAAATAAATATAACATAGAGTAATATAAATGCATTAAACACCCAATTACAAATTATTTACACTATTTACACAAAATTCGTAACAATATATTTGGTGCTAAAATTACACGTGAAGGAGTTAAAATGTGACAGACAATGTAATTATTACTGAAATTAAGCTTCAGTTCTAATATTTTTTTCATCAGTTTGGTAATTTAGCGTTAACACACTGGTGCTTGTTCAATGGCGAACACAACGGTAGGGTTTGGGGGTCAATTTCCATATAAACTAACATATTTTTAATTTTTTATCGGAGAGATTACATCCCTGTGTTTTCGTTTACGTGTTTTGTAGAATGCAACTCGCCTCCCCATAAGAGAGGTATGTGTACGCCACTGTGCTTGCTAGTCTCCTAATAATAATAATAATAATAATAATAATAACAAAAGAAACGGGCCTTACAGTAGTAGTATGTGATTTGTCTGACATGTTATCGTGGTAAATACGCAATGGTGACTTAAATCCTGAAAAAAAATGAGGCTAGTATGATTGGAAACAATTTTCTATCAAATAATTAGATCTTTAAAGAAAATTTTATTTAATTAACACAAGGAGTAATGCAATTTTTTATCAAAAATAATAATTCTTGTTTAATTTGGGGAAGACTAATAACTAAAATATGACACATAGACTTATGATTTCAAAGTATTTAAAAACCGTTGAAAAACAGCAATAATAACAGTACCACTGTTAGTTGTCGAAACATTTTGATTCATGTTAATTTCGAACTTGTGTTCATCATTCAAAAAAGCTGTGAACGGCTCAGCTTTTGGCAAAATGATGTTAAAATTAAAATCTCCACTCAAAATCATGGGAAGGGAGTGATAATTTTTTTAATGAACGTGCCGCGTTGCGTGGTTAGACATTCTTCACTACAACACGGTTGAATTAAATAACAATAACATTTATTAACTTTAAAGATTAAATGAGCAATTAAGAGGTAAGCTTTCAAGAACTACAACACATGGAACCAGGCACGCTACAATAATAACAGATCAATTCAGTTCAGTTTTGGAGTCGTTATGTTGAGCTGTAAGGTCGCTGCATACTCCCCTTCCAGTGTCAACGATACCTAGTTGGAAGATGAACTTTGCGACCAGAACGTGTAGATGGCTGGGTAGGCGTTGAAGCTGTTGGATCAGATTCCACAGTAGCAGGTGTTGAAGCTGTTGCATTAGGTTCCACAGTAGCAGGTGTTTCATTCTTGGTTTGAGGTAGTTGCAAGTCCTCAGTGTTAAGAAAGAAGGCAGGTTTGCATCTATCAATAGATACAGATACCCGTTTACCATTGATGTCAAGGAAAAACACTTTATCCTTCCTTTGTAAGACTTTGAAAGGGCCATCATAGGGTTGTTGAAGTGGACGACGTAACATGTCTCGGCGAAGAAAAACATGTGTTGCTTCCAACAGTCCTGGATGGATAAAAACTGGACGTTTGCCATGGTGTTTTGGTGGTTTAGTGTGAAGTGATTGCATGTGAAACTTAAGTTTCGAAACAAAATTCACAACATCATCGTCTGGCTTGGAAGAGTCAAACATCTCCCCTGGCAGTCGAATAATGGTCCCAAAAACAAATTCAGCTGGGGTACACAGAATATCTTCTTTAAGAGAAGCTCGTAGACCAAGTAAGATGATAGGGAGTACTTCTGTCCAACGCTCAGTAGCATGGCATTTGATTGCACTTTTCAATGGGCGGTGCAATTCTTCGATCATCCCATTAGCTTGAGGGTGGTATCCAGTTGTACGACACTTCTGAACACCAAGTAGTTTGCTAAGAGCTTTGAAGAGCGAGGACTCAAACTGCCTGCCCCTGTCGGTTGTGAGAATTGCAGGAGTTCCAAAGCGAGACACCCAAGAGGAAAAGAATGCCTCAGCCACAGTCTCAGTAGTTATGTCTTTGAGAGGTTGGGCCTCTGGCCATTTCGAAAAACGGTCAATCATTGTCAGGCAATAGGTGTAGCCATTTGATGGAGGTAGAGGTCCAATGAGATCCAGATGAACATGATCAAAACGTTGGGAAGGTTCTTGAAATGATGAAAGAGGTGATCTGGTATGACGATGAATTTTGGATTTTTGGCAAGCTAGGCAGTGTCTTGCCCACTTAGCTACATCTGATGAGATTGATGGCCAAACAAAACGCTGCTTCATCAAATGCACTGATCGACGTATGCCAGGATGGGATAAATTATGCATAGCAGAGAAAACATCTTGGCGATGCTGTTTTGGGATGTAGGGTCTGGCTGTGCCCGTTGATAGATCACACATAATTTCAGTAGATGAATTGGGAAAAGTTACCTTTTTGAGTTCCAAGGAAGTTCCAGATGCTATTAGGGTGTGAAGCTCCTGATCAGTCTGTTGTGTCTCAGCAATACAGTCATAGTCAATTTGACTTGGGAAGGTGATTGCAGAAACACGAGAGAGAACATCACCAGCAATATTGTCAGATCCTGGAATGTGTACAATATTTGTGGTGAACTGAGAGATGAAATCCAGCTGACGGATCTGCCGTGGAGAACACTTGTCACTTTTTTGCCTAAAAGCATAAGTGAGGGGCTTGTGGTCAGTAAACACTGTGAAATCTCTAGCTTCCAGCATATACCGAAAGTGTCGGATAGCCGAGTAGATAGCAAGGAGTTCACGGTCGTAGGCACTGTAAGACTTTTCAGATGAAGTAAGTTTTCTGGAAAATTCTCAGAGTCCACAACTTGGTGAAGTGCACCTCCTATGGCATAAACAGAGGCGTCCACATGAAGAGCAAGCGGGGCAGAAGGTGAAGGATGAGCAAGAAGTGCAGCATCAGCAAGAGCTTGTTTACACCTCTGAAATGCTGTAATTGCCTCAGAAGACCAGTTTAAAGGCTTTGAGTCCTTCTTACCTTTAGAACCTTTTAAAAATTCACTTAAAAGATACTGTTGTTCAGCTGCTTTGGGCAAGAAATGTCTATAAAAATTTAACAGTCCTAAAAATTTTCTCAGAGAGCCAACAGTCTCTGGTTGTTTGTAATCAAGAACTGCTTGAACTTTGTCAGGCAATGGCTTAATGCCATCAGGAGTGATAAGGTGGCCAAGGAAAATGAGTTCAGTCACACCAAATACACATTTAGAGATATTTAGTTTTAAACCATATGAGCTCAGTCTTTGGAATATAGTTCTTAAGTGAGAACGATGCTCCTCAGCATTTTCTGAGTAGCACAAAATATCATCCAAGTAGACAAAACAAAAAGGAAGTCCTCTTAGTACTTCATGCATGAATCGCATAAAGGTTTGTGGTGCATTCACAAGGCCAAAACACAAATGGGTATATTCGTAAAGACCCCATGGAGTTGTTACAGCTGTCTTAGGAATATCACACTCAGCTATAGAGATTTGGTGGAATGCCTTAAAAATGTCTATTTTGGAAAATATCTTCTTGCCATGTAGTGCATGAGCAAAGTCATTCAAATAAGGCATGGGGTAGCTGTCGAACTCAGTAACAGAATTCAGCTGCCTGTAATCCCCAACAGGTCTAACTGTAGAGTCAGATTTTGGCACAACATGGAGAGGAGAACTCCAGGGACTTTTGGAAGGTCTAATAATGCCTTGAGCAAGAAGAAATTCAAATTCTACCTTCACTGCATCATACAGTTTAGGGTGTAGCCTTCTAGGCCTGGCAGTGACTGGTGGGCTAGTAGTAATAATATGGTGGACTGTGCCATGTGATGCTGATTTGGAAATTAAAGAAGGGTTGCTGAGGTCTGGATATTCCGATAAGTTGTTTTTAAAACTAATGTTTGCATCTACAGTGAGGATTGAGGGCTGTACAATATTTGAAAAAACACAAGAAGTGAAAAGAGAAGTTTCCACATCCACCAACCTTTTTTTCTTAAGGTCGATTAAAAGGTTGAAGTGCTTTAGAAAATCAGCACCAATTATAGGAGATGATACATCAGCAATTATGAAAGTCCAGATAAAAGGTCGCCTCAGACCCAGGTTCAGTTCTTTACGGACCATACCATAGGCTGGAATTTTGGTATTATTAGCAGCAAATAAGGAGAAGTTAGACTGAGGTGATTTATTCATAGTTGGAGAAGGTGGGATGACACAGATTTCACTTCCAGAGTCTATGAGGAATTTCTGGCCATACTTGCGGTCTAATAAAAATAACCGGCTGGTATGTTTCGAGGGCTCTGCCATTCCAGCTATGACAGAGCTTACTCGTTTTTTTGCACAAATGCACAAGGTGAAACACACTTGCGGGCCTGCTCTTTATAACGGCGATGATAGTAGCAGATGCCACTTCCTCTATTGACACTCCTAGAGCGTGAATGTGATCTCCGGCGGTCAGAACTATATCGTTGGTGGCGAGAGGAATTGCGCTCTCTTGTCAGTTTAGCAACTTGTAGAGACAGCTCTTGGATCTGCCTGGCGAGAGAGTCCATGGTTGGCTGAGCACTGCATGAAGATGACTGGGATGGTGGAGGAACAGTTGTGGCAGCACAGATAGTTGAGGATGAACCAACAACCTCAGAAACCTTATCAGCGATGATAGCCAGTTTATCCAAAGGCTCTGAGGATGCAGATAAAACAGTCTGGATATGTGGTGGCATTCTTTGAAGCCACAAACTTTGCAGAAAGTCATCCTGGAGTTGGCCATTAGACAGCTCTTTCATTTTTCGCAACAGGTGGCTGGGCTTCTCATCTCCTAGCTGAAGGTCAGTAAGCAGTTTTTTAATTTTTTGAGTCTCCGAGTCACTAAATTGGGTGATGAGCCTGTAGCATATCCTATATTTTAACTCACTAGATGGTAGCACCTTACAATGAAGTGTACATCTAGAATAGTACTAGTTTTCTCCGCTAGGGTTGCAGTATATATACGTTGTGCTCATGGGTAATCTCTCTCTCTCAACACTCGCAGATGATTTAGAACATGTGTCTACAATAAAGTTCAAGTTGTTAAGTTTTATCCGATTGCATCCTGATTGAACATTAACGCAACATATCCTTCAATGGTGACCTGCATGAATAAGATATTATGGCATTAAAATAATGCTTTATTTTTAAAATTTTCACGAAATAACTAAATATTGCGTAAGAACTGGTAACCACGTGTAAGCTTCAAAATGAATGACGTAGGCGCCGTCAAGATACCGGCATATAACTTTCACGATCCTGCTCTCTGGTTCACAATGTGCGATAGCACATTCAACTTGGCTGTCCCAAGGCAATAACAGACAGCAAAACAAAATTTAATTACATCATCGCACATTTACCACCGGAAGCCGCAACCATCATTCGTGACGTCATTATGAATCCCGACCCTGTGGAGCCTTACGAAAAAGCGAGAACAGAGCTAATAAAAAGAAGCGGTGAATCATCCCATCAAGAGATCAGGAAATTACTCATCGGAGAAGAACTCGGAGATAGACGTCCCAGCGAACTATTGCGCGCAATGAGGAGGCGCGCGGAATCTCATAGCGTTCCGGATGACCTCATGCTTGAACTTTTTCAGCAGCATCTGCCCACTCGTGTACAATCCATTCTTGCAGCTATAAGCCCGCTGACATTGGAGAAAGCTGCCGAAGTAGCCGATCGAGTCATGGAGGTGACGCCAATTGCGGTAAGTGCCTGTTCCGTTTCCTCAGACAAAAATTCCATTGAAAGCCATTTACTTGAAGAAATAAAAAAATTAAATTTGCGCATTGATGAAATTTCGCGTAGCAGAAGTCGTAGTCGTAATCGTAATCTCCCATTTCATAAACGTAATCGCTCTAAATCAAAAACATACGAGCAGTGCTGGTACCATTACAAATTTGGCTCAGCAGCTCAAAAATGTCACCCTCCATGTAAATTCTCAAAAAACGAGTCCGGTTAGGTATAATGGCGACTACTGCCTTGCCAAGAAATTCTCGTCGCCTTTTTTATTCGAGATAGACGTACTAATGTCACATTTTTAATTGACACGGGATCTGATGTGTCCATAATTCCAGCAACAAAAACACAAAGGCTAAATAATTCACAAATGACACTTTCTGCCGCCAATACATCACCCATACACGTATACACAACTCAAACACTTTCTTTGGATTTAGGCTTAAGGAGAATTTTCCAATGGACATTTTTAGTTGGTAACGTTTCAACCCAATTATCGGTGCTGATTTCTTGTACAACTTCCGTTTAGTACCGGATATAAGTAAGCAAGCATTGTTAGACTCGGAGACAAATATTACATGTCATTGTATTTTAGGCAATAGTAGAATTCATTCAATTAAAACTGTGTCAGGTGATAGTGTTTATCATGAACTTTTAAGAAAATTTCCTGACATCACAAAACCTCCCCGGCCTGATCAAGAAATTAAACATTCCGTAGTCCATTACATCGAAACAAATAGTCGACCTGTAACAGCTAAAGCTCGCCGCCTCGCTCCCGATCGTCTCCGCATCGCAAAAGCGGAATTTGAGAACATGATTACTCTAGGTCATATGCGACCTTCCAAAAGTAATTATGCCTCACCTTTACATATGGTTCCTAAAAAAGACAGCACAGAGTGGCGACCTGTCGGCGATTACCGTGCACTCAATGCTCAAACTATTAAAGATAATTATAGCGTTCCCAATATTTTAGATTTTACTTCTAATCTTCACGGTACAAAAATTTATTCTCACATTGATCTCGTGAAGGCATATCATCAAATTCCAATTAACCCAGATGATGTACATAAAGTGCAATTATCACACCTTTTGGGTTATTTGAAAGCACTCGGATGCAGTTTGGTCTTTGCAATGCCGCTGCTACATTTCAACGATTCATAGATGAAGTCTTGCGAAATCTTCCATTTGTGTTCGCTTTTGTAGATGACATTCTGGTCGCGTCTTCTTCACCCGAAGAACATTTACAACATTTACAAATTTTATTCACACGCTTACAACAATATGGACTATCTTTAAAGCCCTCTAAATGCATTTTCGGTGTAACTTCAATAAAATTCTGAGGCTTTAAAGTATCTGAATCAGGAATAGAACCCTTGTCGGATCGCGTCGATTGCATTTTAAATTTTCCTCAACCTACTACACTCACGCAATTAAGACGTTTCCTCGGGTTATTTAATTTTTATCGACGCTTTGTTCCCAAAGCTGCTCATTTATTAGCCCCACTAAATAAATTTTGGAAGGAATTAAAAATTTTAAAAAGTCTAAAAAAGTTTCCTGTAAAAATTTGCGTGACTCAATTCAATGGACTGAGGAGGCAGAGCAGGCATTTAATGATGCCAAAAACGCTTTAGCTGACGCAACTCTTCTTCGACATCCCATTCCAGGTGCAAAATTAAGCCTTTGGACTGATGCGAGTGACAAAGCCGTAGGTGGTTCTCTTATGCAACTTTGCCAAAACAATTGGGAACCTGTTGCCTTTTTGTCAGTGAAACTGTCGAAAAGTCAGCAGAAATGGTCCACATATGACAGAGAACTCCTGGCAATATATATTTCGGTCAAACGTTTTCGTCACATGCTCGAAGGAAGAGACTTCATAATCTACACAGACCAGAAGCCTCTCATGTATGCCCTTTATGCAAAATCCTGACAAGTGCAGTCCACGGCAATGGCGACATCTAGATTTCATATCTCAATTCAGTACCGATGTTCATCATATAAATGGTACCCACAACGCAGTCGCTGATGCACTTTCAAGAATTGAAGTGAATCAAATATCAATTCATTTTTAGATTTCGAGGCACTTTCAAAGGCTCAACTAGAAGACAACGAATTACAAAGTTTCCAAAATGACGAGAAATCTTCCCTTGTCTTTAAACGTGTGCCATCTCCAGTATCAGCCACTGAACTTATCTGTGATACTTCCACTGGCTCTCCCAGACCATTTGTACCACATAATTTTCGTAGGACCATATTTGAGCATTTTCACAACTTAGCTCACCCTGGTGTTGCAGCATCTTTCCAACTCATCGCATCCAGATATGTTTGGCCAAACATGCGGAAAACAGTGAAAGATTGGGTCAGAATTGTATTGCTTGTCAACGTTCAAAAGTGCACAGACACACGAAGACACCTCTGGGCACTTTCGCCTTACCTGATGCAAGATTTTCACACATTCATGTGGATTTGATAGGTCCTTTACCATCATCAGAAGGAAAATCTTTTTGCTTAACAATTGTCGATCGATTCACTAGGTGGCCAGAAGCAGTAGCTATAGAGAACATTACTGCAGAAACAGTTTCTCGTGCCATTTTTGACACTTGGATCTCTAGATTTGGTTGCCCAGTTTACCTAACGACTGATCAAGGCCGACAATTTGAAGCTGCTCTTTTCAAAGAATTAACGAAATTCCTGGGCACAAACCGCATCAGGACCACATCATACCACCCACAAGCAAACGGTTTAGTGGAACGTTTACATAGAGTGCTAAAGAGCGCCTTAATGGCTCATGAGAATATCAAGTGGACTGAGACCCTACCTGCAGTTCTTCTTGGCTTGCGAGTAGCTGTGAAACCCGACATCAATGCTTCAAGTGCAGAATTAGTGTATGGTGTTTCCCTCAGATTACCAGCCGAGATATGCACTGACACATCTTCAATGCCACTAGACTACGGATTTGTGCAACAGTTGAAAAACCACATGAATCATTTAAAACCCTTGTCAACATCCACTCATGGATTTTCAAAATTTTTGTGCACCCTAAATTGGATGACTGTTCTCATGTGTTCCTCCGTGTTGACAAAGTTTCCCCATCATTGTCTCAGCCTTACACAGGGCCACACGAAGTTCTATCAAGGAATAACAAACACATAACCATTAATATAAATGGAAAGAAAAGTTGTGTGTCACTTGATAGAGTTAAACCAGCATTTGTGTTCAGGGATTTGCCCGATACCATTCCTGATCCTATCATTAGTGCAGAATCATCACATCGCCATCCAGTGACAACAAACATGCAAACTACCAAATCAGGTAGACGGGTAAGATTTCCTCAGAGACTAATAACTGAAATTAAATAAACTATTCAAGCACCAGATGGACATGTATATTTTTCTAGGGAAATTTGTTTGACTTTTCACACATATCTTATGATTTTCATACCTTTTCATATGTATATTTATGTAATGTAATTTCAAATATCTGTATGCATATTATATTTTCTTTTCAATGTAATTTTCAAGCATATTTCAAATAATTGTATTTGAGATTTTGCTCATGAGCATGTCATATATCGTTCTTTCGATTCTCTCCATCACTGGGGGGATACTATTGTAGCATATCCTATATTTTAACTCACTAGATGGTAGCACCTTACAATGAAGTGTACATCTAGAATAGTACTAGTTTTCTCCGCTAGGGTTGCAGTATATATACGTTGTGCTCATGGGTAATCTCTCTCTCTCAACACTCGCAGATGATTTAGAACATGTGTCTACAATAAAGTTCAAGTTGTTAAGTTTTATCCGATTGCATCCTGATTGAACATTAACGCAACATATCCTTCAAGCCGCTGTGAGAGAGTGTGATATTTGTCACTGTTCGGAGGGCTTAACACAATGTCCGACACGTAGGAGAGAGTTTCAGCATCCAGGTTCGCAACCAAAGCAGAATACTTAGTATCATCACTGGAGATACCACTGAATGTGAATGCATGGTCGCATTGCGCAATCCATAGACGAACGTTGGATTTCCAAAACGGCGGCAGCCGCAACGCAAAACGAGCGACTTCAACGGTTTCACTAGTCATATTGTTGAATAAGCAGGAAGCGAAACGAATCTCCGAGCAGATGCTTCAAGTGGCCTTGAGGAGAAGGAGAAAAAAAATCTTTCGCTACGTACTGATCATCCGTAGTAGAAGAATTTGTATTACATTCGCCAGTAGAACAGAATAGCTTACGTGTTTTTAAGTCCAAAAGGGGTCACCACTGCCGCGTTGCGTGTTTAGACATTCTTCACTACAACACGGTTGAATTAAATAACAATAACATTTATTAACTTTAAAGATTAAATGAGCAATTAAGAGGTAAGCTTTCAAGAACTACAACACATGGAACCAGGCACGCTACAATAATAACAGATCAATTCAGTTCAGTTTTGGAGTCGTTATGTTGAGCTGTAAGGTCGCTGCAAACGGAACCATCATCGGTATATCCCTTTAAGACCAGAATTATTTTTATCTTTTAATATTAAATTCTTCTAGTTAATAATAGAATATGGATCCCAATGGCTCTGGAAAAATTACTAAAAAAATTCCCTTCCCCTGGAACCAAATTGTTACGTTGATCGGGGTACAAGGATTTAATGCAAAACAGTCACAGAGAAGAATAACACTTCTTTAAGAGCGATGCGAATTTATTATCGAAAATCCAATTCTTTAAATACAGGACTCTGCAGCAATATTCACAGAGTAAATCTTCGAAGGTCTTCACACCTTCAACAGCAATCAAACACAATAATCAGTGTTTAAAAATACACGTTAGTAAAGATTATTCACAAGCACAGCCGAGCTAATCACTAGTCAAAGCAATTCTCACTACTCCCTGGTTTAATCAAGACTGACTGGTTGCGGCTGGTACTCCTATTTATAGGCGCGGCACGGCAGAAATTTCCAGAAATATAACCGCTCGTGTCATCGAGCGTGACGTTAATGGAGAGATCCACTACTTTCTAGAAGAATCCAGAGGATTCTGAACTCGCCAAATTGGTGGCAAACTTGGTCGCCAAATGTGATGCCAACTTAGCTCTATCGCCAAGTGCCCATTGATGTTACTTTCTATTACCTATTTCCGTCCCTTTTCACGAAATCACTCTGACAAATATCCAGCAACCGAGAGGAAAGATGTTACGCATCAAAAATAGTTGAAGTTAATTCAGATAAGAGCTTCAAAGTCTTTTTAAGCCAACTTACTCAATTTGAAGTAGTCTGATGACGCTTTGTTACGGTATTTGAACTTATTTGTTATTACAGCAGCCGAGTGGTAATGGTATCAAACTCGGAGAAGGCATTGTTCTGTCTTGGATGCAAGTCCTAGTGTCATTGGAAACCCGCCGTTCTGTCGAGACTCAAAGTTCTTTCTTTGGTGTGGTGAGGAAGTTTGTAAAGTAAGGTGTCAGCTCAGGTGTCATTCTTGTCTTTTAATGAAGTTTAAATTTACAAGGGCCGTTGCCAGTACCCCTTATGTAGCTTCGAAGTGCAATGTTATTAAAAATCAAATCAAATTATGAACATTTTGGTCTATCCTCTCTGAAATGTCTTCATGGGGAGGTTATCTCGTATGATATTTCTGTTTTCCAAAATTACTTCAACCTTTGTTTCTTCTTAATACATTTTAATCAAGCCCTTTTCAATGATCCATAATTAACATTTATTTGTATTTATAATTAAGACAAGCAAACAAGTAAGAGCGGGACCAATATTAAAATAACGTTCCAAAAACGAACTGAGCTTAACATTTAATTGTAGGCATCAGGCAAGAGAGTGTAAACAAGAAACGTTTTCATGAAGTGAGATTTCCAAACAATGAGTGATCTAAAATGTGGAGTTTTAATATTAGACGCCATAGATCAACTTCGGAAAAGAAAAGCAAGACCAGACTTGGACAGAATATGCCACATGCTAGAACGACGACATGGATTAAAAGGAACTGCCGTTAACGAAGAATTAGCTAGGCTTGTTAGCGAAGGAACTGTTGTCAAAGTGGATTACAAAGGGAATACAAGTTACCGCAACGCTGCGAAGTGGGTTAAAACAAAGACTCAGTTTTATGGAAGTTTCTACAATTCTAACGATATCTCTTCAGTAGTATTGGAATCTGTTCGAGCCCTTACAATGCCTGGTAAAGATCATCCTCTTCGCAGTGCTTCTATGCAAGATATTGAACAGTATTTACTGAAAAGGGATTCTCAATCGAATTTGAATCATGCAACACTAAGAGCTGTGCTAGAAAAAGAGGTGGATAAACATAATTTGCATCAACTTCCAAATGGAGAATTTATACCTTTAAGAACCAGTTTTTCGGACACCAATGCTTCTGAGAAAATCATAGCGGAAAATCCGAAGAAGTCGGAGAGCTCTCCACCGAAAGTAAGAATTTCTCTACAAGTATTTTGTTATGTCTCTATAGTTCGAAATTAAATCATAAAAATTACTGAAGACATTCTTTTCTCAAAAGGAAAACATTTGGAGCCAATATTTTGGTTAAAAAATATTGATTGCAAATTAATGATTTCTACTACTTTTCAGATGTTGCCAAATTATGTGTAGTCCTTCAGAGTTATCAACATATCAGAATTACCCATAAATAAGGCAAAGTACAAATCTTGAACTTATTAAATAAAAATATGCAATACTAAAAATATGAACACTTTTTTTTGTAAAATTCTGATTTTTTCAAAGGAAAATATACTTAAAAACTTTTAGTAATGTGCCAAACAGCTCATTGAGATTGTTAGTTTTTAGTATCTTTTATCATTATGTACTTCACAAGTAAAGAATCAAACTAATTCTTACTTTTATGCATTACATACAATAATGTTGCTGCACAAATCATCAGTAGTTAATAAGAATGGTACTTACGTATTATTGCAACATTTTGGCGACATATGAAACAAAGCACATAATTGCCAATTCTGCACATGTGAAATTTGGGTTGCCAACTTGGCGAGTTATCTTGAACGTTGGTGAGTGTTGCGATAATACTAAGTACCATAAGAATTCCAGTGTACCAACTTCTGAAAAAGACAGTTTGCTGAAAGATTTAAATTCCATCCTTCCTTTAGGGTAGAGATCAACAAACTGTTACAATAGAAGAATCAAGTCGTAAATGAAATACAATAAGTGTGGTATCAAAGAGACATTTATATGCATATGCATGCAAAGTCAAAAGGGAGGTGTTCCTTTAGCACCAATAGCTTCTAGAAAAACAAGTGGAAGATATTTTTGCATTTATGGCTCAGGTGTGTGAACTATTAACAAAGTATCAAACTGTTGGGATGTAAACTTTTAAGCTTCGTGAAAATTTTTTTGTATGAATAATATCATAAGTATTCTTTTCTGGATTATCATGTTTACACATGTAATTAAAATTCTTGGTTCTTCACTTTGGTTATTCTTGTAAATAAGTCATTAAAAGCACACTTTACTTACTCTTAAACTTGTCATAAAATACAGAATGTGTTTTGTATCTTGTGTTGGAGGGGGGCTTTAAGTGTATCTCTCTATCATTCATCAGAGTGCTCTTGAAGTAATGTATGCAAACAAATATTGCTGAAAATCACTTAAGAGCTCTTTCGATGGTCATGTTTTTATCAATCAATTCCACTCTTGCTTTTTAGAACCAGTTCTAATATTTTCAGATTCTCAATAAATATTGTTAATGGAGAACAATTTAATGCACAAGTAACTATCTAAAGCCATTTCAATGTATATGCAAATTCAGTTAGGTTTTTTTTTTATCAAAAAATAATTATGATGGAAAAAGAAAAGGAATCAATTAGTAAGGAACAGAATTATTTTTTTACTAATGCATATAAGCAGAAGTCTGAAGAGATCCACTACCATCTATACAAAGAACCACAATGCAGCTCTTGTTGTTTCTCTTTTTAAATCTTTTTTTAGTACTTTTCCATTTGGTACATTTTCCATTACATTCCATTTTCTATTTTCTTCCAAATCTCGCCAAACAGACTTTAATGGTGACAACGCAAAACAATTGTTCTAAGCAAAGCCCAAATTGCCATTGGTTTTTTATTTATTTTTGATATATCTGGGAAAAAGGTGTTGTTACTTCAACTATCACCTGCATCAGCAAAATGAAAAAGTACTTCTTTTTTTAAATGGTTGTAAATACTGTTTTTGCCTGTTTTATCAAGCTTCGGTACTTCCTTTTATTCTTTGCAGCCTGTTTCTTATAGTTCTAGGTGGCCATTTTGAAAAAAAACCTATTTTCCGACCAAGGCCCTGTTTGACATGATTTTAATTGCGTGAAATATACCTTTAAAGTGTTGCATACCAATAAATTAGTATCAAAATAAGTTTCTCTTCATTAGAAATCGGCAATTATATTAAAAATTACTTCAATATGCAGTATTGCTATTATTCTAACCAAGGTATTTTTGGAAGGGGTGGCAATTATATGAAAACTAATAGATCTGTTATTTATTATGATTTAATTCATTAATTTTTAGCAAATCAAACTTGACCCAGAAAGCGTATGCCAAGAAAATTCAAGCAATTCAAGTGAGGAATCGCTTCCAAGTCGCTGTGATTATTGTTTATTCACTGCTACTGCTAACCGAAAAGGTGAACCTGAAGATTTGCTCATTTGTAAAGACTGTGGAGCTAAAGGTATAATATAATTCTGTTTTTCCCATATATTCTATTAAAGATAATTTATCTAATCGAAAAATAGGATGAAACCTCTTATTCTTACAATCCTTTTAGAAACAACCATAAAATTAAACATGAAGTTTATTTGAAACATATAGTGAAGTTTTTATGGGGGCTTCACTTGAGTTGCTAGGTATATATCATTTCAAACATTGCTTTTGGAAATAAGAATTAACCAAATTTATAGTCACCAAATCTTATGTTTTAATTTTTATCCAGCCTTTTTAAAGAAAAATATTTCATATTGTGTCCTGTCATCAAATATATATTAATATTTAAAAGAAATGCCACTGATGTACGTTGTAGTGAATGATCACAACTTATTAAATTCATTTATATTGAGCTTTTTTGCTGAAATAAAATTTACTTATTTTTTAAATAAAATAATTTCTCCAAATTATAAAATATTGCAAGCTCTAAAAGCAATGTATTAAGTAATGTACCATTTGTATTTGAATTTTTTTTAAAAAAAATATTTTTCTGCTCTGTAGTATTAAGTTTTTATTTGTGTATTTTTGATTTCTAAAAATTCTATTAAAAATTGTTATCAAATTTTTGGAAATAAGCGACAGAAGATAAATATATGAAATTAATTGCATTATAAATAACAAAATTCATCTTAATTGCATAAATAAGCATATTTTTAGAAATTTAAGATATAGATCATAGCTTTTTCATAGCTTTGTCCTGTTCATTCTTAAAATGCTACTATAACATTAATATTGCTTCATAATTTTTAATGGCCTATTAACAGATTTCATATGTATAAATATTGTTAAAATAACTTGCATGATTTTTGAATTAGTCATTGTCTTTTCAAAGTTTTACTTTATATTAGATGAGGTTTTAGATTTAATATACCAAAACCCTTGTTCTTTTACACAGTACTTTGTGGTGAATTTCAGACACAAACTTATATAATCTTCTAATTAAAATGTGATTCTGTTTTAAGTATTAAAATAAATTTCAACTAATTTTAAGTTTGTACACATATATATATACTAACTGGATGGTGCGGTGTTACACGGGCTTCAAGTGTAGAGCTTTATGCCTTGGAAGATTCTCCTTCCCCTCTCAGTGTCATCACTTCCTGGTGTGTGTTATTTCTGTATTAATGTCATTAAAATACTCTTTTTCGAAGTTTCTTCCTTGTCTTTGTCCCATCGGGCGGGTCTGTTTTCTCGCCACTTAGCCTGGCGTTGCACAGGCTTTTTTCGTGGGTACAACTTTATCCTCATGAAAATTTTCCCTTTTCTCTGTACACCAGCACTTCTGTGTGTGTATGAGAGAGTGATTTCTATATTTATGTCATTTAAGCCCTTTTTTTTAAATTTCTTCCACTTCTCTTTATCAGACAGATTTCTTTGCCCTCTGTTCAGCCCAGCTTTGTATGGGCATTTTCAAGTATAAAAACTCTTTTTTTCCCCATAGAGATAATATCTTTTATTTCAAATTTCAATTGTTGATTAAAAATTTACTAAGCTAATCCAGTTTTGTTCTCAAGAAAACAATGTTTGAATTTATTATTAAATAAATAATTTAGTAATAATAAAAACAATACAGCTTTAAATTTTAAAAAAAATATTGATTTATATCCATTTTCGTTAAATAATGAATCAAAAAATGTCTACCATTAGTTATGAAACAACTGCTTTTATCTGAATGCTTGATTATTCGATTAAATATATGTAACTATGAAAAAAGAACTATGGGAGGGGGAAGGGAGTCTAAAAATTTGTTTACATTTCTTGTATAAAAAGAGATTTAAAAATAGTACTATGCAATAAAAACATGGCAGCATTTTCCTATACTTTAAGGTCTTTCAGTAAATTATTTCTCTAAAAGAAAACTATCAGTTGCGATGTATTATAAAAAACTAAGATCGCATTAATTATTTTATATATGAAACAATGAATACTTTCTTAAAATTGTATCTGTAAAGTTGGATTTGGAAAATTTATTAATTACACTCATTATAAAAGAAAACACTTTTATCTGAAAGAAAAATCTTTTATCTGCTTACATACTCTCCATAAGTTGTTTTCTGCACATGCACTATAAGCACTCAAACTCGTGAGTTCTAAGGTAGTTTTCCCATAATTAACTATTACTGACATTTGGCAATTTTTCCAATTTTTTTTCATTGTATTTTTATGGCTCTCCAAGATGGAAAAATATATCTTCTTTAAAAATGTTTTATGTATAAAAAAAGCATTTTTTTTTTAATTACAAAATTCCAAAAAATCTTTTGAAGTTTTACAATATTTTATTTCAAATTAACTTGGCAGCGTTAAAAAAGGTTAAAAAAATGTACCAATCTGCTGAAAA
The DNA here is from genome assembly GCA_019973935.1 of Trichonephila clavipes. NCBI lineage: Eukaryota > Metazoa > Arthropoda > Arachnida > Araneae > Nephilidae > Trichonephila > Trichonephila clavipes. The sequence continues at coordinate 1,671,605 of BMAU01001371.1, read as the reverse complement.
ATAGTTTTATCTTTTTTGGGGAACTTAAATTAGAAAATATCCATAGAAATTTGTAAAAAGTGCAAAACATTGTAGAAATTGAGATTTTATTCCAAATTAATCGCATGTTAAAAGCATTTCTTGTAACAAAGTTAATTAATACAGTCAATAGAGCAACATCATGAAATTCCAGTTTAGCTGGAAACCAAATTTCGATGCCAACTTTTGTCATTGTTGCAACAATAACAGTTTTACAACAATAACAGTGTTACAACAATGCAGACAAATCGAAGTTGGCGCCGAAAACCCGGCTTTTTTAGGGTGGACCACCCTTATTTATTAGGGGTATCAAAAACCATTTATGTCCTATTCTCAGACCTACTGAATATATGCACAAAATTTCATAAGAATTATGACACGAAAATTTTATATATAAGATATATAATGTATATATGAAGTTTCCTCTAGAAATATCTGACCTTTAAGTGTAAAAAATATTCATATTCTGATATAGCATTCTTATGCTAATCTTTTACAAAGCAGTCCCTTTAGCTACCTAGTATAACTCCCAATGATTCTGCTTCTGACAAAAATGGTGTTAGAGCACTTCTTTTGAAATAGTATGCAAGTGATCCATATGCATTTTGCAATATTTCTCTCTGCAATGAAATCTGACTTTGTTGTGTTGCTGTTTCTGATGGCGTCTGATCAACAGTGTTGGATCAAGGCCCACAAATTTCCTTGTGGCAAGGGGATAGTTCTACGTCTATCATTAGCCGCTGCTTTGAGCACCAGTTACAATATGATTTGGCTTGGTTCCACCTCAATTTTGAGGAACAAAACCCTGAAGGGTGCTCAGGAGCCTCCCACCTCTCTTCCCTTTCACCAACCTCTATGTAGGACTTCGGCTCTTTTCCGGTAATCGAAACCAGGCCCTATGGCACAACAGTCAAAGTCACTAACCACTGTATCAGATGAGCAGTTAAAAAATCTTTTTCTTTTCAAAGGCATTTTTAACTGAGAGAAAAGGGAGAATTCAGAATCATGTCAGGAGGTTATAGGATGCAGTACAGAAAAGATATGTTATATGACCAAAAAAAATATCTGACCATGATTTTTCTTTTCAAGTTCAAATCTGTAATCAAAGTAAAATAAATGTTTCCGGTGCTGACTCTTGTCTCTCATTTGTACCATTGCATTATCTTTGTGGGACCCATTACTTCATCTTTGAAAGTCTGTTGAAACTAACTGGTCCTTCCCACTTAATAATCTTCAAACAAAATTGAATCCATTATATTGTTCAAGTTTTCTATTATTTTGTAAAAAAAAAAATCTGTTGGTGCTTGCTTAGATTTGCATGATCATTGATAGTCTACTAGCAATTGATATCTTCTACAAGCAGAAAATTTTGCACCTGCTTTAGGTTTGCCTACATATTAAGCATCAAAATGTGTCTCCACAATATCATTTGTTTTTGCACAAATAGTTAAAAAAATTTTTTAAACATGCTTGTATGTATATGAAAGGGCTAGCAGATAAAAAAAATTAAGCATCTCAAGGCTTAAATGTATACAAAATTGTGGAATTTAAATAAATATAGCTTTATCAAGTTTATAATAGGGATCATTATACTTGCATATTATACCATTGACCTATATCGTAAATCAAAAGACATTGCTAAGGCTGCTAAAAACAGCCAATAGTGAAATTCATTCTTGAGCATATTCCAAACACATTAATAATAACAATGAAAGCATTTGACGACAATTTTTAATTGACGATGTTTTTTCATTTGGCAAAATTGGTCGATGGTGTAAGACATAAGTACTTAATTGTTTTATAAAAAGACTTATGGAATAAAATCAATGTATTAATTTTTAATAAATGTTATAAGTTGGCTTTTTTATTTATTATATTTGATTTTCTGGTAAAATAAAAGTTTCATTTTTTCATTTAGCTCATCCTAGCTGCATGGAATATACAAAACTATTATATGAGAAATATCCTGATTCTGTGAACTGGCAATGTCCTGATTGTAAAACATGTCATGTTTGTGATGAAACTAGTTCATCAGTAAGTTTGCAGATTTTGATGACAGTATTTTGTAATTCTTATTAGTATAAGAAAAAGTTAGTTACTGTTATATATTTTACTAAATGATCAGCATTGTATGTATTGTATTACTTAAGGATTTTTTAAATGCATTTTGCGATTACTGATATATATGTGTACAGTCAACTCTCCTATAACACGGTGAGTTCGTATCGCGTTATATGGAAACCGCGCTATAAGAAACTCGGATTTAACCGTACAAACCAAGCTAATTCGTAGTGTGTTCTATGGAAACCGCGCTATAAGAAACTCAGAATTAGTACAAATCACATCATTCGTATCGCGTTATATGGAGACCAATAAATACAAAAGACGAGATAAACTCCACCGGCGTTACTGATTTTGTTTTGTCTACGCCATGCCTCAGTGTGCGCTCCGCTTTTAATTTATTCCTCGATCAGTGTCATCACTACTTTTTTTTATTTCATAATAAAACTAGATTTCGAAGGGAGAGGTGGTGGCAAGATTTTAACATAAAATAAATACAACAAAAAGTAACATTAATGTATTACACTTCCAGAAGTAAATTATTTACACTATTTTTTAAGCGTTCATTACACAAAATTTGAAACAATATGTTACTTTTGCTGAGCAGAGATCCTGCTGGGAAAAAAAAACTAATACTAATATAGGTTATCCCTATCGGAAAGAACTGATGGGACGTTGTTAAACGGAAACCGCGCTGTAAGAGTACCGCGTTATAGGAGGGCTGTCACAATTTCAGCTCCGCGTTATAGGAGGGTTGACTGTGTATATATATCTTGTTGTTCATATTTTACTGAAATTTTATGATCCATAAAGAAAAGAATGTGGTATTTGGTTTATAACTGCCCTTTTTGTTGCATGTATGCATAAGGGCACAGTTTAACACATTCACTGCCAGTAAAAATTGATATATCCATCGTTAGAAGCCGAACTACAAAATAGTGTTTTAATGATTCAAAACATTTCTTATATTTCAGTAGTAAACCAGAAAAACCTTTTATTTTCATGTTTCACTCTTTTCTGGTAATTCTAATATATTTTGGCTTTAGTCAATTTTTTACTTACTTTCCTTTTCTTAGGCTGTGATGACCCTGCAATACTTGCATTGTCCGCCATTTTTAAAAATGGATATAAAAAATTTAAACACAAAATTTAAAAACCAAGCACATAAAACATAAAAATAATGCTTCAGTAACCATGCCTCAAAAACCTCTTTGTTCAACCTCCAATGCCACACAAAAAATAAATTTTATCGTTTATCATAGTCTATTGTTGTCTTAGAGCAGCGCTGGCATATATATATACAAGTTAGCACCGGGCTGATGCGCCAGTGTGTCAATGGCAGCGAACACGCTAAAACAAAGAATCTTATTAGAAGTCTATACTTGTAAATTTTATTGTAGAGTAATCTTATAATTTTTTTTTTAATTTGAGTTATTGCATTGCAATATTCAGTGAATATATAAATAGAATATAAGCTATATCAATAATATTACCATAATGAATAAATACTATGTAACCTTTTACCTCAAACAGGTATGAATAATGCATGAAAAGGGATAATATAAATCAACTTTAGGAGATGTAATTTTTATTGGGAATATAAATGTATGGAAGTATTAACTGACAAAATATTTTCTCTATGAACTGAAAAGTTGAAGGGGGTTGTCTTACAAATATGTTGCTTGTAGCTTTTTAAAGATCTTCTCTATGTGAATTATTAACTATATATTGACTAATAGGACATGAAATTTTATTACGATTGTGTATTCCCATTAATAAAAGTAATTATATTAATGTACCAAGCAGAATTTTTGTATCCATGTACCCTTTTCCTACTCCATGTTTATTTCATGTTTACCAAGTAAAAGTTCTTATGTAATCTTCCCAAAATAAGAAACATGCACATTTTAATTTGTTCTCTTTGATGTTTTGTGCTAAAATTCTCTTGTGTTAAAATATTTCAAATGTAAGATTGATTTTCATTGAACAATTTTTGGTAGATCTTAAAAAGATCTAAAAGTGGAATGTAAAATTCAATGTTTCCTTAGTTCTGAGCAGCAAATTGATTTAACCACTTTGTCTCAAACATGTTGAGTCTTAGTTAGAACTCTTTGATCTTAGTCAAATGGTAATGATGAACGATGCTCGTGCTTCATCAACTTTTTCTTTTTCTACCCATAGTAAAATTTTTTAATTTTATTATTGGATAAAACTCAATGCTCATTAGCTATATTTTACTTTTAATACTCACATCTGCAAAACCTGTATTAATTTGTTCTAAATAGTATTAAGTTGAAATTTAATAGTTATAAGTTTTATAGTATTAATTGAAGATTCTTGGAAAGCTTAGTTTTTCATTGAATTAATATAAATATTCTAATTTAAATGTTTTTTACTCTCTGAATGTGTAAAAGAAATTTCCAAGTCCAACACCCATAACTACTCCTGCAATATGAGAGTAAACATCTTGTTACTGTACTTTTTTTTGGTAAGATCAGTAAAAAAAGTAAAGCATTCTTTAGTTTAGTCAAAACTTTGAACCATTTTCTGACTGAATGAAATCCATCAGCCTCATAACCAATCAAAATGCTAGCTCACTGTCCTTTCTGAGGTAATTCAGGTAACTAGTTGCTGCTTGAAGCCCAATGGCTGAGTGATAGGTCATTGCACTTCCACGCCACAGGTCCAGGGTTCAAACCCCAGGCTTGGCAAAGTCGACTCAGCCTTTCATCCTCTCAATGAGTTGATAAATGAGTACCAAGCTTGCTTGGGAACTAAATATTGGAGGTTCTGTGTCTGACTGACCACCTAAATGAAACATCTGTTAATGCATCTCAGTGCCCAAAGTCATGAAAACTGAGACAGGCACAGTAGGCCTTGGCCCTCTATGGACTGATGCACCACTGAGTTTAGTTTTGTTGCTTCTTGAGTACAAGCTATGAAACTCTGACCCATAATTCTTATATTAAATAACTTCAAAAAATTGCTTTCATTTTTCTGTAATTCATTTTTATATGAATTATGTTTAAAGCACTTTCGCAAAGGACTCATTGTCTTATTAGTTATTTACTAAAAACAAATTCTATGTGAAATAAACTTCTTATTTTTTTTTTTTTTTTTTTTTTTTTGTGATAAAGCTCTTATGCTGATATGTAGAATGATTTTAAATGTTATTTTTGGAAGTGTTGAAGGAATTGATTGTTTTAGATTATGTGTCTTCTTCACAGGTTTAATAGCCTTGTGTGAAACCAAGTCTTTTTTAGAATTCCATTCCATTGCATTCTATTCTTTGCTTAGATTTTCCAATTTGTCAGCATAATAGTTTTTTAAATTTTTTTCCCCAGGCAGTCAGTCCACCTAAGTTTTGCTCTCCTTTTTTGGGTACCAAATGTGGTTTATCTAAGATTTTTTTCAGTTCTATTATTCTATTCACACTAAGTGTCTTGCCCATTTAACCCTCTGTATCACTATTAATTGAGCAATATCTGGCTCTTTAAATAGTTTGTACATTTCCAAGTTGGTTCTTTTCCAATGATTATCACATTTAATTCCACCAAGCATGCTTCATAAAATTCATTCAAAGCAAAAGTTTCTTGTTTTTTTTTCAGTCATTTCTCATTTTTCAGCAGATTATGTGAAAACTGGCCTAATCAGAGTTTTATAAATGAGTAGTTTGGGTTTTCTTCTAATGAAATTAGATTTTAAGCATTTTTGTAGTTAAAAAAATATCCATTGGCAAATGTGACTCTGTTGTGAAGTTCTGGTGTTATATTGTTCATTTCTGGGCATAAATATTTAAAGCTATTGACTGTTTCAAATTGGATTGTGTCTACTTAGTTAAAACTATCTGTTACATGAAAAGTTTGGTGAATGAGTGAATATTAGCGTCGCATTGTTCAGCTACCTGAGAGTTTTTGGCGATGAACCTCGTAATTTTGAGTCATGGTCATGTGACCTATGAAAAGTTGGTATTTATAAACTAAGCATACCTAGCAAGAAGTAAAATGAAATAATTATTTGAAGAGTGTGTATTTTTTGTGGATATATTTATCTTTTTTTAAAACCTGAACTTTTTATAAAGATATGTTACTCAAACATTAATAGTTTTTATTTATTTTGGTGCTGTATTTTTTCAAAAAATGAAATTCTCTATATGCTTATTTAATAATATTGGAAATTTTTTAAAGCAGTTAGCAGAATGCTCAGTAAAAAATAAACATTTTTTATCTTCTTTTACTGTAACTGATTTCCGTTGTTTTTTCCCCCCTTCTCTTTTTCCTTTCATTTTTACAGAACGATTTGCTAACTTGTTACATCTGTTTCAATGGATATCATTTGAATTGCCATGAACCTGTTATTACTACCAAACCTACAGGTATTTTATATAAATATTTTTTAAAACATAAGTATTTTTTTAATGTTATGAAAACTCTTTTATCAATTAAATTACTCATAAGTATGCAGTGCTATGCTGTTGCCAAATCTCGTTAATACAGAATTCAAAGTAATCTTCATCAAATTGTTATAGTAATGCCTCTCTCTCAAAAACAAATTTTGTCAACTTTGCATTATTAAACACTTAATTTTCTTTTTCAGATAACTAATATTAAATTTAAGTCATCAGTATATATATATGGATATAAGTTTGCTCAAATAACTAATATAACAATCCACAAGAAATGTTCATTAAATACACTCATGTCCAAAATTAAGGTCAGAAACATAAAATCTGCAAAAACTGATGAACTATTTACTGTGTTGCCACAAAATTTGGCACAAAGACGTATTACAATGTCAGAAAGAATATAGCAACTTAACAACATGGAAAAGATTCTAATTGTAAATTATTATTAAGTTAATTTATTTTAATTGTGATACAAGACTTACAAAAAAGTGTGAAATCATGAAACAGAGATAAAGCATGTACCTTGGCAAAAGTCTCTTTAATATGGTGTGTGACCACTGTGAACTACTGTACAAGCCTCACAATGAGCTACTATACTTTTTATGATGGTGTCAATAAATATTTGTGGCAACAAAGTTCATTTTTTCCCAAACAGGACTTTTAATACCTGGAAGGGGAGCTATGCTGAGAAATGGCTGTTCTTAGACCATCCCAAACATATTCAATAGAATTGTGATCTGGAGACCTTGATGGTCAATCTATATGGAGAATGTCCACTCCATCATGAAATTCATCAACAATGTGAGTTCTGTGTGGCAGCGCATTATCATCCATAAAAATGTAGTCTGAGCTCATAGCACCCAGGGCTTCCAGGATCTCATCCCTATAGTGCTGTGAGATGAAAGTACCTGCATCAAAAGCATACAGTGGTGTACAACTCCCCAATATTATGCCACCACACACTAGGATTCCTTTACCACCAAATCTCTCAATTTTTATTATGTAGGAGGGATGAAAGAGAGCTCCATTTTCTCCCCAGGTGTAGACTCGACAAGAATCACTTTGTCTGGTGTATTTCGACTCATCACTGAAAAGAACACTCCCCTATTCTCGAGGTGTCTACAGCTGATGTTTTTGGCTCCGCAATATCCAGTCATAGCTGCTGGATGCAATCAAAAGGATGTTCTAGACTGGACTCTATGGGGGGGAGGGGCAGTCTCTTCAAGATGGGGTTTAATGCTAAGTAGTGATCCTGTGCAAGTGTCACTGCTCTGTAGCAACCTTCCTGGTGATAGTACCACTTGTTTGGAATTGATTCCATAACTAGAAGACCACACACATGCACATAGGCCACTTGTAACTATTGAGCTACCTCTGCTTGAGACTGACTGGCTTCAAGCCTGCCAACGGCTCTCCATCTCAAGGAATCATCTAAATGATTATGAGAAGTCATTCTCACAGCAAACAGACTAACTTGTTTGTTTTAATGCAATATTCCCAAAACTAGAGGCAAAATTCTCATATGCTTGAATGGTATAAATCCAATAGTCCTGCAAAAAGTAATGCTAAACAAATCTTATCCTAAACTGAAGGTTGTGTGATATTGCACTACCTATTCTTCAAAGTATATAAAATACAAATTTTATCAGTTTTACTCGATACATTTTAAAATTATGACAGAAAACATGCTTGTGACCTTAATTTTGGATTTGAGTGTAATTAGTATTGTAAGTCTTGGTATAATTAAATTATATCTATAAAGCATCTGCTAATTATATTTTCAACCAATATTTTAACTCCTTTGTACATAACTTACTAGTTTCAAGTTGCATAAAAAGATTTCTTTATATTTTGATTTTGACATTTTGTTCATGCTCAGAATATTTGTTGTCAATTTTGTAAAAAATGTTTTTTATAATATATTTATAATTTATTACATTGAGAAAAGGTGTTCTTATAATCACCTAAATGTTTAACTTGCAAATTTTACTTGAGAGTTTTCGAAAAAAAAATTTTGTGGTCTATTTCACTGAATTTAATTTCATAATGATGTGTGTGTAATGATTTTGTAGAAAAGTTTTTTTTTTTAAAAATATTTTTCATCTAATTTTTTTAGGTCCTTGGCTTTGTTGTACTTGTGATACAACTGTTGATAAAGACAAAATTCCTAAAGTTGAAAATACAACAACAGGTAATAAATTTGATAATCAAAAATAGGCTTCCAGTTTAAAAGTGATTTCTTAAAAACTAAATTCTCTTTATATGTAGCTGTGAATATGCTTAATTGGAAATTTCTATATTTTTACTTGGAGTTACTTTTTGATATTTTAGAATTATAGTTATGAAACGTAAGTCACAGTAATAAAAAACAAAATGATGTACAATTACTTTATAACAAGCCTTACTGATTTGATTGTTTGTTTAATTAATGTTGTATTTTGAAGTTACATTTGAGTTGGCAACATTTATAAGTGTCGAGGATGTTACTTGAATTAGTACCCCACTCTCCAAGGACTTTGAGCTTCAACAGATTTATTGCCCCATATGTGGCTTATAAAATGCCTTAAGATATCTTATAGCATACATGTAGTTAATTACATTTATTCTAAGAAGTTGATGAAGTAGATTTTTTTTTAATTTGCTTTAATATAAAAGTGATTATGTGATATAATGCTTTTTTTGTCTTATTCTTTTAATTTCTATTTTTTAAAAAATAATTTTTAATTCTAAGTATTGAATTTTGTATGCAACAATTTCAGTTGTGATTTTTATAATGCTAATTATTAAAAGCATTTTTTTCTTGATTAGGATTTAAAATTACGTTGAATTCTTGATAACCATTGTAATATATATTACAATTATATTAGATCAAACTGGAAAATTATGTGTTAGGGATCTGAAAGAAAATAATACTCTTTTCTTACTCTCAATATATATTGTGAAATATAATTCCAATTGTTACTTTTCTTCTTGCCATTTTGATACGAATTTGTAAATACCATTTTTGAAAAATGACTTATTCCTAGAAGTGAAAAACTCCATTAGCACTCGAGTTCTTCACTTCTAAGGATAAGGCATTGACAACTGTTTCAGTTTTGAATTTTTTTTTTCCTACAAAAGTTTTTTCAAAGAGCAAATGAGAGCTCTAAGTCTAGAGCACAGCTTATCATTAAGGACGTAATTACCTGCTTCAAATTTTTTAAACCCTCTCCTGCACATTCTGTCTGAAGCCTCTTCTCCATCAAAAACTCTCCTTATATTTCAACATACTTCTGTAAACTTTTCTTCCTTGTTATTTGTACAAAATATAATAACATAAGTAAACTTTCTCTGAAGCAATGTTTATCTAATCAAATCTCATTTAATAAAAAGGCTTTTGTTTCATTTAATTTATAACATCTATATAAATACACTGCTGGACAATTGCTAAGGACGGATCACAAATTGCTATGTAGCATAACATTAAGCGAGACATGAGGCCTAGTAGGATAAAATATAGTTGCCACACTGTTCAGACATTAGAATAAAGAATATTTATTGTTCTGGAAAGTACAAAAGCTGTGAAACATCTGAAAGAAAAAAAACTGTTCATTTGATCTGCGTACGGAGAAATGGAACAATGCATCTAAAAGTCAGCAGGCACCTTAAATAAAGGTATCAGTACGGGATATGTCCACGTGGAGTGTGATGCAACATTCCACACGTCGTACCATACTTTGCACAACATTATCCAGCAGCTGTAGAGGCAATTTATCCCATTCCTCTGTGAGTGCACGGATGAGGGTGTTCTTGTTTGTCGGAGGATAGTTTCGACCAGCAACTTGCCTCCCCAAAGCATCCCACACATTTTCAATGGGGTTTAGATCTGGAGAACGCACTGGCCATACGAGACGTTGAATACCCTCGCTGTCTAAACAATCCTGAACAGCGAGTGTTCGATGACATGTTGCGTTGTCGTCCATAAAAACAAATTTATCACCGACAGCACCACGGAAAAGACGAACATGAGGAAGTAGAACTTCATCAATGTATCGTTGGCCCATCATAGTCCCATTCGCAACCACATGTAGGCGCGTGCGGCCATTGATCATGATGCCGGCCCACACCATGATACTGCATGTCGGATATCGGTCCTTTTCCTGGATATTTTCTGGACGATAAGCAGTACCACTCTCGCGCCAGATCAGTTGGCGTCTACAATCCGATGACAGACTGAACCTACTCTCATCTGAGAATAGTACGCATGCCCAGTCCTGTTCAGTCCAATTGTGATGCTCACGACACCATTGCAAACGAGCAGTACGGTGCTGTCTGGTCAATGGGACACACACAACAGGTCTGCGTGTGTATAGTCCTCCTCCCCTCAAACGTCTGGCAACAGTTTTTCTGGAGATCTGCTTTCCTGAGGCAGCAAGAAACTGATTTGCCACCTGCTGAGCTCTGGTGCGCCTGTTCCTTTTTGCTGATAGGACGATATATCTGTCTTCTGCAGGCGTCGTACTTCTAACACGACCTCTCCCGTGGCATCTACTACACATTCCAGTAGTTTTAAATGACTTCCACAGCTGTGAAACAACGCTGTGAGCGATGTCGAACTCCCTGGCAACATCTGTTATTTTTCGCCCTTCTTCGATCTTTCCAATAATTCGGCCACGCATAAAATCATCTATGTGATGTCGAGAAGACATGCCAAAAATTTTAAGTTCATCTATTAAATCTTTCCTGTAAAACTTTGACTTGAAACAACAACTGTCCTCATGCATCAAAACCTTTAAAGCTCTTATGAACGCTATCGCGTGATGAACAGACGCAGAAAAAAAATTTGCATACTCATACTTCTTCTTACTAATATCCTGCACTTATTCTAATTTTCCACATTTTGCTTCCTTTCATTTTGTGGTTGCTATGGATGATAGTGTTATCCGTCCTTAGCAATTGCCCAGCAGTGTAGAATATTTAAAAATAGAATATTATTTTTTAAGTAAGATCCGTTCTTGAGTTTTGATTGCAGTTTCTTGCATGTGATTACATGTGTGCATACATGTTCTCTGCATTTTCTGCTCATAACCTAACACCATTTGTATTCTTTTTAATGGAAAGCTAAAGTGATTAAGAAAATAAAACACCTCATTAACTGAGAAATATGGTCAGTGATCCAGCTTCTAACAACAGGAGATATAAAATATGCTGATAATTATCACCTGTTAAGTGGGGTGTATGTTGACAGTAAAGTACAAAAATGAGTGAGATTATTAAAGGAAGGTCAGGGAAACTAGTCCAATCAGTGGCAGTATAGCTCTATGAGTAGGGTATTTTAAAACTTGTTTTTAGTTTCAATAAATGTTTAAAGTGATAAAGTAATCATGTAGAAAAATAGAATGAATTATATACAAATTTAGAAAAGGTTTATTAATTTGTTACTTTTGTTCTTATTAATGAATGAACCCTACTTAAAAAATAACCCTTGCATATCTCAAATGAACATTTACATGTGTGTTTCAAACATTACCAGACAGAAGATCTGATATATATAATAAGCAATTTTAATGTTTAAAGTATCGAAGTTGAATCTTTAATGTTTCAAATTAGTTTCTTTGACTGAATAATGTATGTTTTAACTTACAAAAGAAGAATGTCTTTTAAAACTTTACTTTTATTTAGTTGTTAGTTTGAATGTTGAACCTATTGTTGCTCATCCTTTAAAAGAAGGATTTCATAAAGTGTAAGTAAGATTTAATTTATTTTAACTGATTAGTAAAATGTAATTTATATTATTTGCTTAAATGGAAATCAATTATACAAACTTCAATATAATCTTAATATAATTAGGCTATAATTGTGAATAAGAAACCAATAGAAAATTAGTGGATCTATTAAAGAAGGAAAAAAATATAATAAATCAAATTATTTTTATAGTTGCATTAAAGAAAAATGTTTCTTAAATAAGCATTTTGATGCTAAGTAGTTTTTTCATGCATATTTTAAAAAATTAATTTATGAAATGTAAATTTTTCTTTGAAATAACTTCTTTCTTACTCTGTCTTTAAAGTACTTGCTTCTGCGAGTGAAATATTGATAAGGTAGCAATCTTAATTGTACTTATTTTTTACTTTTGTTTATTGTAACAAAAAATAATAAATTATGTTCTTTGAATAAATTTCAGGTTTATTTAAATTTACTCATTTTATTATACTCTCTTCCAGAACTGTGGATTAATTTTGAGGGATTTTTTTTATAAAATTAAAGCTTTATTATGGAAAATTGTGTGTGTTGTTATTTTTCAAAGTATTGCCTATCTCTAGCCACTATTTTCCCCACTTTTTTTCCCCGCCGCAAACAAATTTTGCATGAAAAAGCTTATCTTTTGATGCTATGCACTAGTTTATCCAATTTTTTTTTTGTATCATTTTGTAAAAAAAAATTGAAGCACTGCTTAGTCAGGCCATGCTCCATAGGTCAAAGCATGCAATAATGCAGTGGAACAATATCTGATTAATATGTGGGGAGGGTAAAATATTCCATTCGGTAATTTTTTCATGGTTTGTTTCATGAGCAGCATGTGGTTGAGCATTGTCATGTTGAAAAATTACTTTATTGTGCCCTTGCTTGAATTATATCCATTTTTCCTTCAATGCAGGGCTGACACATGAATTGTGTTTCATAGTCTTCACCTGGGATAGTTTCATTCGGTTAAAGCAGCTCATAGTATATAATGTCAAGCTGGTTCCACCAATACTGAGAACTAGCTATGAACCATGAATATTGTACCTCACTGTCTGTATTGATGCATGGCCAGACACAATTTTCTATGCTTAGAATCTGTTTACTATTGCAGTATAATGCAAAAAAAATTTTGATATTAAAATTCGCTGCTCAACTTGTCTCGGCTTGAATTTGTATGGCGCCCAATTTTCTTGTTGTTGAATCACGCTGAATGCATTTAAACATTTGGGAATTGTTGTGCAATAATCTTTTAATGATTTAGCAACATCATGCTTTTGAATGAATATTGGTTGAGTAATGCTTCCAATTTCTTGTCATCGAACATTTTTCTAGTGTTTGAAACTGGGCATTCTTTACCAACAGTATTGAAATCACCGCTTCTAAGTCATTAGAACTAAATACTCTCATGTTTTAATCATGGAAGTTTGTTCATCAGAAATTCCTTACTTTCTCCAAACAATGTTTTATTTGCTCATAATAGGATATCTTCAGACCAGAGAAAAAATGTTTACAGTTCAGGTAAATGATACTTAAAAAGTTAAGCCCTAATGCAGATTCTCTGCATTAGGGCTAAAATAGTTACAGAGGTAACATTATACATATAGTTACAGAGGTGTCTGATAGATGTAGTATCAGTTATTATTCAATTCACATTCAAAATTCACAATTAATTCAGTCCTCAAGGCTCTCAAAATTAATTCATAGTGTTAAAAAAATTCTATATGTCACTGAATTTTTATTTATTTATTATTTTGCTTTAACCCCCCCTCTTTGAATTAGTTGTTTACTAAAAGATTTTATTATTACAGCTTGGAAGAATACCCCTCATCAGTCCCGGTTGCTAGAAAATGGAGTATTGAAAATGTTGAGGCATTTTTCAAATTTATTGGATTTGAAGAAGAGGCCCCTGCATTTCGAGAGCAAGTAAGTATGCTGTATTTTTAGTTTCACTTATTTAATTAAGTTCTATATTGTTTAAAGGATATATTCCTCGCTTAAGATTTATTTCCTGTTATATCCTAATTTGTGGTGCAATATAAATAGTCTCCCCTACCAGCAATTTTTAAAAATTCTGTATTTATTAATCTGTTTAAATTAAATAAAGTTATGATTTTTTTTTAAAAAAAAATGCATTTTTAATATATATGTGTTATTGTAAATTTATAGAGTCATTTAAGATAAATAAAAACAAGTGTGTAACTGTCTTCAAAAGAGAAAAATTTACAAAACAACATAACTTCCTGCACCAAAAATTTCTATCAACGGTGCAACTCATACTGAGCAGATAATTGTATAAATGTCCAAGCTGCCTTCATACTTTACTAGCTCAGAATTCAAGTTAAACTGGCCCAATAAGTGATCAAAGTGCAACATGATCCACAAGCTTCAGTCATTCAATGTGGAATAGAGTTGTGGAGTTGAAAGGAGTGTTATAACACGTTCAGGACCATGATCACATGTTTCTTTCTCCAGGGCCCACAGTATCATATATGTGATTGCGCTTTCCTTGCTTTGAGGTCCATGATCACACCGGTGTGATTTAAGTTTGGAACATTTTTATTTTAATTTTTACAAAGCACTACTTGGCAGTTAAAAGTCTGTTTTTTTCCCTGACTAAGGTTTCAGAAAACTTAGAACTTCAGTTTGTGTTTTTGGCTCCAAGTTTTTTGAATTAGATCCAGGATATTTATGAATATGAATGTAAACAATTGCACATATTTAGCTCTTTCGAGAAAATTGGGTATTAAAGATTCTTGATTTATTGCGTTCTGGATTTCTGTTTATAATTTGACTAAGTTGGAAAAGAGGGGGAAAACTTATTAGTTTATTGAGTATCAGACATTCATAATAGTTTCAGTATTTATTTTATTTTTGACTCATGTTTACAATACTAGTTTTTATTCTCAAAAACATTTAAAAAAACAGATATTCGGATTAAACGTGATGACCCATTTTTAATGAAAAATAACCATTTGTTCTTAGTGACTCATTTTTAGTTCAGTAAGAACAAACTATTCTTTTACATTACTATCACAACCAGAGTTGTCATAACCCATGAGAACCAAAAACAATACTAATGTGATACTGAGAAAACTACAAACAATATAAGTATTGATTAAAAATTTAAAAAAAAAGATATATTAGCTGTTATTTGAAAGATTTGTATTAGTTCAAGCCACAACAAGTTTATGGGAGAGTAAATTTATTGTTTGGGATTTGCCAGATAGAATTTTGTAAGTTTTGTGTCTTATTTTATTTTAGTTATCATAGCAAAAAGTGAAAAGAGTACTTTTTTAAATTAAAATAAAAACATTTCCTTTAAAATTTGCAATTTTTTTTTAAATACAATGAAAATTTTTGTACTGTATAATCAGGTATTATCGGTGATTGTAACTTTTAGGATATTTGATTGCATTAAAAATTTTAAATGAATTAGCTTAGCAGTGAAATTCGCCCGGTCCTGCGTGTGCGTGTACTCTTTGAACCTGGGGGTCTGGGGAACATTTCTTTCTCCTTTCGCCGGTATTAAAAGGGGATAAGCAAGTCAAAGAATTACAAAAGGGAGAAACCCCATTATTTGAATACTCTATTGTGATAAATCAATTCAGTAGTTAGGAAATGCAAATGTGTGTGTTCTGACTCTTCTACTGAAACTTAATGATGACAACATGCAGGAACAAGATTCAACATTTCCAGTAAAACCTAGAAAGCATGCTAAACATTGACTGTGAATAAAATTTAGATATGGGCAGTCTTGTGGTTTCTCTATTTAAAAGCTTGATGTTATCATCCCTTTATGTATAACTTAAATTGTAGGATTTAACTTTTAGAAACTCTACAATTTGATCTAATTATAAACAAATTGCAGTTATGTATCTTTCAAAAGATGCAAGAAAACTAAAATGATCTTCTAAGCCCAGTAAAATTGTGACATTATTAAGTTGAATATAACTCTAAATTGTATTACTGATAGCATCATACTTTGCTATTCCAGTAATAGCCAGAAACCCTATTGAGATTCAAAACTTAGAGCAATTGTAAAAAGCTGTGGTCCATTTTATTATTGTAGAGTTAAATTTTTTTGATAATTGTAAAAAAAAATGTTTTTTATCTGCAGTTTTGCTTGTATTCTCATATTCAAATAAATTATTTTAATAGGAAGCAAGAAAGGAAATAGCAAACTATTTTGTTTTTAATTATATCTGATGATTGAAAATAAGAAATTCCTTATGTTTAAATTTACATGGATTTCTACTGTATAAAGCCTAAAGTGGAATTTTAAGCTTAGAATTAAGTATTTTAGGAAAATGCTTTTTTAATTTGGTTTCATTCAATTAACAATTTATTCTGTTTTAAAATCACTGGGAATGGCATATTTTATTATCACTCTCTAATGTTCTTTATAATAAATTTTTATAAATGTATTTTTAAAATTAATTTAAGGGAAAGTTATTGCAATTTTGATTTGCATTTGAATTTTCTATCATATTTGTATTTTGGGTAATATTACAACAGTGATGAAATTTTACATGATAAAAGTATGAAGTTTTACCTCTGTATGGAGGTTAAAATTATCTGTAGTCAGTTACTATAAAAACCTTTTTTGTAGTAGCCTTTAATATATTTAATAAATTAGTTAAATATTTCTTAAATTTAAAATAGTTCCTATTAAAATATTTGTTCAAAAAACTATGGTTAAAATTTTTTTGGACCAACTGTCACAAATGCATGCTATCATGAAGCACTCACTATTTCAGAACAGCACATATCGATGACAGAACTTTTCTCCTTTCAGGGCGATCGTCACAAATCTGTGACACTAGTTTTGAACATTTGCAAAGCTAAATTTTTTGGCAATAGATGGCATTACATGTTCATAAGATTGGATGTAGATGTAGATTTGTCCTACTGAAAATAAGAAAAATATTACTTACATGTACATGGATTTTATAAACGCATATGAATTTACCAAACTGAATGCTTTATGACTGCTTTTGAAATGAGCATGGGGGTTTTGTTTATAGTAAGGATGATAGTTTTATTTTTGCTTAAGCATTTGGTATAGGTTTGCAGTGTAGTTTCTTAATGGATAATTAGATCTGGTATACTTTTTTTTTTTACTGTTACAAGGTTGAAGAATTGAAAATGTTTAACTGTACTTGGAATAGCAGAAATGAATCAAAATGGATTCTGAATAAGACTGCAAGAAATTATAATGACCCATAATATATTCCATTTGTTCTGTTTATTGCAAATTTAAAGATAATGATATTTCAGACATCTGTACAAGTGTCGTTCCTTGTCACTTGGCCGTGGTTCACACAAGGTCCATCACTAAAAACCCTCAAGTAGCTGAATAGTGTGACATTAATATGTTCACTCACTCACTCAGACATCTGTATATTGATTACATAAAAAATCTATTGTTGATGACCATAGTATAATCATCAGCAATAGAAAATTTAGTTTTCGTTTTTTTCAGACAAAGAACCTCCAAAATAGCAAATGATTTATTATGAGTGCAAAAATTGTAACTTAGGGCTCTGTGTAGATTCCTGTTTTAAAGTTTTTCATACCAAAACAAATTCTGAAAAACATATTTAGTTTTCAGATGTATAATATTAAAGAGTTATTAGATAAATAAATTCTAACAGTAAAATGTTTAAAAAATTGTACTTAAACAAAAAAGTAATTTAAGAAAATAAAGTATATAAATATAAAATATATAAAGCATATGCTGTTTGTGTAATTTACAAAGCAATGTGCTCATATTTTGGTATTTTCAGTGATTAAAGCTTAACTACAATAAACCTGTGATTAATGCTTGTGAAAGAAACCTCCAGCCCTTACAGTATGCACGTGTTTGCATCCTTCATCCCGAAAGGGGTTAATAATGCTGGATCATGTCAGTTAATATAATAAAATGATATTAATTAATGTTTCTGGATCATGTCAGAATATAATATTGTTGGAGTATTTTCCAATCTATATATATATATATATAAACTATATTCTTTTGTTTGATCATATTAGAAGACAACAGTGAACAATTAAAAATTATATTTACTTTTTTAGTTTAACCTCAATTTTGCAATGATAAAAAAATTTTATGTCAAGAATTTTATACATCAGTAATGAATCTCAACATAAGGTTAATCTTTGTCTGTAAAGTAATCTTAATCTGTATGTAAGTTTAACCTTAATATGAATTGTATAAAGTTTTATGGAAATAATGAGTTATGCATAGATATTTTGAAGACCATCTTGTTTTATCATATTGACCTTTTATTGAATATTTTCTTATGAAATATTACAAAGTTACTTTTAGCTGTGTAAAACTTTGTATTCTCTTAACTCAAAATATTTATTGATAATTGAAATATGATGTATATTAAAATTGCTTGGGATTTATTTTTTCCAGGAAATTGATGGTCTTTCACTTTTATTAATGAAGCGAAATGATGTTCTGACAGGTTTAGGAATCAAATTGGGGCCTGCATTAAAAATTTACAAGCATATTCTAACCTTACAGTCCCGCATTGGTGATAACTAATGAAGATAACGACCTATTTTATACAAATTGTTATCATTGTTATTGAATGTGAGCTGTTTTCTGTGTTGCTGTTGTTTTATTAAAGGTGCATTTGTGTACACGTAGATTGGGTAACAGATCTATGATATTTTGCTCAAAAAAAGTTTGTTGATATTGTCCATTTGCTATAAAAAAATGTGTGCCAAAAAATTTTCGTATGTTAGTAACCCAGAAAAGTAGGATAGAGTGTATTATTCACGTTTCAAAAGCAATAATGTTACATAATTAGTATCTTGAATTTAGTAGAAAATATTGTTTAAAAAAATAGCAATGCCCCCTCCTTCAATAAAGATGTCAAGTTTTTTTCTTTTCTTTTTTGAATGAAAGTTTGTTATAATACTGATATTAAAATTATTTATCTTGAGTAATTTATTACTTTTTCTTTAAAAGTAATCCCTAAATGAACTAATAAATGTGTGTGTGTTATATTTTTGGTTTCATACCTATACCTACAATGATTTTAATTTTAACCACATGTAAAATTTTCTTCTGTTTATATAACATCCTATAAAGAACTCATATTATATTGTTGATAACTGCTGTTTTTGCTTATTACAATGGAAATATTTAAAAAGAAACGAATTAATGAATGTATTTATTTATTATGTAGCCATTTGAAATCTATGTTTGTTTCTTTAAATATTATATAAGTTGTATATTATTTTTTTAAAATTTAGCATGTTTTAATATGCAGAATTTGAAATTAGTTTTTCTTATTAGTAGAGAATTATATATATATATATTTATTTTAAAATTATATGACTCGGAAGAACAACTGAAGTTTTTAAACAGGGGTCCCCAACCCTTTTGTACATATAAACACATTCTAGAATACTACTTGGATGTTGGGTACCAATTACTTTTTCAAAGCAAATTTATAGTTGGACATAGTTAATTTAATAATACATACACGTAATGTAAAAAAAACCCATTTAATTTCAAAAATTTAACATATAAATTAATTTAACACATATAAATATATATTAACATTCTTGTATATACGAAATGTATTCTAAGCTTTCAGAGTATCAAAATTCCTTATAAAAAATATAAATCTCAAATTCAGTGTGATTTTTGGTGTTGCATTTTTTTGTTCATTGCTTCATAATTAGGAAGAGTATGAAGATATTCTTGCTTGTAAGCAATCATCAAGGTGTTCTTCTGTAAGACATGATCTATACTTTGATTTTGTAATATTCATTGTCAAAAACAATTAGTCACTCAAGTTTATAGTCATTAAACGAGTTTATAGTAGTCAATAAACGATTTTATTTTATATACTGCTCTTTTCAAAAATAAAAATTGTGAAAATTATTAAATTGAAAAATTTTGTGTAAATCATACCATGTCCCCTTAAAGAATTGGAAATAGATAAAAGATTTGTCACAAGGGGGGGGAAGAGTTCAGTCTCGTTTCACTTCGTGCTTATATCAGTATTGGATGCCACTCCAACTTCTATGTAGCATTTTATTGAAAACTGAAATATTTTTATCATGGTCCACACAGTAGCAGGCACGTGCAAAACATTCAGTGGGCACTATAGTGCCTGCAGACATAGCTTTGGGAACCCCTGTTTTAATATATAAGAGAAATTATATGATTTGATGCAATGTTTTTTAGTCTGTAGTGATAATGTAGAGGTTATCAATTATGCAAGGTAATTAGTCCATATTCTTCTGAAAGTTTTTGGTACTTTACGATTAGTTAGGCACAAATCTCACCATCAGACACTTTTGGTAACAATGCTTAATATATGCACAAATAAAAACTTACTGTTGGTTGTTAATAGTTTTACTGAATTACTTCTAAAAGTCATGCAGATAATGATGAGAAACTGTAACAGTGTAACGATATTTGTCTGCTGCTGAAAGCAGCATTTGGGGATTGTTATATGTGCCTCACTAACCTAACAGTACCAAGTTTTCTTCAAACGATTATTGAGCATGTATGTGTCATAGTAATGTTTTAATGTTCATTCACAAATATAAATTTCATTATGATTGTAAACAATCCTTCATAATAGTGATGTGACATAGTGCTTCGCAAGAACCTTAAAGAGCACTGGACTACTAAAAACGAGACAAACATTAACTTTTATGAACAACGAAAGATATACTTGTATATTAATTAGGACACCAAGTGCTTTATATGTATGTAATTTTTTGTCATATTTGAAACATCAGAATTAAAGGAAACTTTAAAGACAGTAAGATCTTTGAACATGATGAAGCAAAATTGATAGAACAGTAATCTATGCATTCATAGCTTTAAAAATTCAGTTATAGTTCAATAGAAGATGGAAATTTTGTTTGATCCTGTCATCAGTTTGGAATAATATTATGACTGACCACTGACAAGACTTCTGAATTTTGAACTTCTAGCTACTGATTAGAAAATGAAAGGTGGTTGAAAGACAAAAAAACCCCATAAAACTTAAATTGTATTATGTGAGTCAAAAGGGAGAAGAGGAAAGTGTTTACAATATAAATTTGATACATTTGTGATTGTATGTTGACCTCTATCTTGATTTTATAGCTTTCTTCAATGCTCATGTAATAGTGCTGCAGCTCACTTTGTGCTAGTGCCTACATGTTGAAACAATAGTGCCTAACCAGTTGCAGGTTGTGATACTTACATAATCATTCATTTCTGTCATACAAGTTATGGATGTTCTCGAAATGATTTGCGCTCTGTTGTGAATTCTCAAGATACAGCAGAATAATGCAAAATATAAGCAATGCTGTGAATATAATATTGCAGAAGCTCAATGTGTATTTAGTATCAGAAGGATCTGTGTAGTCATGCTTATGCAATATTTAGTAATTTGTGATTCAAGCAATTTTTCATAAAACTCAAAATACAATGAACAAATGAAACATGACAAAATAATCTAGGACTACAAATAAACAACTGAAGATCTGTGTATAAAATTTTAAAAAAATTAGATCTTTGGTGTTTTGATATGTAATAGATAATTAAGTCTTTAAAGGTGGTTGCATGTTAATGAGAACTGTCACTCTCATTTTAGCACTTTTTTGAATTGTTAATTTGTATTTAATGTAGTATAAAGGTAAAAATGCAAGTAAAAACTGAGTGTTCAAAATAAAAAAAAAAGCACAGCTTCTATCAATGGTGTGAATGTTGGTGATCGAAGCAAAACTGTAAATTGTGGCATGAATCTGGGTTCTACAATTTTTGCCAATATTCATGCAGTAATACACTAGATAGATTTGTGCTTGTAAACTGTACAAAATAGTAATGCTTAACTTAAAACCTGCTGGTTGTGACAGATCTGTACTACGAAATGAAAATTGAATGTTCATTCGATGTTCTCGCATTAATTTGTGCTGCATTTTTAATGAAGTGTTTCTTGAATTGACAAATGTGACAGAACAAAATAAGTGCTTCAAAGAATTTAGTTATTGGTATAATGAGTTATGAACAATTTATAAAAATAAGAATGAAGTGCGAAATTTTTATGTATTTAACATTGCATTTTAACTGCTCAGTGGGTCATTGACAAGAAAACTGTTAAGTCAGAATCCAAAGATAACTCTCAAGAAATGACCATATAGAACTATAAGTGCTTTCAGAATCACACCACAAGTGTCTTGGACGAATGGATTTGATTATTTACTAAAAAAACCTGGTTCCAGCACCAAGTGTTTTCCATATTTTATTTCTGTAATGAAACCTCCCTTTGGGATAAAGTTTAAAGTATCATGGCACAGTGAAAAAAGCAAGGTGTTCAAAAGACAAAGCAATAAGCTTAATTTAAAAAACTAGTTTCAAGTCTTGGAATACTTAAATATTAGCAGGTATTTTGAAAAATAAAAGTTGTATCTCATGTTTTATGCCTTTGTATCCTTGCTTTAAATATATGTATGAATAAAAAAAAATACATTTGTTAGTTAAGTTGTAATTTTTACTTTAATTTTGGATTAAGAGTTATTTCTATTTATTTGTAATCAAAAATATTTAGTGTTCTGGTTGGGCAGATTTCTAAAAGGGATGAATATCAGAATATGCACAACTATTTATTTGTTATATATTGTTTAATTTTTTTTTACAATGTAAAAGCATTTCTGTCAGTTGCATGTATAATTTAGACTGCAAATTAGGATCTTATATAATGTGCCAGTAGCACTCGAGAATAGTTACTATCCTTACGGTGTTGTTCTTGTGCACGTACATGAGGTTTATGACATTACTCTTTGAAACTTTTGCATTGAATGATTTTCGGCCATGCTTCTTCAAAACTGCTTGCAACTAGTGCAAAAACGGCATTACATAGTTTGTAGACACCTCAACTAGAACTACTCAAGCAACACTTGTACTGATGAATTATTATTGCACTATGTTTAGGGAGTTTTGAAGTAATAATTTCTTTAATGTCAAGTACACTTATGTCCAAAATTAAGGTCACAAACATAAACTCCGTGAAAAGTGATGAACTATTTACTATGTTGCCACGAAATTTAGCACAGAGACATATTATAATGTCAGAAAAAATATAGCAACAAAACAATATGGAAGAGATTTTAATTGTGAATTAACACACAATTCATATCAAAATGTGTGAAATCGTGAATCAGATAAAGCATTTCCCTTGGGAAAGGTCTGTATAATATGGAGTGTAACAACTGTGAACTGCTATACAAGTCTCACGACGAGCTGTTATGCTGTTTTTGATATTTGTGACAACAAAGCCCATTTTTCCCCACTTTTAATTCTTCGAGGGTCTTGGGAAGGAAGATACACTAAGAAATGACTTTTCTTATACCATCCCAAACATATTCAATAGAATTGTGATCTGGAGACCTCGAGGGTCAGTCCATACAGTGAATATCCGCTCCTTCATGAAATTCGTCAACAGTGTGAGTTCTATGTGGCTGCGCATTATTGTCCATAAAAATGTAGTCGGGGCCCATAGCACCCAGAAAAACCTCGCATAGGCTTCCAGGATCTCATCTCTATAGCATTGTGAATTGACAGAACCCGCATCGAAAACGTACGACTACCCAACATTTTGCAACCACACACAAAGATTCCTTTGTCACAAACCTGTCGTTTTTTGTTACGTAGAAGAGATGAAAGTGAGCTCTCCAGGTGAAGACTACGAGAATCACTATCCGGTGCATTTCGACTCATCATTGAAAAGAACACTCCCCCATTCTTGTAGTGTTCACGATTGATGTTTCCAGCTCCACAATATCCGCTCTTTCCTGCTATATGCAGTCAGAGACGCACCAGACTGAACGCCGGGCGTAAAGCCCAGTCTCTGCAAGATGACTGTAGACTGATTGCCTGGAAATTCTTCCACACGCAGCAGCAAGGTCACGAGCAACCTGAGGAACCTATGTCGTCGTGCGCTTAATGCCAATTAGTGATCCTTTAGATGTAGATTTTGTGGGGCGACCTTAGATGAACCTTGGATGACAGTGCTACTTGTTTGGAATTGATTCCATAACCGGGAGGCCACTTATAACCATCGATCCATCTCAGCTTCAAGCCTGCCTATGGCTCTCCACCTAAAGTAATGATCGCCGTGGCTTCCCCTTTATGAATCAGCCTGATATCGCGGCCCCCCGATTTTAAGCACCCTTTCCCTTACTCCCAACACATGGCTGAATGATTTAAAGGTTACTTGATAATCGTAAGACAGCCTCTGTCTCTTACTTATGCAAAAAAAAAAAAAAAATTAACACTTTATTTTTCAACTGAATTACTATTCTTGATCGAAATATATGTTCTAGCGGGATTTTTTAATTGGAGACAATGTAGAGACCTAGTTTAGATGGCGCATCAAGTTTTCCACGAGGCCTTTCAGAGCCGGTAAAAGAGGGATTAAATGAGAGACCTTCATCGCTAGAAAAGCGCTGGGGACCTCCGGGGGTCCGCGATCCACAGTTTAGGGCTGTTTTCGGTTAATGTTAAAGAATAGAACCCGAATTTGGAACACCCAAGGTGGCGGTGCTGATTCTTTTTAAGTATATCGAGTCTCAGTCCTCACTTTGGTGTCATATCGAAGTTTGCTGAGCGGATGTCGACTTCAGCACCTACCCAGGTTTAACATAGCGAGGTATACATTGAACAATTCTCATCGGGTTTCTAAGGGTGACGTTAATAAACAATCACACTATCGTTTAACTAAACAGGAAATATTTACAACAATCATTAAATGGATGTTTACGAAGATGCCTGCTGGGTGGCGTAGTTGGTTTGTCGCCTGTCTTGTACGCCTAAGGTTGCGGGTTCGACTCCGGCCCAAATCGGTAGTTTCATGTTGCAGAAAATAGACTGCAGCCATGTTGCATGATTATGCGGCACGCAAAAGATCCCTCGAGTGCCTGTTTGGCTTAGGTGCTCTCGGCAAAATTGAAATCCTAATTAAGTTTTCAAATCGCCAGAGCTTAGGTGCCTCCTTCTGGGGAGGAATCTGGGCGTGTCAAAATTACCTACGGCGAATGGTATGCGCCTTTCTGGTGCTGCACTGAAAAGATATAACAGCTCCAGGGAATATACCATGTCTGCAACGATAAGACACCTATCCACAGCCCCATTAGAAATAAAAAAATGTTTAAGAGGATATTACTTCACATATGTTACATAGCTGCAGTCCCACTAACAGTAAATTATAAAATGTAATTTATCTCAATATACTGAATTAAGGAACCAGAATCCCTAATTTAAAATCTTAGAATGTTCTAAGTCCTCACGTTAGCGTGGTATCACTTTTGCCTTTTGACCATTGTTCAAAATTACTAGGTCCGTCGCCAATATCCCTCGTGTTGCTTAGAAGTGAGACGTTAATAAACTGAATTGAAGTCAGTGGCGCAACAGCCCATGAGGGCCAAGACTTACTGTGCCTATCTCAGTTTACGTGAGCTTAGGTGCTGGGGTGCATGTGCAGATATTTCGGTCAAGTGGTCAGTTTGACGTAAAAACCCCAGTGTTCAGTTCCCAAGAAAGCTTGGTACTCAATTATCGACCTACTGAGGGGATGAAAGGCTGAGTCGACCTTCGCTAGCTCGGGATTTGAACCCCGGACCTGTGGTGTGGAAGCGTGTTACATTACCACTCAGCCACTGGGCCGTTAATAAACTACTGGTCCATTAATCAATCGTCAAGAAACTTTTCCTAGGAGGCTCGAAATTTATTACTCCTAATTTGATATTTTCCGTGGGTTTTTATTAATTTTCTTTAGTGCATCTGAGAAATACCCTAAAGAGCTTTTCTTATTTTCGACTCCTAATTATTCTTATCCTTCTCCGCCTTTTTTTCTAAATGCTTTGCATCTGCAGAGTTTTTCTCCTTCTCTGTCCTCACAGATGCGCGTTTTTTTCCCTTCTAAATTAACGAACATTTCGCGCCGCTTAATCAAATTGGAGGCCTTTACGCCAGTAAAAAAAACAAATTAAAGCAGTGATTTTCAACCACTGTGCCGCGGCCATTTTGTGTGCCGCCATTTTTTTTAAATTATACTCTGACTTAACAATATTTCCCAAATTTAGGTATAAAAAAAATTTGATTAGGTTCGTTATCCCCATTTGTAATAACGAATACATCAGAACATGAATTAATTTTGACTGATGAGGAAGAGCTCATTTCGCTCTGTAATAATCGAGATTGAATTCCAAAACATTCGGAAGAGTCAATGAATTCATTCTAGATTGTAAACGACTTCCCCCTGAAGTCGCTTCCTCAGTGTCCTGTCTACCAAGAAATATAGAAGGGAACGAAGCATGACCAGAACTCTCCATGATAAATCTAATTTATTTTTATTCAATTGTGCTATTCAGCAACAAAGTAAACTACAAAAAGGAAGCCCTAGGAGTGATGTAAAGAAAGCAACAACCCTAAGTGAATAAGCGCACGTAATCAGATTAATTTAGCTTAAATCAATCCTAACCAATTAATTCCTGATCCACTAATTTAGTCTATAGTAGCCTAACTCCGTCTTGATTTGGCTAATTTAGCTGAAAAATTGGTTTTCGACGCCAAATTTATCATTGTTTTAAGTGATTTGCTACAACAATGAAGACGAATCTAAATTGGTGTCGGAAACCGGTAGAGTTAATTTAGTTTAATTAATGAATTAATAGTTAAAAAACTGTATTAACATCAAGTGTCATCCACTACAAGTTTAAAAAAATGTATTTGAACTTGATTGGATGAATAGAAAGTATTTTATTAACGATTGAAAAAAAAATGAGCAAGATAAATATATATATAAATAAATATATATAGAGAGGGAGTGAGCTAATAATAGGAATTGAAAAAAGGTTGAGAATCACTGACCTATCAATACCTATAAATTGCTAAAATAGGGAGAAGAGAGTTAGGTTTTTATTATTTACTAAGATGAATTATTTTTTGCTTAAAAAAGATAATAGAACATCCTTCATTAGTCAGTCAGTCAGGTTTTCTATTCAATGATCAATATATTAATTATGAATGTTAGGCAACCTCAAGAAGTTCTGTTGTACTGGAAAATTTAAGAGATATTCTTTTAAATACCTTGTGTGTGTGTGGGAAAAGTTATGTGAATAATAGTCAAGATATTAAGAAGTCTCAGGGATGTTAATTTTTCTCGAGGGGTGAAAATTTAAACAATTTTCAAACAGGTATAATTCTTTTAAATTTAAATTAAACACACACACACACAATTCGAATCTTTTACACATTATTTACAAGGGATTGTGGCTTCAAAAAAGTACAAAATGTTTGAAATATAATCATAATTTTAACAATTATAACCATATGAAAATTCTGTAATAAATTTTAAGTGATTTTTGCGTTGCCTGCGCTATTTTCTAAAATAGTAGCCTCTGATATATAAAACTTTATAGAATTATAAAATGTATCATACTCTTTAAATCCTACATAATTTAAGAATAATATATCTTTTGTATTTCAAAATAGTTGAAAAATATTGAAATTTTTTTTAAAAAAATTTAAAATGTTATCTTTTTATTTTTAAAAAAATATAATTTATTATACTATTTATATAAAAAATACTACAGTAAAATAATGGGATACATTTAACTTTACAAATTAACTTATAACTGGCAATTAAAGCTACTATTTTAGAAAATAGCATGCGCAACGTAAAAATTAATATTTCTTATGGAAATATGTTTCTTACTTTCGCATGGGCTGCACTAGCCCAGTACTTAAGGTATCCAACCATGGCAGGCATGTCATGAGTTCGATCCCAGTACCACTAAAAGACCCGCCGTGTAGGGCAGCGATGCACGTTAAATCTGTCGAGAGCTGAAACGTCCTCCCGTTGGTGTGGTGTGGTAGTTAGGAGAGGGGGGTGCCAGCTCAGGTGTCGT
The DNA here is from genome assembly GCA_019973935.1 of Trichonephila clavipes. NCBI lineage: Eukaryota > Metazoa > Arthropoda > Arachnida > Araneae > Nephilidae > Trichonephila > Trichonephila clavipes. Next base: position 1,643,464 of record BMAU01001371.1, on the reverse strand, counting down.
CCACGTCACTTGACCATGGTTCAAAATTACGTGGTCCGTCGCCAAAAGCCCTCGTGTAGCTGAACAGTGCGACGTTAATATTAACTAACTAACTAACTTACTTTCGCATGCTTATGATTTTTAAAATTATGATTATATTTTAAACATTTTACCTTTTCCTGAAGCCCCATTCCTTTATAAATAATGTGTAAAAGAATTGAAATATTTAATTTAAATTTAAAAGAAGTACTCCTGTTTGAAAATTGTTTATATTTGCAGCCCTCTAGAGAAATTTCACACCCCTGAGACTTCTTAAAAGTATAACTGTTAAATGCATTTCCATTCATTTTTTTTAAATTGCTAAAAATTTGTTCTAAGGATTTTAAAAAAACATATTTATTGAACTCTTTTTGTTTTGTACATTAAAAAAATCGTGTGAAAAAAAGCTCATCTTTAAAAAAAAAATATTTACATACAACTTTCATTTTGTAATAAAGGAACTTCTCTTTGAATAACATCGTTGTCTGTTATGAGGAATCTATTCGCACAAGGTTTTCTTTCTAAATGATTTTGCTCGAACCTACTGGATACAATGGTCTTGCTTTTACGGTACAGAATTCTGTTCTCTTCAAGAGCGGGACCCCAATCTGGTGTTGGTCGTAAACAATTGACCAGTCTCTGTAAAAAAACACGATGTTATTACTTTTGCTGGCATCTAGGAGTATTAATATAGAGTTCTTAATCTCTCTTTTTTTTGTCTCCTCTTAAATACTGAATTTAAAAGGTTTAATCAAATTATCTTGTGTTTTCCAAATCAAATTTTTCATCTGTTGCGTACGCGCGCGCAAAATAATTGTTATTAAATTCTCCTAATAGATTTCAGAACAGGCCGTTTTTACGAGGTAAAGTATTTTTTACATCTATCTCACTTCGAGGAAAACTTCATTGTAAAACCCAAGAGTATTAGCCACTAAGGCTAATATTGTTATGGATGATAAATTGTCGTACTCTTGATCACATAAGTTTTTAAATTTTTAAAAACAGTTTTTAAAAATTTGGTTCATTACTGATAAAATCAGGTGTAAAATATTTTATTTTTAATTTAGAGAATTCCTTGACACACATAATAGAATTAATGACATTGAAAAAAAAATTTTTTTAGACTGTATAATCTCTAAATCTCTTGTAAACGTTGCCATGAATACACTGAAGACAGATCGCGATTTTACTCTCAAAGATTCGTGTCTGGTGTCTTTCATGTGCTAAAATATCTGTATCAGTTTGGTCTCAAAGTGGTCCCTACGGCCCCCTGGGGTCTCCGATATTATTCAGGGGGTCCGGGGAAAATTATAATTGATTTGGGGTCCCTAAACAAAGTCAAGGGGTCCACGCAAGATTTAATATAAAATTTAAAAAAAATTTGATCCATTTTTATTTTTATAGAGATTTAAATAAATAACAATAATTCACTTGGATATTCCCGACTTGGTGTTAGACCTTTTTACGCGTGGACTCAGATTCCAAAAACAGATGAATTCATACTAATACAGGAACATCTTATTGAAATATCCACAAATGAGAGTTAAACCAATATTTAAACAAGGATACCTCAAATTCTGGTTACAAAAACAGATCCTAATTTTATATCCTGCATTATGGGGTTTTGTACAGACGTTATTGACTACTTTCCCGTCTCCCAATTTGGTAGAACGTGGATTCAATGCCGTAAAAACCTCATCACAAAAAAATCCCGACTAAAAACTAGAGTTCGTGGGGATTTGCGGTTGCGACTCACAAAATTGAGACGGACATAAATACACTCGTAAAATCTCAGCAAGTTCATCCAAGTCATCCATATTTTTTTATTTTATTTTAAGCAAAAGTTATAAATTTCAATTAATAATTCTTCAAAAAAATATTTTTTTAAACTCGTAATTTTTATACTATGCATTTATGTAGTTTTTTCATTTGGGGGTATTTGGGAAAGTTTTGACTTTAAAAAGGGGTCCGTGCACAAGTTTTGACTATAAAAAAGGATCCATGAGTTAAAAAAGTTTGGGAACTGAGATGATAAATTGCTGTACTCTTGAACACTTATTTTTAATTTGAAAAATACAGCATGTATTTTTTATGTATAAATATGTATTATATTTTCTATATACAATTTAAACCCGTGATGGGTAAAACTGTTCGATTCAAAAACAGTTTTTAAAAATAAGTTCATTGCTGGTAAAAGCACGAAAAGCATATTTTCTATTTATTTTTGAGAGTTCCTTGATTGACACACTGAAGACAGATCGTGATTTTACTGGAGAAGACGCGTGTCTGGTCTTTCATATGCTAAAATATCTAAAGTAAAAAAAAAATGAACAATATAGTGCAAGGATGATTTCATTACAGGCAGAAACGGAGAAAAAATTAAGTAATGAACCATTCTTAAAGTAATTTTTGATTATCTGATGCAAGAAAATAAATTTTTAATTTTATAGCTTTAGTAAGGGACACACCAACAATGCTGCTTTACTTAATCGATCCGTTTTGTCATACGTAAATGAGACCATGAAAACGTTCGAATGGCACGTGAAAGGGGAGGAGCCGAAATTTTACTCGAAAGGATGATTGGGTAAAAAAATTTTATTATAGGGGGAATTTTTTAAAAAAATTACTCACCTGTTTGAAGTTTCCTTTTTCTTTCAATAACATCCAAAGTGCCACGATAGGAATCGGAGCAATGGAACACATAGCTAAAGACCATCCAATTCCTATGGACCAGGCTGGATATACATAATCATTGTAGGTAATAGAAGTATGGTTGACAAAAATGAATATTAAAAGAGATGTTATTGTAGCTGGTGTAATATAGCACCAACATAGTTTCCACCACAGACGTGGCATCCTTTGGGTCATGAGAGAAATATCATGAAAGAAACGGTCTACACCTAAGAAAAAAAGTTCATTTAGCAATTGATCATGCAACAGAAAATAAAAGGTGAAATAGTTAAATTCTTTCGACAACTCATTCATTTGTTTGAGGGAAACAAAAGGATTAAATATATAAACTTCATTCCTCAAATTGAAAGAGGAGGGTGGGAAGTCATTAAAAAACATTTTATCTGGGTAGTTTAAAAACAATCACGGGGAAAAAAAAGGACCATTAAGGCCTCAGAATAGAATTGGAGAAAAGGTACGTTTAAAAGTTATGTAAAAAACAAAGACAAAAGTACCAAAAAAGTTATTTTTAAAAAAATGCTTCAAGCAATATATATTGCTGGTGAAAAAGCTGGAATACATTAATAAACATCACAAAATGAATTAATGTTAATAACTTCTGTAAACAAAAAATCTGTTGTTTTTTTCTTTGGGTATTTTTAAATGATCCTACTTCACACAGTTCTCTCTCTCTACTTGACTCTTTTATCTTAAAATAGAAATTAATTGTTTTTAATTTTTGAAAATATGTGTGTGTGTTTAATACACTGACTATTATAAATATTTATCAACTTATTGATTAATAACGACGCCCTAAGAAGATGTTCAAGGACTCATGACGAGACGGATCTTGTAATTTCGAATCCCGGTCAAGTGATGAGAGAAACCCAATGAAACGTACTAAGTTTAATAGGCTGAAAATTAAAGTTGATGATGTTGTGCACCTCGAAGGTGTTTTTCAATTCCTACTATTAGCTCACTCTCTCCCTATATATATATATATGTATATATATATATATATGTATGTATTGTGCAAATTCTCTACTAATGACAGATGAATATTCTCAAACAAAACCTAAAAAAATTGAGACTGTAAGGAACTAGACATAGAAGGATGTATGAGAAGTTAAAATTATAATAGGGTTTAAAATATATAAAAAATAGATGCTACAGTATTATAAATATTGCTGACTTAGTACAGCTTATATATAAAATAATTTATGTATATATATATATATATATATATACATCTTGTTCAAAAAAATTTTAAATCGTTAATCAAATACTTTCTATTCATCCAATTAATTTCAAATATGATGATGTTATAAATATTGATGTTAATTCATTTTCTCAAATATTAATTAATTAATTAAATTTAATTATTACCGGTTTGCGACGCCAACTTAGATTCTTCTCCATTATTGCAACAATGTAACTGTTAAAATAATAACAAAAGTTGGCGTCGAAAACCGGTTTTTCAGCCAAACAGGGTGTGCATTGTTACAACAATGCAGACAAATCATGCTATTTTTCATATCCTACCATTATATATATATATATACTAGCTGGTATACCCGTTCTTCGCACGGGTGGACTGAAAAATTAAACAACACAGATTTAAGGATAAAGAAGTTTTTAAGGAGTTAATTTTAAGAGAATTGCAAATTAAACAAAAAAAGCTTTTTGCATATCTCAGCTGAAGAAAAGAAAAAGAAATAAAAAATACTTTTGTTAAATCTTAAGTCTGTAGATCTAATAGCTGATGATGATTTTAATATTTATAACTCCCCGTAACACACACTCTTGAGGGTCGATTTTTGAAAATACCTCCCTAAGCTGATCTCTGCTCAGCAAAAGTAACACATTGTTAAAAGTTTTGTGACGCTTAAAATATTATAAATAATTTATATCTGAAAGTGTCATACATTAATATTACTTTCTGTTGAATTTATTTTATGTTAAAATTGTAATATTCGCAAGCAACACCGTTTCTTAAATAACAATAGCGATTCAATGAAAAACATAGCAAAATGTTGACGATAGAGTCAAGTTGGCAAATGTCTAGCTACTTTCATAGCTCAAACTTTATTAGAGCTTTGTGAGACCCGCCGTGTAGGAGAGCGATGCACGGTAATGCATTATCTACCGCATTATGATTTACTGCAATTTTTTTCTTGCAATATTTTCTTAGGACACTACATTGAAAATTAAGGGACACACATAAGCAAAATACTCCATTGTAAAATTAATTATATACACCGTTCAATTAAAATAAATTGTCACATCGTTTACTAAGGTCTCCATAAACATATAAAAACATAAGATACTTAAATTTTGACATTAACTATTTTTTTGGGACAAAAATGATAATCTTTGCAATCCGCTAAAAACACCGTCAGCTGAAAACGCAATATCTGCTACAAAACTATTCGCACATTCCCCGCTAAAATACTCATCATAGAACCCGTGCTGTCATATATCTTGGAAGAGTGGATTTCAAAGAATATCCCAGTTAAGTATTGGTAGAATATTCCTACTAAATTGGTGTGGCGTGGTAGTTAGGAGAAGGGGGTGCCAGCTCATGTGTCGACCACATCACTTGACCATGGTTTAAAATTATGTGGTCCGTCACCAAAAGCCCTCGTGTAGCTGAACAGTGCGACGTTAATGTTCACTCACTCCAAAAAATACAGTACAGTAGTTATAATTATTTTTATACTTAAAAAAATGCAATATCTGCCTATTCAATTAAAATTATAGCGTTATAATTAACTACTTACCACAGAAACAAATTTTGAAAACTTCTCCAAATGATGTAGTGTGAAAGAGAAAGTTTATTCAGACAGCCAATAAATGCGTCTTATATGTATATAGATATAGATTTGTTTGAATTCGTGTGTATTATTACTTTTGTAAGCCTCATGACATGGTGTACCAGTCTTTTAAAGCTGACTGAGCAACAGCAACATTTAACTGGGTAAGCTAGTTATAACATAAAATTAAATTTTAAAAAGATATCAAAAATAAAAGAAGACTCAATATTTTGAATAAATCAGTATAAACATTTTCGTACAAACACAATATATTTATTGTAAAATATTTATTTTGCTATTTGCATTTCAGGCAGACATCAAACAAAATTTTAAAAATTGTCAAAAACATATTTAAGAAAAATACCCCTGATTAATTTTGCCAAAGACATCTCAATGTGTAAAAAAATATTTGCAGTACATAATCACCAAAAAAAAAAAAAATGTAAGTACTAAAATATAAAAAAAAATTATATATTGAATTAATTAAGGATTACTGGAGGGAAAGATAAAACAGGCTAATACTCATAATATTAATTTAATATTGGTAGTTACTCATTTTTGGGGCATTATTTTGAAATCACGCCAAATTGGTATGTTGCGTCTAGTCTAATGTTATGGTAATGTACAGAATTAAAGGTACTTACCTATTATCGCAACCTATCTGTGACATTATACAAAATAAAGCACATGATTGCCAATTCAACGCATACAAATTTGGGATTGCCAAAGTGGCGAGTTGTCTTGAATGTTGGCGATTGTGCAATAATATGTAAGTACTAAAAAAATTATCCAAAGTATATATATCCCGAGCATAAAAATAAATTGAAAAAGGAAATACAATACTAACATTAACTGACATAAAAAGAACTGAACTAACTTTATCAATGCAAAAGCACAATTTGAAAAAATAAGATACATATAACCGCAACCTATTGGCGACATTATATGAAACGAAGCACATGACTCACAATTCATCATATATATGACATTCGAAATCGGGGTTGTCAACTTGGCAAGTTATTTTGAATATTGGCGATTGTTAGGATAGTACATAAGTGCCAAAAATAATTTATCTTACGACTACCTGCTTCCTCAACATACTCATTTTTGGCATGATTTTGAAATCACTCCAAATTGGTATGTTCTGGCCAGTCTAATGTTATAGTAATGTACAGAATTAGAGATACTTATGTATTATCGCAACCTATTGGTGACATTACACAAAATGAAGCACATGATTGCCAATTCAACGCATACAAAGTTGCGATTGCCAAATTGGTGAGTAGTCTTGAATGTTGGCGATTGTGCAATATAATACGTAAGTACTAAATAAAAAAATTATCCAAAGTATATATATCCCGAGCGTAGAAATAAATTCAAAAATGAAGTACAATACTAACATTAACTGACATAAAAAGAACTGAACTAACTTTATCAATGCAAAACCATAATTTGAAAAAAGAAGGTACTTACATATAACCACGACATATTGGCGACATATGAAACGAAGCACATGGCTCACAATTCAGCATATATATGACATGCGAAATCGTGGTTGCCAACTTGGCAAGTTATTTTGAGCGTTGGCGATTGTTTGGATAGTACACAAGTTCCAAAAATAATTTATCTTACGACTACCTCCTTTCTCAACAGGTATTTAAGCCATTTGTCTGTTTTGCTCATTCTCTGATGCCTTTTTTAAACGAGATGAACTCCGAACACCTTTATATTTATACATTTCTACTTTATAGACTGCATTTTTTAAAAATTAAGTACCTAAATCTATGATACTTAAAATTTATTTGAAAAATTCTCTTTTTTAAACTTAATTCAGATTCTTGGTTTTCTAATAATATTTTTCAGCGAGCACTTAGAAATTAACATCTTGTGTCATAACTCATTTCCTTCATCATATTAACTACAAAGAAGAAAAAGACATGCTCTTTCTGTGAGTATATAAACTAATTAAAGTAACTTTATATATAAAAGGAAACTTACCATAAACCCATGCAATGGCTATAGTCTCAAAGAGAGAAAAAAACATCAAAGAAAATGCAGCACTATACCAATCCATCAGTTGGACCACATATATCCCACCCTAAGAATGAAATAAAAAAAATTAATTTGTTAATAAATTAGCAGCAAAAAAATATTAGTTTACTGGTTTATTTGATTTTAAAAAGGTATCTGGGTTATTTTCTTGAATTTTGTGGTCAGCGATTCTTGGGCCCTATTTTGTAAAATAGTGGGAGTTGATGGACTCCAGTGGCGTAGCTATCAATGGGCTAGGAGGTGACATGCACCGGGGTCCTCGAGCTCTGGGGGGCCCTCGGACCCTGACCACCAAGCAAGTTGAACTTTCGATAATTTGTCCCAAATTTAAGATACAAATATAAAAAATCTACATAATTATAATCATAGCAATTCAGTTGAAAGTAATTTTCAACTTGAAAGAAATTCCCCTAAATTCTTTCACTTATTTGTTTAGTGTTGCGAACTTTACTTATAGAAAAATTTATATTATTTTCAATTTTTTTTTTTTCATTTTTCTATAAACTGTTACTTGAAAGTTTCATGAAAAATCTTACCATGCTTATTATTACATCTCAAAAAACCTACATAAGAGGCGATTCCTTCTTAGTTACATTATGTTTTAAATAACAATACTAGCTGCATGGCCCGGCGTTGCACGGACTTTCTCTCTCTACTTTTATAAATTTTCCCTTCCCTTCATAAAAAAAATCACCGCTTCCATTATTCTCTTTCGAAAATACTTTGACTTCTTTGTTTCTTTCCCCTCCGCTTAGCCCGGCGTTGCACGGGCTTTCTCTGCAATAGACTGATGTAATTTCGTCCCCCTCCTCTGCTCTTTTGCAGAGTTTATTTTTTAAAATAGTTATAATAAAAAAAATATTGCATTCTATTTTCTTGTTCACGTACATTTTTTTTTGTATCATTTTCTGTCAATCTCGGTGGACAATTTGTAGCTCTAAGCCCTCTGGTGGGGGAGTTCGATCCTCCCAAATTAATAGTTAGGGATTCCTCAACGACGTTGTTTTGTAGCGTGGAGTTTCGCGTTTCTCCTGCCTTTTAACGTCAGTATAAGTACATACGAAATGTAATGCAAAAAATATAACTGTAAAAAGGGCTAAAAAACCACCCAGTGGTGCGTTTAAGCGTGAATAATGTCAAGAAAGGAAAGATAGTAAACAAAAATTGTAGAGAGAGAGAGCTTTGTATGCTTAAAATATTCAAGTGTTTTTAATTTTACTTGATAATATCCGACCAAGATAGGGCCCTCGATTTTTTTCAGTACCAGGGCCTTTGGACACCTAGCTACAACACTGATGGACTCAAAATAAATTTCGGCTTCAGAGTGATCTTGTATTATGAGAGAAGTAAAAAAAAAAAAAGTCCAAATCAGATGTTGTCTTGGTGCCTTAACCGATGCTGAAAATTACCAGTTATTCTTAGCTCTCCTGTAGTTATCTCTCTGTATTGACTGTAAATCAAACTAAATCAGCAGTGCCATGAAAAGTTGTAGTAACTATATTATTTTGAATAAAACCTGCTTTATGTAACACAAAGGTTTTTCTTATCAAAGAGGTATTTTCAAACACGTGCTCGTGTCTGTTATACATGCAAAGTCATTCAAGTGGGAAAGAAGCAATTTGTATTAAAATAAATAGAAGTTCCTTTATCTATAAACCAGGAACATTTGCTGATTCAATTTACATTTCGTCATAAGTCATAGAAGAGAGTGTGTAGAGTTCAAAAGTACCAAAATCGCTTCATCATCGAATTTTTAATAAAATCTACTTTGTGAAAAACTCGTTTTAAGATGTACAATGTCATCGCTCATATATAACTCTTTCTTTTTATTAAAATAGAAAAACTAAGCAATAATATCAACATGATCTATTTCAAATCACAATGACATGTAACAAAGCAATTCATAAAATAGCCGTTAATTTCAATAGTCAACATTTGAAACAGAGCTTTAAACTGAACAAGTAATATAAAAAATTTTTTTTGGAAGTCAATTCCTACTTCTCTCTCTCTCTCTCTCGTTAGAAAAACGTACTGGTGCCATTTGTTGCAATAGAGTTGTAACTTCGACAGAAATAACACAGAATAAATTTAAAATTTAAAAATAAAATTTAATTAATGAATTAATATTTTTAAAAAACTGTGTATTAACATCAAGTGTCATCCACTACAAGTTTAAAAAAATATATTTGAACTTGAAGGGTGAATAGAAATCATTTTATTAACGATTGGAAATTTGAACAAGATATATATATATATATATATATATATATATATATATAGAGAGAGAGAGAGAGAGAGAGAGAGAGAGAGAGAGAGAGTGAATTAATAGTAGAAATTGAAAAAAGTTATAAACTTAATCAAAAAGCTATCTCAAACAGATAAAATAGTTCTAGATTTATCACAACTTTTCCGTAAATAGTTCTGGGTAAAATCCTTGTTTATAATCCATGCCTTTAGTGACGAAAAAAAAAAGGGACCCAACTGCGTGAATTTTGCTTTGAAAAAAGGCAGGCTCTTTTGTCTGAAATCTTACCAAGAATGGCTTGTAGTATAATATTTCGAATTTCCAAAATACTTTCCAAATTGCTTTTGCTGATGATTTACTTCTTATGGTTCAATGTATTAAAGATGCCTGTGTTTTTCGCAGAATGCCCCAGATTATGTTTTTGAATGGTTAGGACTTGATCAGCTGCAGTTTAGGATGAAATCAAGACCAACTCATAGAATTGGTTTAAATGAATCTGTGGCAGAGATACAGCAGCTTAAGTGAGCGCTTCTCAAATTGTGGAACGGGCCCACCTAGGCGGGGCGTGATAACCCTAGGAGGGAGGCGCCAGCCTATTGAAAAGTCGAAAACAAAAGATTATAAAAAAATTATTAATTTATCGAAAATAAACAAGTAAAATTGTGACAAACCTATACGGAACTTTATCACTAACCTTCTGAGTCGTCTTTTTTAGGGAAATTTAATTCCCCTACCTATTTCCAATCAGCTCCAAAAAGAGGACAGGATTCCTTGTTATGCAGATTAGATAAAGTATTTAAGTCAAACGGGACAGTAGGAGAGAGAGATTGAAGCAGGAAGGTATAACGGTGAAGTTAGAGATTTATTATTGAAGATTTCTAGGTGGATAAATCTCAGGAAGAGCTGAGCTGCAGTGTGGTAAATATTGATTTATAATTAAAGTTTTATATTAGAGTGAGATTAAAGTTAAATGTTCAATAGGAACATCATTGAATATAATTCTGGGATCTCTTATCGCGGTAATCTCTGCGTGATCGATATTCTAATTGTTAACTAATTGGATCAGTAAATATTTAAGTTTATTTAAAGGAAAGTCCCTTTTAAACCACATATAACTATTTAGATATATTTGTTAATAAAAATCTTTGATTCTATTTGGAAAAGATAACCAAATAAAGAAAGTTATTTATAAAAATGGCTATTGGCTCTTATCTGACTCCAAATTATTCTCGTTCTCAAAGTGAGATCCAAGGGGATCTTCACAAAATACATTCTGACATAATAAAATACACATTTACACTGATATTATAAACTTATAAATGTATCAGTACTGCACACTGCATTTTACGATTAATTTAAGAACAAGTTTTATAATTACCAGTCACCCCACGGGCTTGTCATACATAAAATTATATGCAAAAATCTCAACACTTCTCTTGATCATTTGTGCGGTTTATAACTAATCCCTGAACTGCCGATGAAAAGTGACCCGATTCGCTCCCCAATGCGACCGTTTCGCACGTACGCACGCGCGTGTGGTGTATTAAAAAGGGATGGAGGCAGTAAATAAGAAAATCCTCTGAAATAAGTAAATCCGTCGCAAAAACTGTCACGGTCATTTTATTGCATACCAAAGTCTTCGGAATAATTTTATGAATAGCAGCGAACAGAAAAGATCGTATATTGATAAGACGTATATATACGTCTGGAGTAATTACAGCACTGGATAAACAAGACATTTATATAAGCTGGCGGCACTTAAGAGGTTAAAGTCGTACCGTAGCTTTAGCTTCAAAGTATCGTATTATCGAATTCAATACATTTGAGGAGGACAGAACTCGGTACCTTCTGATTCGTAAGCACGTAACATACCACTGGACAAAAGTGATCACCTCTGTCCGGAGGCTGTTACTGGCTCATGTAGATGATACCGACACTGTACTCCCCCACCAGTGAGTCGGTAGATAGGCGAACGAACAATATATTTTTTATGGCGAGCGTGGGAGTTGTTGCTGTTAATTGGAGGTGTTGCGTCAAGTGAGTTTGACGACTTTGGTTGCCGCGTCAAATGAGTCTGATGACTTTAATTGCCCCATCAAGTGAGTCTGGCAACTTTGCTGCGTCAAGTGGATCTGACGACTTTTGATTGCTCTTTTTGTGGGTAGATGCCGCCACGACAGATCAGAAGGTTTCTTAGTTCAGCCAAAGTCACCAATGAGGAGGACAGAACTCGGTATCTGATTCATATATAAGCACGTAACATACCTACTGGACAAAAGTGATCACCTCTGTCCGGAGGCTGTGACTGGCTCATGTCAGTGTTTCTCAAACTGTGGGGCGCGCCTCCCTAGAAGGCCATGATAACTCTACTAGGGGGGCGCGAGCATATTGAAAAGTCAAAAACAAAAGATTATTTAAAAAATATATTAATTCATTGAAAGTAAACAAACAAAATATATTCCAACGTAATAAAATATAAAATACACATGTGCACAGATATAATGCACTTTTAAATGTATCAATACTGCACAATATATTTTAAAATTAATTGAACTATACTAGGTTAAGAATAAGTTTAATAATTACCATTGACCTCCAATTGACTTGTCATACATAAAATTTTTACCAAAATTAACACTTATCTTGATAACTTGTATGGTTAATAATTAATGCCTTAACTGCCGATTTAAAGTTACTGGATTCGCTCCCCAAGGCGACCGTTTTCCATGTAGGCGCGCGTATGTGAGGTATTGGGGGAGGGGGATGAAAAGGAATAAATAAGTAAAATCTTCTCTGAATATTAAGTAAATCCTTCGCAAACACTATCAAGATTCGTTTATTGCATTCCAAAACCTTCTGAATATTTTTATGGATAGCATAGCACAGAGAAGATCGTATTTCGGAAAGACGTATATGTACGTCTGGGTCAGTTAACGTTTTGGTTTAGTGAGACGTTTATATACGCCGCTGGCACTTAAGAGGTTAAAGTCGTATCATAGCTTTTGCATCAAAGTATAGTATTATTGAATTTAATATATTGTTACTGTATGGAGGGGGCGCGATGAAAATTATGATTGGAAATTGGGTCGCAAATATTGAAAGCTCTGGCTCATGTAGATGATGCCACCACACATTGTTATTGTATGGAGGGGGCGCTATGAAAATTATGATTGAATACTGGGTCGCAAGTATTGAAAGTTTGAGAAGCACTGGATTAAGTATTTAAGCATAGTTGTTGTTGATAATTAGTTGTGCAGTGGAATTATCCTATGTCTTATGTCCTCAGAAAAAGTGAAAAACTTTACAATTTTAGAATGAAATAGTTAAATTGTAATTTTGGAAAGAAAAAAAAAAGGTCCACTTTACCTTACATTTCGTTAAATGAATGACAGTTATTTATATGTTTAGATTATAATGAAGCTAATATGAAATACAGAAAATTTTCACGAGTTTATTTAAGATATTTCTTTATTATAAGAAGAATTTAGTGACTTTTATTTAATTGAATTTTTATTTCATTATCACTTCTCTCTAATAACATTACAAGTTTTAATACGAATGATGCTCTCTCTTTTTCTGTCATACACACATATACTAAGCATTTTTAATCCTTAAATAGCATAAAACAAGTTAGAAACAATTGAAGATACTATTTTTCAGTTTTAAAAAAATTCATAAGCTTACTTGAGTAACACAAGGCAGACCCAGGAAAAATAAAAGTATACAGATAAATGCTGTAAATAAAGTCTTCCTTTTTTGTAGAAAGCCAGAATATTCATCAATAACAGCACTAATAGTAGTTTCAACTTCTCCAAACTACATAAAAACAGAATGTTTGTGATTAGTAAAAACAGGGGTTTCTCTGTCTTTAATTTTTTGACACGTTTCCTATTTATTTAAATTATGATTTAATTTTATGCGATAAACTCCAAAGGGATATATTCAACTGAAGAAGAAAAAAAACAGCAAAAAAGTTTAACAGAAAATTTTTTTTAGAGAAAGATAACTTTTATTACGTTAATATTATAGTAGCTAATCAATTATTCAAAAATTTCAGTATTGTTGTCTGTTCCCTCAAAATAAGTAAATTAAATAAATTTTGTGCATGATTTTTTTCTTTATAAGTATAGTACTTAGTATAAAAAAAGCGAAAATTTATTTCTGATACTTATGCTGAGGCTGTATATCTATGACGAAAGGAAACAATTCAATATTACTACAGCGGGAATCGTTATGCTTTTGAGCACGCCAGAAAGTTCAATCAATGACCAAAAAGGATCATTTAAAGGAAACATGTTATTGAACTATATTTTAAAACTTATTCCTTCTCTATTAGTAATATTTCGAAATCTGCAGAAAAAGACGAAGTTTTGTGCATTTCTGCATTAAAACTGAAATGTGTATAAGGGATCCAGCGACATTTTCTAAGTCCGGATCTCGTCTCCCGAAGAATAATGACATTATTTTTTAAAAACACTGTTTTTGTCCGCAATTTAACACATAAGATACTGAATCTTCCGAAGAGTGTTTGAGAGCTTGTGTCACGAAGATGTGATTCCGAACGAAATTCTGAAATCTCCGGCGTTAGATTTTTATCTCAAAGTCTACGCTCTCCGAACTTTAATTTACCACAAATTTTCTGTTGAACAAGTAATAAAAAAAATCTTTTATGAAGTCAATTCTTACATGGAAAAATAAATTGAGTTTTTCATACCTGGTAGTTGGATAATCAATGTATACTATCGACATATATTGCCTTCATTTGGAACAAATTTAATTTGTTTCTCCCACATAAAACTAATATTAATTAACTAAATTTAATTAATGAATTAATACTTGAAAAACTGTATTAACATTAAGTGTCCTCCACTACAAGTGCAAAGAAATGTATTTGAACTTAAGTGGATGAATAAAAAAGTATTTTATTAACGATTGAAAATTTGAACAAGATATATATATATATATATATATATATATATATATATATATATATAACAAATAAATAAATATATATAGGGAGAGAGGGAACTAATAGTAGGAATTAAAAAAACAAATATTGGTTTTCTGGACATCTGTGATTATTCTAGAAAATCTTACTTTAAGAAGTGTTCTTGATAGGAATTAAATCTGATATAGAATGGACGGGTGCTACTTTGCTGTTGTTTTGTCCCGAAGGACGGAAAGTTGCCAGGGTCTGAGCCAGGTTGGACTTCTAGATGAACGCCTGTCGTTGGCCGTAGCCTTGAGAGTACTATTCTAGCAACAGTACGATTTTTTTTACCTCGGTTCCATCTTGATTTAGAGGGAGAACACCCTGGGGGGACCTCACACCTACCTTCTCCTTCCACCAACCTCACGAGAAAACTTGCGGTTCGACGGCTATTTAGAGAACTACGATGCCGCAAAGGTACTATACATTTACAAACATCCATGCTTTCGCCGAGATTCGAACCCAGACCCTACGGCACAGCAGTCAGCGCCGCTAACCACTATACCGGATGAGCAACGGGTGCTACTTTTACTGACGTAAATAAAACATTTAAATTTATTAAATCCTAGATTAGTGAGCATTTCTCCAGGAGAAGGTCCATTTGAAAAGACAATTAGGAACCGAAGTGATCTATTCTGTGAGAGATGTCATGTGACAAGTAATCTTTTCGATTAAAAGAAATTGTAGTAAAACACAAGCAATAAAAAAATCGTTTCCTTTCTTTGTTAGAGAAAGCTCATTATGAATGTACAACATGACTTTTCTCTGGGTTTTCGGGTGAGAAAATATCGCCCTAGATAAGAGTAGCATTATTCGTTGTGATGTGCATGATCATCTCTGAATAGCTTTATTAAAAATAACCACACATTTCATGATAATGCATTATTGAAAACGTACCAATTTTATTACTATCAGAAAACTGTTGTGCGTTTCAATATTAACTATTGATCTCAGCAATAAATACTGTTCATCGAAAATTCAGCTTAACGTTTTTCAGCCTTTATAATAAGCAAATTCACTTGTGCACCTCCTACAATTTAAAAGCGCTGAGATTTAACATAATCAACAAAATTAACTGTGTTTATATAATGTATATAAAACTTTCATAACTACTTCTGCATATAATTACATTTTATTTTACAGAATCGAGCTTCTACGCCACAGGTCCGGAGTTCAAAACCCGGGCTGAGCAGACTTTCATCCCTTCAATGGGTGGATAAACGAGTACCAAGCTTTCTAGGGAACTAAACACCGGGAGTTTCGCGTCAGACTGACTATTTGACCGAAACATCTGCTAATACTCCCCAGTGCCCAATGTCATGAAAACTGAGATGGGCGCAGTAGGCCTTGGCCCTCATGAGCTGTTACGCCTCTGAGTTTATTTTAATTTTTATTTTACAGAATTCAAAGTTACAGCTTTGAAAAATAATAAAGACCTCAATCATCATTTAAAAGGTGAAGAGATTTACTGTATACACAGTTATAACTCCGTCTTCTCTAATGGTATTTAACCTTTGCAGACCTACTGCATTCCCTAGGAGCTGCTATCACTTTTATGTTCGGCACCCTATAAGCGAAACCAATTACCGCAAGTAATTTTGATGCCCAGTTTCCTCCCAAGAGGGAGGCACATGAGCTCTGGCCATGCGAAACCATAGGATTTTAATTATGCCTAGAGCACCTTAGCCAAACAGCCATTCAAAGAGTTTTTTTTTTCCATGCCGTATAATCATACGATATGGCCGCTGCCGATTTTCTGCAACATGAAAATCCACCGACTTGGGCCGGGGTCGAACCCTCAACCTTGGGTGCAGAAGGCCAGTGACAAACCAACCACTCCCCCCAGCCGGTTATAACCCAGTTATAACTTTGAAGATCTATTAAAATCAATAAATATTAGTCTTAGCCTTGAGCTTGAGTTTTGATTAAGTATTTCTGTGGTTGCTTTATTTATTCCTTTTCTGTCTTATTATTTTTCTTGCTTATGTTTTGCTTTAAGTAGTTAGAATTATTGCAATTCAGCTTATAAATATACTGAATACATACATGATTTAGAACGTAAGTAAAAATGTACATGTGTGTATTACCTGAGTATCTAAGCCCACTGCAAGAAGCATAAAAAAGAAAAGAAATGCCCAAGCAGGAGACACTGGTAACCTTGATATCGCCTCTGGATAAACTACGAAAGCTAAACCAGGACCTGAAAATGAAATAACTCTTCTCACAATGTGTTTAATTTGTAGCAATTTATCTCATAAAGTTGGAATTCGGTTGATTTTGGTAAAATAATTCGTCTTTTGAATAAAAGACGAATTTAAATTCAAAATTCGAAGTAAATTATCGATTTTAAAACTCCCCTCTCTACTAGAGTATTTTGAATTTGAAAATATAATGTTAAGAGGACTCTGTACGATTCAATTGACAAAAATAGGTTTCGTGTATGTACTTCAATTGGTGCAAAAGGAGTAGCATTTTAAAAAATTACTGATAAATTTTTAAAATTTTCCTTAACAAGATAAATAGTTAGCTTTTTGGGGTAGTTGTTAAAGTCTGTTTAACATAGTATATGTTCAGAGTGAGCAACCAAAATTTTTTTGAAAACCATTAAATAAATGATTTTTGTGTAAATCGTACCATGTTCCCTACAGAACGATTTTTTAAAACTTTTTGCTAAAAAATATACAAATAATTCGTACAGTAGCGTCGGCTAGTTAGTAGAATACTTCCCCACAATTCTTGTCAAGTTTGATGGACAGGGTGAGCGAAATGCCCAGATGGGACATTGTACCTTCCAAAAGAGACCCGTGTATTCTTCCCTCATGCCTGGGGGCAAACAGGTGTCCCACTGATTCTGACGGCGGTTATGTTGAAAGCATACCACTTCCCTCTCTGACCCTCAGATTACGTTCGGGGACCACGATCTAAAGAAAAGACACTCCTATGAACAATATCCATTGTCGGGTCGCTTCGCCTTTATTCTTCCAACTAGCTGGTATACCCGTTCTTTGCACGGGTGAATTTAAAAATTAAAAATACAGACTGAAGGATAAAGAAGTTTTTAATGAGTTAATTTTACGTGAATTGTATAAATTAAACAAAAAAAAAAGCTTTTTACATAACTCAGCTGAACGAAAAAAACCATGTTTGCTAAATTTTAAGTCTTTAGATATAATTGCTGATTTTTTTTATTATTGTTATTATTATTTATGACGCCCCGTAACTTTCTTGTGGGTCGATTTTTGAAAACACCTACCTGCTCAGCAAAAGTAACACATTGTTACAAATTTTGTGTAATAAACGCTAAAAATAGTGTAAATAATTTTTATCTGGATGTGTAATACGTTAATATTACTTTCTGTTGCATTTATTTTATGTTAAATAGCTGTTACCCGCGACTTCGTCCACGTGGAATTTAACACAAAAAAGTGTTTATTCACTTCGCAGAGTTTACGAAAACTTTTCTTCTACTTTGTGAATCTATGTTTCTTTTTGTTTTATTTTTTTTCTTTGATTTTTGTAGAGCAAGTGGTGAAAGAGACGCATGACCTTTGACAATGCAGTTAACGACTGTAAAATCATTAGGATCAAGACATGAATGGGAAATGTGGCTAATGGCAGCAACCTAATCAAAGAAAAAAAGCTTGATATAACTGCTAGCAATCGTTGAGACAGAAGGCTCGCGAAATAAAATAATTCCTATTAAATAAAAATAGTCTCTATTGAAATAAATAATCCCTATTTGAATCGGATATTGCTCACTATTTCATTGGTTTTAATTTTATTTTCCGGGAATCCTAATTTTTTTTTTAAAAAAAAAATAATAAAAGTAGTCTAAGTTATTCCTTATAACATTAGCTATCTGCCAGTGAAAGTTTCGTCAAAATTGGTCCAGCCGTTTCAGAGATTAGCCCAAACAAACAGACAAAAATTTTAAAAATTGATTTTATCATATAAGTCCCGTATATATTTTTAAATGCATTTAGTAAAAAGGCGTTAATTTCAAATTACAAACAGACACTTCATTTTTATTTATATGTATAGATGGTGGAAGAAGAACTAAATCTGGCTCTTGTGCCATAAAACCCCTCTCATTCATTTGTGAAAATGATGGGCAGAAGTTTCTCTATTTCTCGGGTTCATTACACTTCAAGGCTGGAGTGATCAATAGCATTTAGACGCAATTACGCATTTATACAGTTTTTTAAAAATTTGTACGAATATGCTACTAGCTTAAAATTAAACTTAAATATAGTTTAAATTTAAAAAAGCATATTCGTTACAATTATTTTCCTTTTGAAAATGCATGTTTAGTAATAATGACGCACTTTTTCTTGTAATGAATGTCATGATTTCGTCAGAATTTTGAACGTAACAACTTGCAGTGTCTTTTAACTCATACGAATTACGAACGAATATTTTTTTTCTAATGGGATTGTGCATTGTTATTTAACCTTTGCAGACCTATAGCATTCCCCAGGAGCTGGTAACACTTTTTAGTGCGGCACCATATATGCGATGCCAATTACCGCAAGTAATCTTGACACTCAATTTCCTCCCCAGAGGAAGGCACCTGAGCTATGAAGATGCGAAATTTTTTCTAGGAATTTTAATTCTGCCGAAAGCACCCAAACGAAAGAATATAAATACTTTTTTTTAAAAAAAAAATACCTTCAGATACAACGTCTTCAATACTTTTTCCAGTTTCATAAGCCATGAAGCCGAGGAGAGAAAAGACCACAAGTCCGGCCAAAATACTCGTTGCACAATTGATGAGAGGAATGGCCAGTGAATCTCTAAATAAAATAAAAATTTCATTCGTGAATATGAATACATTTTGCGCGGTGATTTAAAATGTAAGACTTAGGACAGGTTCGCTGATTTTTCTACTGATTTTAATACCCTTTTAACATTATTTACTTGGAATTTGACATTTTATAAAAATTCCTATCAAGGAACTAAGCTGTAAACAAGTTAAACGGAAAATTTGGTTGTAAGGAATATTCGAACACATTTCAAGACGCAGCTATTCGTGCATTCAATATATAGTACCACTGAAATAAAATTTTATTACGCAAATTCTTTTTGATGTAACATGAAAATTATACAAATTTATGAGTGAAACCGAATCACAATAAATAAATAAATAATAATCTAGATTCAACATCCTACAAGAGTACATGAACGAAAGAAATTTAACTTAAAGGTCTTATAACATTTAGTGGGTCTCAGTTGTTCGCTACCTGGGTCTACACATTGATAGTTGATTAACATACAAAAACCACATACTTTCTTTCAGAAAAATTCTGGAATAGAGTTCATCTTGCTATCTACCACATAAGTAGAAGGTCACCTCTATCTCTGGAAAATAAATTAATTCTCTACAAGCAAATTTTGCGTCTAGTGATAACATATGCTACCACTGTATGGAGCGCAGCAACTGCCAACCACATGAAAAATATTCAGACTGTTCAAAACGAAATATTAAGAGTCATAACTAACGCACCTTGGTACGTTAAAAATGGAGTCATACACAGCGATCTATACAGAGCAGATTTCTAACTACATCACTAAGTTATCCAGGAATTTTTTTAGGTCAATTGAAAATCACGAAAACCCAATTATTGACGCCTAAGCATTATTTGTGTATCCTCAATCTAAATTAAATTTTTCTTATGCTACCATGAAGTGGAGCCTTCCAATTAAACCTCCATAACCCACAAAAATACTAATCAAAACATGCATACAACACCAAATAGCTTCCAAATATATTGAAACCAAGTCAGTGTGTCATTTGTCACCGCACCACTCACTTTTGATTGTTTTTTTTCCTTCTGACTTTTTCCTCCAATAGGTTTCGCTTGGACCGACCACTTTTATTTGGGTCACCTAAGCATTGTTCGTCTTCCTCTCTTCCCTTTCTGTAAGGTTTTTTGATTTGTTTATTTCTCTCAAGGTTTTTTATTCACCATTATACTGAGCTTAAGCATTCGAGAAATCTATTTTCTATTATGTTCCTTAAAGGTCATTACATCGATAAAATTTTGCTTATGGGAGTGTATATTAACGTCACACTATAAGGCAACATGATAGCTATTGGCGACAGACCCTCTCCGAAATTCCGCACCATACCAATGATTTTGAGCTTTAACAGGTTTACGTGTATCATCTCCCTTACACGGCGGCTCTTCAGTGGCACTGGGGCTCAAACTCATGACACGCCGGCCACAAGTCTGTGATCATGAGTACGTATTATACAGCGTGTCCGAAAAAGATTGTACCTTTTTAAAGCTTTTTCTCTAGTTTCTCTAAGGTACTATTGGAATGTTTTATTATACCAGGTTATAGATAATATATCAAAGTTTTTTTTGTACCAAAGTTGTACCTGACAAAGATTCAATATGGGGCCCTTCGTGATACGGCAGATATCTAGGGGATACTCCATTTCCGTCCATACTCACGCCAACATGTCTCTTGTAACGTCAGCAAATTCATTTCTGATCCA
Source organism: Trichonephila clavipes (assembly GCA_019973935.1). Lineage (NCBI taxonomy): Eukaryota > Metazoa > Arthropoda > Arachnida > Araneae > Nephilidae > Trichonephila > Trichonephila clavipes. The sequence continues at coordinate 1,622,174 of BMAU01001371.1, read as the reverse complement.
CCCTCGCAACTCCACCAGATCTCGAGGTAATGGTGGGACTTGATAAAGCCCCGCAAAAAGAAGTCACAGGGCGCATGTACGGAGACCTCGGAGGCAATTTCAACAACGCTATATCACCCCGACCAGTTCGACCTATCCAACGTTGTGGGAGATGTTCATTCAGATACCTTCTCACGTCATTATGGAAATGAGGAAGCCCCAAACCACAGAAGGCACAAAATGCCTTTTTTGATTTGATGGGCGTCATGCTGACGATTTTGTGCACACAAGAAAGGCGGGTATTTCAAAACTTAGAGTATCTATACTTCATTCCATCTCAAGTTGGCAGCGTTAGGAAGGGTAGGAAATGTAACAATCCGCTAGAAAAATAGTTCCAATTTGTTTTGAAATTCAAGCAAATGCATAGCAAATTGTTAAAAAGTATCATGTTTTTTAGAAATTGTGGGTTTAAAGATATATATTAAGTTAATCTCATCTTAAAAGCATTTATTCTTTATTACCTGTGAACGAATACAGTTGAAAAGCAGCAATTTTATTTGTCTAAAAATCGGTTTTCAAGATTACATCCGAAACATTCGCGCCAAATCAACGTCATTCGCTTTGCATCTTTGCTATCGTTCATACGTACTGTTTTGATATCTCGCGCGACTATTTTTGTTCTTGTTGTTTTTGTGACATTTTAAACATGTCTAAGAAACATGTCTGTTTGTACTAAATTATTATAATAAATAATTTGTTTTCTTTAAAAATTATTCTTATTGAATTGAATATATAGACTTTGCATATAATGTTAGAAACATCATTTTTGAAATATGCATCGAGATATTTTTTCCAGATAAACTATAAATTTAATAAAAGATAATAAATCTTAATATTGAGAGATAAATTTTTCAAATTAATCCCGAAATTCAATTATATGCTTCTGTATATCTTCTCTTAACGTACATAAACGGCATTTACATGTAATGTGAATAGTTATTACAAACTGATTTAAAATAGTAATAATGGAGAAAAGGCTTCATAAACACAAGATAGAAATTTGTATTTTTTAAGCAGATGTAATAAATGAACTTATGAAACTAAAAATATACGAGCCGTTTATTTTGAAAGAAGCATATCAATATGTTGAGAACTATTGAGATTTTGCTCGAGAAAAACTTTGCTAGTTAATTAATCAATGTTTTTAAACATATTGAAACGCAAAACCTTAAATATCTTGATTAAAAAAATGCCTTATACTATTTTTTTTAAAAACAGCTCATATAATTTTAATGAACAAATTTTTCAAGAGCATCTTTTTTTACTCACCAAATATGGTGAATTTTATTTGTTATAGTCACACTCTTCTCCTAGAGTAACCCGGCAGCGGCTGTGATTTGGTCGTCGTACCCTTCCTAACGCTGCCAACTTAAAGTTGAAAGGAGTGTAGTAGCCTTCAGGCCAATTTTCACGACTTTCTACACACTGGGTACCTAGAAAAAAATAAAGAAAAGGGGACATTCTTTTTCGGACGAGGTGGGACAAAGTCTTAGTCCCACCATTACCTCGAGACCTGGTGGAGCCACGAGGATGGATCAGAAATGAATTTGCTGCCATTATAAGAGACATGCTGGTGCGAGTATGGATGTTAATGGAGTATCACCTAGATATCTGCCGTATCACGAAGGGTGCCAGAATTGAATCTTTGAAAGGAACAATTTTGGTGCAAGAAAACCCCTTTGATATATTACCTTACTTCTGGTATAATAAAACATTCCAATAGTACCTCAGAGAGAGAAACCAGAGGAAAATTTTTAAAAAGGTGCAATCTTTTTCGGATATGCTGTATATACTGAATCAATTTAAAAACGTTAAGATAGTTGAGTCGATTATTTTTATTTGCTAAATAATTGATATATCATACGAAAGCATTTATCACTAAATTGAATTTTACAATACGCCTTTTGTTTTTAATATTTTATATTCATATTATATATATACACTCTAAATATATCATATTGAGATAAAAAAATTAAATGAAATACCTATATACATTATTTTTGAATTTATTATGACTAGACATAGTCAACAAAGCACCCCATGCAGTACCATTCGAAAAAAAGATTTGAGTGGCAGCATCTCCCCAAACCTAAAAAAAAAACATTTTGAAAATTAGAACATATTTTGAGTAAGGAGCAAAAACTTTAAAAAAACGAAGAAAAATCCGTTTTTTTAATGAGATATTAGTATCAAACCAAAACTAGAATCCAAAAGTATACCTAAAAATAAAATAAACACAAATTACCTTATTGATTTTGTTTTTATATTTTGTCATTTCGATCTAAGAAGGGAAGTACAGCGTAAAGATTTAATAATAAAGTGATTTTTTTAATAGAATGGCCCTGAAGAAAAAACAGAATAATAGTTTTAGCATTCTATTAGTTATGTAATTACACATTTATAATATTACAACAAAAAAGATGTAGGAAAAGAATAGCTATATGTATATATAATTAACACATTTTTTTACGCTATGAATTTTGAATTTAATTTTAAGTGTAGTGTACTTTATACTCACTTTAAAAGACAGCAATTTTTCCCATTTAGGACTTAAAAAGAATAATATTCCATTTGAAGCTCCTGGTAAAGTAAGTCCACGAACAAGAAAACATAGAAGAACAACGTAAGGAAGCGTGGCTGTTACATACACAACCTATAGAATATAATTTGAGGGTATTATTTAATAATTTTTATATAAATATAAAAAAATCTATAAAGATCAAGAATGTGCAATCACTATAGTCTGTATTAAATGTGATTTGATCTTTATTCGTGCTAACATTTTAATTCTAATTCTAAATTTAAATTCTTTTTGCTATGTGTAAAATTATTAAAGTCACCTGAAATCAATAAAAAAAAGCATGTAATTAAGAAAACTGCAACAAGAAAATTTTTTACGGAAAATGATGCATTAAACAAAATACAGTTTTTATCCATAATTTCATTATCTGCACTAATTTTTTAAAAAGCTTTTACTTCCAGATAATATGGGGGGACATTAAGAACGTTTTAGAAATAAAAAAGAGTAAAAATATAAGAAAAATATTTGAGTTAAATCTTGTTTATACGAAAATAAACGTGTACTATCATGAATTTGATTTATATGAAGAATCTGGAGGAATAAGAATATGGGTGAAATGAAAACTAACTTATTTTTCTATAAAAGGCAAACTAAATTCAAGTAACAGTTTACCTCATTCGCTTTAATGTTAAGTTAAAGTTCTATGTGATGAGTATTAAGAAATGCCATTCTTATCTTAGTTTTTATCTTATTTTTTTATTTAAGAAAAATTTTAATGTAGAATTAAAATTTTCATTAATCAATCATTTTGAGTTCGTGAATGCAACGTTTATTCTGCGGAATAACAATTACCTCCTGATTGAATCGCAATCTACCTTGAATAACCATCTACCATTAAGCATGCTACTCTACCCCGTTACGTTTTTTAGATAAACAATTTTGCGCAATAGACAATCAGATTAATAATTCGATAAAACGCGTAACATTTTGCAGTACAAAAGTGTAAGCAAATAAGAAAGAATGAGGGGAGACAATTGCAAAACGACAATTCACAATCTAGAAATGACAACATAAATAAAAAGCTAAAGAAAAATACTAATCCATGCAAAACTTACTATCGGAGTATTTACTCTAAACTTCCACAGGTAAAGTGCTTGGATTCGAAATCGATCTTTTATATTACAAGAAACAGTGTTTTAACTTTTAAATCTTATTTTAGCATTCCACCTGAAGTATTTTACTTCACTACTGGCAATAGTAAGAAATTTCATTAATGAGTAAAATTTTCCCAAATTAATCCATAGCTGATCTCCATTTAATCTAAAAGCTGCGGCTGGATTTTTAAAAGCAATTAACTCATTCTAAAAAAATAATCTCGTCTCAGTTGACTGTATTACCGCATTCACGTCTTTAAAGTGTGACTCCTCACGGGCTTGAGCTGAAGAGCTAGAGATCGTTATAAACTCATATTAAACATATAGTACGCAAGTATATGTATTTTAAACATATTCCAACGCAATAAAATTCAAACTCAAAATTAACAATGAGAAAAAAAAAATCAAAAGAGAATTATTCAAAGGTCCTTGGTTTGGGTGTGGGAGGATTTTCAAAAAAATATGGTTAATGCTCGGCAATGCTATGCGGAGAAAGCCACAGATGGGTAGAAAGTTGGTTAAATTTTTAGTGTAAGTTAAGAATTTATAGTAATTTATTGAAAAGCATTTAATATTGTACTACATATTTCGGTAATATAGGCGCTGAACTTTGAAATGTTTGCAGATAACTTCAACTCATGCGCACCAGAAATTGCTTACTAATTCACGCAAAACTTTGAGAAAATAAACAAGTTGCTGCTTCCTAGATTCGAGAGGCGTACTCCAATATCAGCCGAATGATAGAATCAAAGGGCCAAACCTTGTGCCGTATGATAGTGGGGTAACGGAGAACATTAAGGCCCCAAGCTTAAATACGTACTTGGAGTCGATCAGGCTCTGGGCCCCCTAGAATCCCAGGGCCCCCACGATAAGGGGTTGCGGGTGTGTATAACGCCACTGCCGTAAGAGCCGTATAGCATATAGTGAGCACAATTTGCCTTTTTTTACAGGTATGTAAGATATGAGCGACAAAAATTAATTTTTAATCCAAAAGTAACCCTAGATATTTGTATTGTTTTATTCAGAGAATATGTGTGTGAGTGGTTGGTCGCAAATATTTTGAGATTACCACTTTCTCGTGATCAGAAGACATTCACTTGCGTCGATCGTAATTTTTGCGAAAATCTGCTTTTCATAAATTAGAGCAATTAAACTAATTCACAGTTCAAAATCTTACTTTTCCGGATGATTTGATTCCTCTCATGACACATACAAATACAAGAACCCATGCAATCAATAAACAAAAAACCAAAGGCCACTGGAACGGACCAAGATTCTCAATGCCGGAGCTCTGCTGCAGGACATTGAAACTGAAAGGAAGAAAACTCTTTGATTAAGAAAATAGAAATTGCACGACTTAAAAATAAGTTTAATGTGTATATATATATATATCTTATAAAAAGGGGAAGGTAAACACTATTCAATAAATTCCATATCTTTTGTAGATAATGTGCTAATCATTGAATAGCTCGCCTGATGTATGAAAATGATACAAATCAAAGTTAACAATGATATCGCAAATTTAAGAAATAAAAATATTTGGTGTAAAAAAAAAAAAGAAAGAATTTTCATATTTCTTTTCATAAAGGAAAAATTTCAGAATACTTCAAATTTATTCAACACCGTTGAAAACTGCTTGGTGAAAGTTAAAAAATGTAGTTAAATGTCGCATTTCAATTTGAATATTTTTTTAAAAAATCAGAATTGAAAGTATATATTAAATTGGAGGAAGAGAATCAACATTTATATATTCCTTTATGAGTTTATATGAGTATCAATTGGAGAATTTTTGCGGGTATTTTAAAAATAGTGGTGCCATGATAGATTTTATGATACCTTCGATAAATAAATTATAGCCTGATATATTTATGCATTCAAAACCCCATACATTTCTTAAAAATTATCAGAAGTGAAGGTGAAATTTTATAATTCATATTAACAATAAGTGAATCCTAGTCTTTTGGTGATACGAGTATTTTTAGCAAACGATTAATTTAAAAAGGAAAAAAAAACAATTCATGTTTATCTATATATTATTAACTTTTTTCTGTCTGGCACTATAGTAATATTTGGAATTTTCTAAAAAATAATTTTTTAGTAAGAAGAATACTGAAAATCAGGGTGCCAGCTCAAATTTGCGAGGAGCTAAGTAGGGGATGTTGTAATTGGCGGGTCGCGCATTACAATTAATATTACAAAATGTTTATGAGTGAGGTGTAGTTGCAGGGTAGATACTACCGAACATCACGAGCCGTATTAGGGCCGTCCAGTATTTCATTTACAGTGTAAGTAAGGGGTGTCAAACTTGCGGCCCACAACGAACATTTTGCGGCCACATAAAAAAATATCAAAATTTCCCTTGAAATAGGAATGGTAGTAACAGAGAAGGGATGTCAAGTATAAGGAGGTAAACATTAAATTTTCTTGTTTTTTTATTTATGTTTAATATACCGTAAAATCCGCTGTATATAACGCGCTTCTATACATACGTTCAAGATGATTTTTTTTTTTAATTTTTAGGTATATTCTCCATATAACGCGCGCCCCCTTTTTTAACGAAGAAATCTCAAATATTAGAATAGATTGCTTATTACGTTTTAGGTCATTTATTCGAGGTATTATTCCAGAGTTTTGAAAGAATAGTATACTTCTAGAGAACTACAACTCTCTTTTAGTTCATAAGGCAAGTTGTTTCTTTTGAATAAACAGTGTTTCGATACATGTAGAAGTAAATTTTTTTTTATGCCCATCTCTTTTGTTATTTTTAAAAGCTATCGTTTTTATACCCGCCGTATAATGCGCGCCCTTAAGTTTCGATCTTATTTTTTTTGTGTTCAAAGTGCTCGTTATACGCCGGATTTTACGGTACATAAAATGTATATATATATACCGTAAAATCCGGCGTATAACGCGCATCTATACTTTCAAGATGAATTTTTTAATTTTAAGGTATATTCGCCGTATAACGCGCACCCCCTTTTAAACAAAGAAATCTGAAATATTAGTATACATTGCTCTTATGTTTCGAAGTTATTTCTCCGATGTATTATCCCAGACTTCTGAAAAAATAGTATATTTCTAGAAAAACAACTTTTTTATTTTATAAGGAAAGTCAATTCTTTAAAACAAACATTGTTTCCAGACATATAAAAGTAAAAAAAAATTTATGCTCATCTCTTTTGTTATTTTTAAAAGCTATCGTTTTTATACCCGCCGTATAATGAGCGCCCTTAAGTTTCGATCTTATTTTTTTGTGTTCAAAGTGCTCGTTATACGCCGGATTTTACGGTACATAAAATGTATATGTATATACCGTAAAATCCGGCGTATAACGCGCATGTATACTTTCAAGATGAATTTTTTTAATTTTAAGGTATATTCGCCGTATAACGCGCACCCCCTTTTAAACAAAGAAATCTGAAATATTAGTATACATTGCTCTCTTATGTTTCGAAGTTATTTCTCCGATGTATTATCCCAGACTTCTGAAAAAATAGTATATTTCTAGAAAAACAACTTTTTTATTTTATAAGGAAAGTCAATTCTTTAAAACAAACATTGTTTCCAGACATATAAAAGTAAAATTTTTTTATGCTCATCTCTTTTGTTATTTTTAAAAGCTATCGTTTTTATACCCGCCGTATAATGCGCGCCCTTAAGTTTCGATCTTATTTTTTGTGTGTTCAAAGTGCTCGTTATACGCCGGATTTTACGGTACATAAAATGTATATATATATACCGTAAAATCCGGCGTATAACGCGCATCTATACTTTGAAGATGAATTTTTTAATTTTAAGGTATATTCGCGTATAACGCGCACCCCCTTTTAAACAAAGAAATCTGAAATATTAGTATACATTGCTCTTATGTTTCGAAGTTATTTCTCCGATGTATTATCCCAGACTTCTGAAAAAATAGTATATTTCTAGAAAAACAACTTTTTATTTTATAAGGAAAGTCAATTCTTTAAAACAAACATTGTTTCCAGACATATAAAAGTAAAATTTTTTTATGCTCATCTCTTTTGTTATTTTTAAAAGCTATCGTTTTTATACCCGCCGTATAATGCGCGCCCTTAAGTTTCGATCTTATTTTTTGTGTGTTCAAAGTGCTCGTTATACGCCGGATTTTACGGTACATAAAATGTATATATATATATATACCGTAAAATCCGGCGTATAACGCGCATCTATACTTTGAAGATGAATTTTTTAATTTTAAGGTATATTCGCCGTATAACGCGCACCCCCTTTTAAACAAAGAAATCTGAAATATTAGTATACATTGCTCTTATGTTTCGAAGTTATTTCTCCGATGTATTATCCCAGACTTCTGAAAAAATAGTATATTTCTAGAAAAACAACTTTTTTATTTTATAAGGAAAGTCAATTCTTTAAAACAAACATTGTTTCCAGACATATAAAAGTAAATTTTTTTTATGCTTATCTCTTTTGTTATTTTTAAAGCTATTGTTCTTATACCCGGCATATATAACACGCACCCTTAAATTTCGATCTTATTTTTTGTGTTCAAAGTTCGCGTTATACGCCGGATTTTACGGTATATATTATTCGAAATAAAATTACGTTTATATGAATATTGATTTTTTTGCGGCCTACCCAGAGTTAAACCTTGTTTCCTTGGATCGTTAGCTTTTGAGTTTGACACCCTTGATACAAATGAAACATTCTTTTGATTCAGTGAGGGGAGGTGGGTTATTTCATATTTATTTCAAAAACATAACATTATCATGTCTTTTCCAGAAAACACTTATTTATTTAATTGATAAGACTAAGCATAAAAGATACAAATCAAATGATTGATGATGTTTTATTGAAAGATTTACGGTAGATTGTGAATAAAAAAATGGTCCTTTAAAAAAACATTTAATGATAAATTTCAGGAAATTTTAAGAAATATTTAAATACCCTTAAATGTTTTAAAAGATATCCTACACTTAATGATTTTAAAAGTACTTACAGCCAAAACTCTTCACTTGATGTCATTTTAGAGGAATTCGAAAGCAAATCAGGATTGATTGCGTATGTACTGTTGAAAATTTCCGAACGATTATTTACCAAGGAAACATTTGACGACACCATGGTCTCAGTATGTTGAGAAACACAATTGAGAGTATTCCATGAATTTTCACAAGACGACCAAGGAACGTAATAGGACTGATATATGTAATATAAAGCCCATGCGATAATCACATTATAGTAGATGCAAGTGATTAGAGAAACTATGGCCATTCCATACCCCAAACCTGGAAGATTAAAAGTAAAAATTCTAATTAATTCCTTTTTATCCTTTCTTTAAGGACTAACAAAGATAAACACATTCTTAGAGCTGAAATATTGCAGTTAGAAATTACTTTTGGGTAAATTTCGTCGCAATGCTAATAGCAGGGGAAAAAATTTAAATTGCCACTTACCTTTGAAAATGGGCGATATTTTCCAAATAGCTATTGAACCAAGACTGCCAAATTGGCCAAGACTCATCTCTAGTAAAAATAATGGCATTCCGCATATAACCAAGAAAGTAAAATACGGAACAAGAAAAGCACCTGAAAAATATTCAAATAAACGCCATGTTTAAAAAATTGCTAAAAATCAATGCAGAAAAAAAAAAAGGAAAAATGAGAGCACAAACTTGGCTTAAAAGTACGTAAGTATAAAGAGTGAGTTGCTTTTTCTTTTTTTTTCTTTCAAAAGTAATTTTGTGTTCAATAGCATTATGCAACAGATATATTATTCATCATACACTGATGCGTATGATACAGCGTTATGCAACAATATATGATTCATCATGCCATAAATTATTTTTATTTAATGTATATGATCTGAGTGAGTGAATATTAACGTCGCACTGTTCAACTACACGAGAGCTTTTGGTGACGAACCTCGGAATTTTGAATGATGGTCAAATGGCGAGGACGACACCTGAGCTGGCACCCCTCTCTCCTAACTACCACACCACAGCTATGGGAGGACGTTTGAACTCTCGACAGATTTAGCATGCATCGCTCCCCTACAAGGCGGGTCTTTAGTGGTACGTACTAAAAAGTATTTTAAACGTAAGCATATTTTAAAAAAGAAATTTGGTTGAGTTACTACAAAGATAATAAATTTAAATCGGACACCTTAAAAAACTAGATTTTTTTTATTGTGTGTACATGTTACTACGTCAAAAAACAGAGCAAACTCACTATTCCAGATGTTTCTTTTGAATGCAGAATTATTTATATCACGTTGATAGAACTACCTTAATTTATATTTGTCATGGTACTCTTATTAATTCTCTTATTAACCTTTTTAGCTACTCTCTACAAAAATCTGCATATTTACAGTTAGAGCGTAGTGACATCATCCATCATTTTCGGAAACTGCATTGAGATATATTTGTGAGTAAGAAGTTTATTTGGAAGCTTTTAATACTTGGATTATGTATCAAATAATATGGCTCTCATATACTTTCTCATAAGGATTTTATTACACTCTTAAACAAAAGTAAAAACAGTTACTCAGAAATTGATTGTTACATTACTTTATACTGCGGATAAACTCACAAGGGATGTCTTAGTATCTATAACAACCTGAACATGCTGTGATTAATTATGTAAATTTAACTGTTTATTAACTTAACATTTTTAAGCTGCATGAGAACTGCTAGCGATGAACTCGTATATTTCAGCCACACTCAGTTGGCGAGGGAGATACCTGATCCAAGACTCCTTCTCCAAACTTCCACGCCACGTCAACGTGAGGACTTAGAACTTTCACAGATTAAATGTGCATGAATTTCTGTACTGAGAGTTTTCTGTGGCACCAGGAATCAACCACTCAGCCACGAGTTCGCTACCGTGATCTACTCGGATACACGGTTATAAACTAAAAGCAAAGCGAGACAAACATGATGTGACTATCTAACTTTCAGTCTCTTCTCAGAGCATTCTTTTTAATAAAAAACACAGAGAAAAGTATGTTTTATATTTATCAAGGTGCGTTTATTAAAGGTAAAAATGTGAATAAGATTACAAAATATTCCTAATTTTTTAAATGTGTGTTTTTGACATTTTGCACGAAAAAATAAATTATTTTCGATTTACATGCCTTAACTTGTTTTCCTGTTCTTTATATATATCTCAACCTTCATATTTAGAATAAAAGTGTTACAACAACAATAAGTTAAATAGTTATTTTAAAAAATTGGTTAAAATTAGAAAAATTAAAAAAAATCTTTAATAAATTGCGCAATTCCCAACTCCCTTTTCCGCTAAACAAAAGGGAATTTTTTCGTGGTATAAACCGAGAGGAAGAAAAAAATATATTGGGTTGGCAACTAAGTAATTGCGGATTTTTTTTAGAAAATCAAAGACAATTTTTTCATGGAACTAAAGAACTTTATTCTGTAATGTATTGCCCATTTTGATCAATGACCTTTTGCCATCTTTTAGGCAGCATCATAATCCCACGTTCATAAAACTTCTGGTTTTTATTAGCAAAAAACTGAATCAGGTACGATTTGACATCATCATCATTATTGAAATTTTTACCATTCAAGGAGTTTTGTAAAGATCGAAACAAAAAGTAATCAGATGGTGCAAGGTCAGGACTATATGGTGGATGTGGCAAAACATCCCAACCAAGCTCCAATCATTTTTGCCGAGTGACCAAAGATGTGTGTGGCCTTGCATTGTCATGATGGAATACAACACCTTTTCGATTTGTCAATTCGGACCGCTTTTCTTCAACTGCATTGTTTAATTTCGTTAGTTGTTCAATGTAGACATCAGAATTGATCGTTCGGTTGGGTGGTAAGAGTTCAAAGTAGACAATTCCTTTGTAATCCCACCAAACTGATAACAAAACCTTTTTTTGATGAATATCAGCTTTTGATGTTGTTTGAGTTGGTTCACCTGGCCTGCTCCACGATCTTTTCCGCTTGATATTGTTGTAAACAACCCATTTTTTATCGCCAGTTATCAGTCGTTTTAAAAATGGATCATTTTCATTACGTTTCCTTAGCAAATCGCAGCTGTTAATGTGTTGCGCTAAATGCGTTTCTTTCAGTTCGTGAGGAACCCATGTATCGAGTTTTTGAACATAGCCAAGTTGTTTTAAGTGATTTTCAATGCATGTATGTGATACATGAAGCTTCTCTGCAATCTCACGAGTTGTACTGTGACGATCCGAATCGATTATTGCTTTGATTAGGTCGTCAACAACTTCAAATGGACGACCAGAGCGTTTTTCATCTTTGAGTGAAAAATCACCAGAACGAAATTTACCAAACCAATTTTGACACTGCCGTTCTTTTAAGGCTTCGTCACCATAAACAGCACATAACTTTTTATGAGCTTGCGATGGGTTTTTCCCTTTGAGGAAATAAAAAAGCAAAATATGACGAAAATGTTCTTTTTGATTTTTCATTTTTCAACGAACGCCAAACGAAAACTACGCAACCGATCAAAAAACTTTTTTTACTGATTGACAGCTGAATTGCCAACTATCAAATAACAAAATGTGTTTTACATTTGTACTACGTCTGCAAACCTAAAGATTCAACTGAAGCCATCTATGAGTGAAATCCGCAATTACTTAGTTGCCACAACTCAATATATTCCCCACCCCACCCTAGTATATGCATACACTTGGCTATTACCCTTATATTAATTGCTGCTTACTGCTGCTGTGGGTCAGAAATAACTAGGATCGTGTGTGTGTAGTAAATTACCCTTCTGTACTACTCATTCGTTCTACCAAGCATATATTACTATCAGAGGCGTATTATAATTTCTTGAAGCCCTGGGACCTTACACAAATGTAGGCCCCACCTAAGACCCATAAAAGTAGACAGTACGTAGCACAAGATGTCAGATACTCGTACAAACCTGAAGCAAATAAATCTTACAATCTCTCAAACCGGCTCGATCGACTGTCGCCATTTGACTGAATGAGTCATGATGGTGTATGGTAATAGGACGTCATCACATGTAGCCATTTGACATATCGTCCTAAATTCCTAGTTTTTCGGAGAATATCACCGGAAATAGCATTTGAACGTTAAAATTATTCGAATCATGATCTTATTAAGGCTGAACCAAGAACTAGAAAAGCCCCCCTCCCATTGTGGCCAATGCCTTGGGCCCGGGCACAATTACTATTAGTTGTTAGTTGGCGTAGTTTTCAACGAATTTTTAGATAAGTCTTTTGAGGACTGATTATCTGTCATCAATACAATAATTGAAATGGCTATGTGATTTTCTTAATGACTGTTGCGATTAACACTAAAAAAAAAAAAAAATAAAACATATCATTACTTGTCGATGAAAATAAAAAAAAATTTTTTCATCTCCTTCATGAAACCACAAGGTTTACATGGACCGCTAAGAATCTCTATTGTGCAATGCGAGGCAAATGAACATTATGTTCCTTTTTCCGCACTTGGCTACAATTTCTGCCATTTACAACCGATTTAAAATTTGTTAAAATTTAAAATTAACAAATATAATAAGATCTTTACAAAATAATTTACATTTTAAAAGGTTTATATCTGTTTCATACTTTTTGAATGAGACCTTATTTGATTTTATACAGCTTAATGTAATCTTCCTGCTAAAAAAAAATCTTGTTGCACAGTCTTAAGCAATAACCTTTGTAATCGAAAAGCCCATAGGGACAGGAAAATCTTAATGTTAAAAATAGCCTAAATCACCAGGGGGTGCTGACCTCGTGAGGGAAAGGGAAAATTTCCCTCATTACCAAAAGGGAAATCGTGCGAGTAAGATACTGTTATAAGTTTTTGCTTCTGGAATAGTGTCGTGAGAGAAACCCGAATAGAACGATTGAGCGGGTCTGCAGAAAGTGTAAAGTATCAGTTTTTATGTACAGATAGTGGCTGTAATCAATGTTTTACTTTTAGCTGGCAAATTTAACCTTATTTACAAATACAACGAAAATACGTCTTCTTTTTATCTGTTGTAAAAAAGTAATTATCGATATATTTCTAATTTGCTTCGATACAAATGTTTGTCTTAATGTTTAAATAATTGTAATATTGTAAAAATAATAATTATACTCTATTAATGTTGCTTGTAGAGCTCAGGATTTCGTTACTCGCACGATCTTGCGGGGGTTGGGCGTTACTGAAGTCACTGCAACTGTAAAGGTAAGTACTTGCTTGTGCTATGTGAGTTTTCTTTTCCGTTTCTATAATTTTGATAGAAATACATAAAAATGAAGTATATATTTAGTTATACAATTAATACCAAATTTTCTTGGAGGTCGCCATGAAGGAGTTTCTTTTTTCTTTCTCTCGCTCTCTTTAGCAGTTGATTTCCTTTTTTATTCATTTGTTGAGGGGTATGGCATTTTTATCCTCTTCACCGATATCTGTATCCATATCGCTTCTTCCTCCCCACTTCCAAAAAATATAGGGGTTTTCCGGTGGGAGTTGGTAAGGTATCTTTTTAACTTTTTTTTTTTATAACAAACTTTTCTGATACATTTTATTATTTTCCATGGAATACTGTGCTAACTTTTAATCAAAAAGTTTTTCAGGTGTCTAAAAGGAAACGAATTCTCACACAGAAGAAATCTTGCAATTGATTAACAGATCAGATTTTGAGCTTGGTGATCTTTTGGATACTGACTAGGTTGGGGACAAAACATATGAATGACGCATACTGGAAGGAGAATCAAGTTTAGATCAGAGCGATGAAAAAAAAACCATGGAAATATTTGTTATATAAGGACAACTTTGGATCGTTCTTTACCAACAAAATCTCTTGAACCCATTCATTTCATTGTTATAGCTGAAGCAAATTCTTGGTTTCAGAATAAACAAGATGTAATATATCAAATGAAATTCTTCCAAAAATTCAAAATTGATTTCTTAAAACTTAAGCTAAATATAGCTGAAGCGCATTAGCAATATCTACACCTACTAACAAAAGTATTTTAACTGATGATGAGGATGACAGTGTTGTAATTCCTCCCTCAAAACGATCGAAGTATTATAATCCACCTGCTAAAAGGCCATGCCAGGAATTTTCGATGTGTTGATGACATTTCAAGGAATCGTAGATGCAGATTTGTGAGAAATGCAGTATTTATTTATACTTATCAAAAGCAAAGAAGATGCTTTAAAGATTTTCATAGTAAATAAATAATGAGTCAATAAAAGAACTAATTATGTATCAATAGTTTACTTATTGGTAACACAATTTTAGTTGAATTAAGTTTGTTTCTTCTATCAACTTAGAGTCAAAAAATGTATAACTCGTAACATTTCACAAGTGATGATTTCACAGAAAACGCCCAACCCGCACGATCGTGAGGGTACCATCTATGTTCTAAAGTGGCAGTGGGAATTTTTTTTTAATTTCCCAAGTATTTTTCCCAATGTCATCGGGTTCATATAGTATTAATAACCAGTAGAATTTAATATTTAAAGATAAAAATATTTCGGGTCTTAAAGGGACATATCAGATTTACACTGTAATAAAGCGCATCTGTAGAATGAAAACTTTGGGAAGAAATTTCATAGTTAAATGTATTAGCCAACTGACGAAGACGACACTTGAGGTGAAGATGTGTGAGTGTGTGAATAGTCCTCTCCAAACTTTTGTACTGCACCACGATAGGACATTGAATCTCAGTTCCGTTATACTTACATTCGTGCACATTTTAAATTTTAAAAAACAAGACAATAACATAAAATGCATTGAATAATAAACTCAAGCTCTATTTTCTCATTTCATTCAGTTTTTAAAGAGCTATACGTAATTAGTTGTTTCATTGTTAGTAATTTTATTGTTACCACCCTTATCAGTGAGCACATGTATCGTACTATTCCACGCACAATCAAGCTTTCCGAGAACAAACTCCTTTCCCAGTTTAGGCTTCATTTGCATTTCCTTTATATTGCGGAAATACACCTCATTCTTTGCTCACATATTCAGCTCATAAATAATTTTAAGTATCTATTCTCTCAAATTCTTATATTATTGTTGGATATATTGTCTTAAAGACGTACCAAATTTCTTTGGCAAATTACATCCTTTGTATTTATTTAACAGAAATAAATTTTCAAAACAATAAATGAATCAAATTATCAAACTTTAAAATATTGTTCTTCAGGGTGGGACGTGGAAACTTCCTATTTTTAAAATGCAACAAAACTCACTACATGTTTCATTTGACTTTATTGTTATTTTCCGCCTACCACGCAACATTGGAAATTTGAATTTACGCAGGTTAAACACAACGTCGGTTAAATGTCGCCCTCCATTCTCAATACACTGATTTAGTCGATTTCGAAAATATTCAGTCACCTTTTCAAGCATATAACCGAAGATACTGTCAATTTCGGCACAGATGTGGTTCCTTAGATCTTCCTGGGTCTTGAAGCGATCTTTGTAAACCAGGGACTTGAAATAATCCCACAGAAAGTAACCAGATGGGGGAAAATCTGGTCAGCACGCATGCCAATTTACGTCCCCTCTAAAGGAGATCAGTCATTCGGGGAAGGCTGCTCTTAAAATACCCATGGTGTGAGATGAGGCCTTATCTTGTTGTAACAACATGTTCTCAAGATTCCTTTCTTGGAGAGCGGGTAAGAAGAATTGTTGGATCATTGCCACATACCGATCTGAATTGACACACGAAATCATTCCACATTTTCAGGTGTTTTAACGATCTTCGAGGGTCCTTTCCTTTCTTCGGAGACATTCTCCGTCGCTCTGAAGGTATCTATCCATATTAAAACGCATTTCTGATCGGGAACATGATCTCGTAGAGGAATATCGAAGTGACGATGAAAGGCACGTTGCCCTGCAATCACCGAGTGACCGTTAGAGAAATACGCCTCCACGGCAAAAGCGCGCTGCTGCCTCGACCACAACTTGCGGGAACACAAATATCCCACTCCACCCCTTCCACCTCACCCATCCCGTCTCTACGAACATCACTGGGACATGTTGAAAATAGGAAGTTCCCGCACCCCATATTGTCGAATAATAAGTATCTTTAAAAAAAATTGCCTCTCGTTCTAGATTACACAGCTAGGCCTTAGAGGCACGCCAAAGTTTTCTATTCATTCTGCATTTTCTGAGATTAATCTCAATTAAAATTCCATTACTAAACTTAAGAAGTTTTTTATTTGTAGAAAATGAGTATGTGTTTATTTACGTAGCAATATAAAACAACAAGAGGTCTATCAGCGAAGGATTTTGTAATTTTGAGCCACGGTCAAGTAATGATGACGCACCTGAACTGGCACCCCAGCCCTTCCATTCAAACTTCCACATCTCGCCAACCTGAGGACTTACAGCCTCGACACATTTAACATGCATTAGCTCCTCTACACGGTGGATCTTCAGCAGCATTAAGGCTAGAACTCATGACACACCACCACGAGTCCGTGACAATGACCACTAGGCTACCGAGGTTACTCACTTATAGAAAGAGGAACCAGAATTCTACGATAAGTACACATAAATTACGCGATATTTTTTTTTAGATTAACTGTTGTTTTTAATTATAAAACGAGTTTCACTCTATTCCATGTAAAATGAGCTAATAAAACATTACCTCCTCCACTCTTGTAACACAAATATGGAAAGCGCCATATATTCCCAAGACCAACGGCATATCCAACGCAAGAAAAAAAGAATTCTAGCTGTCGGCTCCACGTAGCTCTCTTATTTTCTTTTCTTGTGTAATCTTTCACAGACAATGACTTTGATTGTGGTAAAAAATATAAAGCTCCATTTTTGCAATCAAGCATGCTAAGTTCAGGGTCATGATTTGAGTCAGCCATCTTCAGCTTGTGTTGCCACACAAAACCTGTGAGAGAAATGTTTATTATAATCGATGCTGTAAATGAAATTTCATTTTTTGTACACTTACTGAAGCTTAAAGTAATTCTTAACAGTAATATTTTTAGTATGTGTACTAATAAAACACGCATATGCATGATTACGCAGTAATTTTATTCATAAAATTTTATCATATGCATGCGTTTTTGGAATGTTCATGTACATTTATAATTTGTTTGCACTCTTATTTAGCTGGAAATGTATTTTCTCTTGTTTTAAACAAAAGTTAGAATAATTTCTCTATTTGTTAATATACATAAATTGTTTTTCAATGTAACCGTATTAGTAAGAAAATCTGATTCTCATTTTAAGACTAATCTATGCAAAAGGAAAGTGCAATACTTTAAAGATAAATACACACAAAAAGCAAAATCATAAATAGCTTTTGACGAAATTTTATTAAAGTCATACTTTGTACTTGATTACAGTAACTATTAATTGTGAAGCTATTATGAATGAGTCATTCAGTTTAATCATTGTTTTAATAGAGCCAGACTGAATTTATAATAATATTAGTATATCGTAACCTCAAAATAAATATGCTGAATAAACCGAAAAAAATAGAAAAAAAATTGAGTAATCTGACATGCTGTAAAACAACAAAATAATTTTAGAAGGTCAAAATACAAGTCAAATATAGGTTAACAAAATTTTTATCACGCTATCAAGTGAAATATTTTGTGAATAATAATAGCCAAATTTTTTTAATTCTCTTGATACCTTGTATTCTTATAATCCCATAAATGATCAAAAAGATCTCCAGATGAATAAAAACATCTCGAAAATGTTAAAAAAATTAATTAAATAAATATTAAGTTCAACTAGCGTTGATTATGCATTAAAATTCTTCAGTCGAACTGAATAAAAATATTTTTCGAATAACTTCAAAAGATGCCAACTTAAGCAACATAACTTTAACAACAAACGATAATATAAGAGGAAATAAATTATAAGTAATCAGATAAATTAGAGTTACAGGAATAAAGCAGAAAATAATAATAGGGAAGAGAATTTGCAACCTAAACTACATCTATAACTACTGTATAATTTAAATCAATTAAAATTAGTTCAAAATAAAGAAAATAAATTTAAACAGAACTTAATATTTTACAATACGTGACGCGAAAGAGCAATTATAAATCAAGCATGTCAGCGCATAGTAGTTTTACTAATACAATTTTGAAAAAAACTTAAATGAACACTTAAAAACATATTTTTTTAAAGGTTTTTTTTTAAAAAAAAAAAAATTAAAGTGAGAAAAATTGTGTTACAAATATTAACTTCAAAGCAGAGTATTTAATAGAGAATATTATATAAATTACACAGAAAAAAAGGTCTAAAATTTATTATAAAAAAAAACTTATTAAAAATTATTTTCCTAAATACAAATTCAGAAGAAAAAAATTAAACACTTACAATAATGGCTCGGAAATAAGTATTTTGATAAAATTTCAAAGAATTGTAATCAAAATATTGAACATAATTCGTAAATCAAAAGCTGAACACACAAAATCAGTGATTTTGTTAAACACTGCAAGTAGTTTACTGTATAACCAGAAACGGAGAATATAGAACTATTAAATAACAGTTATCAGGATGAAGTTTTTCGTTAATCCATCACACAAATAGGATTA
The DNA here is from genome assembly GCA_019973935.1 of Trichonephila clavipes. NCBI lineage: Eukaryota > Metazoa > Arthropoda > Arachnida > Araneae > Nephilidae > Trichonephila > Trichonephila clavipes. The sequence continues at coordinate 1,602,943 of BMAU01001371.1, read as the reverse complement.
AAATCTGCTTTCTGAGAAAATCCTGTTCAATCAAACACCGCCCAGGTATCAGAATTTTTCCCTTTGTAAAGGGAAAATTCGGGGATTTTTCTATGAGCAAGTGCAAACGATTTTAAAATGGAATCGATCTGCCGGATTACTTTGTCATATGTCAATTACAATTGTTCAATTAATTCGTAACTTACGAAATTCTTAAAAGAAATAATTTTTGATGTGTAACGCGTATTCTGCGAATGTTCGTTTTCAAAATAGCTCATTCGAAACAAATGCGTTTTTCTACATCACTTGTTTCATTAATTTTTTGTTTTAAAGAAAATATTCAAAATAACCACGTGATGGTTTATTTATACGTAATACCTGGATTTGGGGTTGGTGACTTCTTCCTATATATTATAAAACTATCTTTCATTGTATAGTCTTTATTTCAATGATTCACACTTTCTCAAAGTCAGCCTTTTATTATTATGGCTAACTGGTAATGATTCAAATTAATAATTACTGTTACGCAGGTTTTCAAATTCAATAATATTTGTTTCAATTAAAAATTTTATGTTTATTTTTGTTTTATGTACTTGTTTCCCTTTTTTCTGCCTTAATGGGTAGGAGAAAAAGAAACAAGTAAATTCTTTTTGCTTTTCTTGGGTAGAATCGCATTAGTCCAATAACACGTATGGCTTAAGATTTACAAAGACTTAATTAGCCTAGTTAAACTGCTGGGATTTTTTCTAGTCGGTGATCCATGCACAACAACCGGAAGTAATGATGTGAGGTATTCAAAAAAACAACTAGTAATGGTGGAAAATAAAAAGTGAATAGCTTAAGAGTGTTTGTTTTCAGAAAAATAGAAATTAATTTTTGAAATCACTATTAGTGGAGTTGTTACTATCAAAATAATCGAAATTTTTTAAAAAATAGCCAAGAAAATAGAAAATAAGACTAATATATTTTCGAGTTTTCTATAATTTACTTTCGTAAATTCGATAGTAATATTTCAAAATGCCAGTCGATAGCGATTATTACAGATTTTTCAAATAACATACAGATAAACATCTTCATTAACGATCAATTATCAATTCTTAATATATATTGAATATTTATCTTCAAGCCATTAAAGTATTATATTTAATATGGAATTATATCGAAAAATTCCAAATACCTCCTTTGAGAATAAGACCCTCTTACTCTAAAATCAATTTGCAGTTTTCCTTCACTTTTGTGAAAACGGAGAGACACACACACTTCCTTCCTTATTTTTTCTTTATATTTTTAATTCAACTGTTAATTTGAATGCATATTCCATTCCTTTCTATTAACCCTTTTAAAGCCCTCTTCGGAATGCGAAGCAAGAGCGTATGTTTGTACGACAATTCTAAAGTGTCCAAATTCCATATCATCATCATCATTGTCCTCTATCTTACGTACTGCAGCTTCTTTCACCCGTGATACCTTCAATAATCTCCAGTACTTGGCTATGGCGGGTGCGGTTTTCTTAGATCGTTATTAATTTAGTGAGAAGCTTTCATGAATTTGACAGCAAAGAGGTTTCGGAACTAATTTGATATCAGGGGTAATAGCGCCAAGCAACGCTTCTTGTTGTGGGAATGGAATCCAATATGGCGGCGTAGCGGTAATTTAATGATACATAATAATTTTAAAGACTTGTTTTGAAATACATTGAAAAGTATTTCAAATAAAGGATATAGGAAGAGATTGAGAATAACCTAGATGAATCATTAAGTAATGAATAATAATATTATGTAATAAAAAGTAACATGTACTAATAATAGTATTATAAGCAGCATATAAAAACTTATAATATTATTTTATCGTAATTATATGTAATATTCATATAGTACGATTTTATAACAGTTATTAGAAATAATAATCATATAATATAATTAAATAGTAATTATAAAAAAAGAATAATCGTCCAATTGTAAAAAAATAAAAATAATGCATAAGTTTACTAATTACATAATTATAAATAAATAACGTAAGAATAGCTATAAATAAGCAACAGAAATAGTTATAAATAAATAAGATAATAATTACAAATGAATAAGACAATAATTATAAATTAATAACAATAATAATTATAAATAAATAACAATAATAATTATATAAAAAAATGTGTAATAATATTTATAAATAAATGCTAAAAGAAACAATTATAAATAACGAATATTATATGATTATTACACATAGTAATAATTGCATTTTTTTTCATTATGAATAAAATAATTACATAATGTATGTTAAAATTAATTAAGAATATCAACTACAAAGAAGTGAAAGCTTGCAATACGAAACTTGCACTGCAAGTTCTTTCAACGAATTGCACCGAACGAAGAACGTAAAAAAAAATTTTTGAAACGAAAATAAACAATTTATAGCGATAATTAAAAGCACAACACTTATTCTTTAAAAAAAAATATTCCAGTACTCACTCATTTTAGAAATATCCATATTCGAAAATAGCACAGAATTAAACTGAAGACGCAAACTAGAGAAAAATTACACTGAAAATGGTTAAATTTTTTAAGAAATCGTCTGAAATTAACAGGGTTACAGCGGTGAAAAACGAATAAAAGTTATTTCTAATATACGTTATCTCCATGGCAACCACATCGATGGAAAATATTAAGGTAACCATATTGTAATGTTATCGCCCATCTTGGCGAACATAAACAACTTGGCGCTATTACCCCCGATATCAAATTAGCACCGAGGTTTCTCTTGGTAACCAACTAACGTTTATTTACAAGTATAATTTTTGATCTAAACTATTTTCTACCAAAACCGATTTACAACGCATTCCGCTCGCTCGTCTCCTTACACGTCAGTTCAATTTCTTCCAATAATTCGAGTCATCTTATTAACAACAGCTCGCTTCACATAGCGGGCATAGTCGCTCATAGTCGCCTAGAGATGTCTATCTTTAGCTGTACAACGAAGACAGAGTCGTCTCGAGATATGTAGATGATCATTATGGGTGCCATATGGGCACCACATAGTAGTGTACACAAACTACTCTTTTATGGGAAAGGTTATATTTTTAAAAAAATAGACCACAATCTTTATGCTAAAAAATAAAATTCTGCTTGTCTTTGGGAGGGGTTACCTCATAGTCGCCCTAGAGATGTCTATCTTTAGCTGTACAACGAAGACAGAGTCGTCTCGAGATATGTAGATGATCATTATGGGTGCCATATGGGCACCACATAGTAGCGTACACAAACTACTCTTTTATGGGAAAGGTTATATTTTTAAAAAAATAGACCACAATCTTTATGCTAAAAAATAAAATTCTGCTTGTTTTTGGGAGGGGTTACCTCATAGTCGCCCTAGAGATGTCTATCTTTAGCTGTACAACGAAGACAGAGTCGTCTCGAGATATGTAGATGATCATTATGGGTGCCATATGGGCACCACATAGTAGCGTACACAAACTACTCTTTTATGGGAAAGGTTATATTTTTTTAAAAAAATAGACCACAATCTTTATGCTAAAAAATAAAATTCTGCTTGTTTTTGGGAGGGGTTACCTCATAGTCGCCCTAGAGATGTCTATCTTTAGCTGTACAACGAAGACAGAGTCGTCTCGAGATATGTAGATGATCATTATGGGTGCCATATGGGCACCACATAGTAGCGTACACAAACTACTCTTTTATGGGAAAGGTTATATTTTTATAAAAATAGACCACAATCTTTATGCTAAAAAATAAAATTCTGCTTGTCTTTGGGAGGGGTTACCTCATAGTCGCCCTAGAGATGTCTATCTTTAGCTGTACAACGAAGACAGAGTCGTCTCGAGATATGTAGATGATCATTATGGGTGCCATATGGGCACCACATAGTAGCGTACACAAACTACTCTTTTATGGGAAAGGTTATATTTTTAAAAAAATAGACCACAATCTTTATGCTAAAAAATAAATTTCTGCTTGTTTTTGGGAGGGGTTACCTCATAGTCGCCCTAGAGATGTCTATCTTTAGCTGTACAACGAAGACAGAGTCGTCTCGAGATATGTAGATGATCATTATGGGTGGCATAGGGGCACCACATAGTAGCGTACACAAACTACTCTTTTATGGGAAAGGTTATATTTTTTAAAAAAATAGACCACAATCTTTATGCTAAAAAATAAAATTCTGCTTGTCTTTGGGAGGGGTTACCTCATAGTCGCCCTAGAGATGTCTATCTTTAGCTGTACAACGAAGACAGAGTCGTCTCGAGATATGTAGATGATCATTATGGGTGCCATATGGGCACCACATAGTAGCGTACACAAACTACTCTTTTATGGGAAAGGTTATATTTTTAAAAAAATAGACCACAATCTTTATGCTAAAAAATAAAATTCTGCTTGTTTTTTGGGAGGGGTTACCTCATAGTCGTCCTAGAGATGTCTATCTTTAGCTGTACAACGAAGACAGAGTCGTCTCGAGATATGTAGATGATCATTATGGGTGCCATAGGGGCACCACATAGTAGCGTACACAAACTACTCTTTTATGGGAAAGGTTATATTTTTTTAAAAAAATAGACCACAATCTTTATGCTAAAAAATAAAATTCTGCTTGTCTTTGGGAGGGGTTACCTCATAGTCGCCCTAGAGATGTCTATCTTTAGCTGTACAACGAAGACAGAGTCGTCTCGAGATATGTAGATGATCATTATGGGTGCCATATGGGCACCACATAGTAGCGTACACAAACTACTCTTTTATGGGAAAGGTTATATTTTTAAAAAAATAGACCACAATCTTTATGCTAAAAATAAAATTCTGCTTGTTTTTGGGAGGGGTTACCTCATAGTCGCCCTAGAGATATCTATCTTTAGCTGTACAACGAAGACAGAGTCGTCTCGAGATATGTAGATGATCATTATGGGTGCCATAGGGGCACCACATAGTAGCGTACACAAACTACTCTTTTATGGGAAAGGTTATATTTTTTTTTTTTAAAAAATAGACCACAATCTTTATGCTAAAAATAAAAATTCTGCTTGTTTTTGGGAGGGGTTACCTCATAGTCGCCCTAGAGATGTCTATCTTTAGCTGTACAACGAAGACAGAGTCGTCTCGAGATATGTAGATGATCATTATGGGTGCCATAGGGGCACCACATAGTAGCGTACACAAACTACTCTTTTATGGGAAAGGTTATATTTTTTAAAAAAATAGACCACAATCTTTATGCTAAAAAAATAAAATTCTGCTTGTTTTGGGAGGGGTTACCTCATAGTCGCCCTAGAGATGTCTATCTTTAGCTGTACAACGAAGACAGAGTCGTCTCGAGATATGTAGATGATCATTATGGGTGCCATATGGGCACCACATAGTAGCGTACACAAACTACTCTTTTATGGGAAAGGTTATATTTTTAAAAAAATAGACCACAATCTTTATGCTAAAAATAAAATTCTGCTTGTTTTTGGGAGGGGTTACCTCATAGTCGCCCTAGAGATGTCTATCTTTAGCTGTACAACGAAGACAGAGTCGTCTCGAGATATGTAGATGATCATTATGGGTGCCATAGGGGCACCACATAGTAGCGTACACAAACTACTCTTTTATGGGAAAGGTTATATTTTTTTAAAAAAATAGACCACAATCTTTATGCTAAAAAATAAAATTCTGCTTGTTTTTGGGAGGGGTTACCTCATAGTCGCCCTAGAGATGTCTATCTTTAGCTGTACAACGAAGACAGAGTCGTCTCGAGATATGTAGATGATCATTATGGGTGCCATAGGGGCACCACATAGTAGCGTACACAAACTACTCTTTTATGGGAAAGGTTATATTTTTTAAAAAAATAGACCACAATCTTTATGCTAAAAAATAAAATTCTGCTTGTTTTTGGGAGGGGTTACCTCATAGTCGCCCTAGAGATGTCTATCTTTAGCTGTACAACGAAGACAGAGTCGTCTCGAGATATGTAGATGATCATTATGGGTGCCATATGGGCACCACATAGTAGCGTACACAAACTACTCTTTTATGGGAAAGGTTATATTTTTAAAAAATAGACCACAATCTTTATGCTAAAAAATAAAATTCTGCTTGTTTTTGGGAGGGTTACCTCATAGTCGCCCTAGAGATGTCTATCTTTAGCTGTACAACGAAGACAGAGTCGTCTCGAGATATGTAGATAATCATTATGGGTGCCATAGGGGCACCACATAGTAGCGTACACAAACTACTCTTTTATGGGAAAGGTTATATTTTTTAAAAAAATAGACCACAATCTTTATGCTAAAAAATAAAATTCTGCTTGTTTTTGGGAGGGGTTACCTCATAGTCGCCCTAGAGATGTCTATCTTTAGCTGTACAACGAAGACAGAGTCGTCTCGAGATATGTAGATGATCATTATGGGTGCCATAGGGGCACCACATAGTAGCGTACACAAACTACTCTTTTATGGGAAAGGTTATATTTTTTAAAAAATAGACCACAATCTTTATGCTAAAAAAAAAAATTCTGCTTGTTTTTGGGAGGGGTTACCTCATAGTCGCCCTAGAGATGTCTATCTTTAGCTGTACAACGAAGACAGAGTCGTCTCGAGATATGTAGATGATCATTATGGGTGCCATATGGGCACCACATAGTAGCGTACACAAACTACTCTTTTATGGGAAAGGTTATATTTTTAAAAAATAGACCACAATCTTTATGCTAAAAAATAAAATTCTGCTTGTTTTTGGGAGGGGTTACCTCATAGTCGCCCTAGAGATGTCTATCTTTAGCTGTACAACGAAGACAGAGTCGTCTCGAGATATGTAGATGATCATTATGGGTGCCATAGGGGCACCACATAGTAGCGTACACAAACTACTCTTTTATGGGAAAGGTTATATTTTTTTTAAAAAATAGACCACAATCTTTATGCTAAAAATAAAATTCTGCTTGTTTTTGGGAGGGGTTACCTCATAGTCGCCCTAGAGATGTCTATCTTTAGCTGTACAACGAAGACAGAGTCGTCTCGAGATATGTAGATGATCATTATGGGTGCCATAGGGGCACCACATAGTAGCGTACACAAACTACTCTTTTATGGGAAAGGTTATATTTTTTTAAAAAAATAGACCACAATCTTTATGCTAAAAAATAAAATTCTGCTTGTTTTTGGGAGGGGTTACCTCATAGTCGCCCTAGAGATGTCTATCTTTAGCTGTACAACGAAGACAGAGTCGTCTCGAGATATGTAGATAATCATTAGGGGTGCCATAGGGGCACCACATAGCGTACACAAACTACTCTTTTATGGGAAAGGTTATATTTTTTAAAAAAATAGACCACAATCTTTATGCTAAAAATAAAATTCTGCTTGTTTTTGGGAGGGGTTACCTCATAGTCGCCCTAGAGATGTCTATCTTTAGCTGTACAACGAAGACAGAGTCGTCTCGAAATATGTAGATGATCATTATGGGTGCCATAGGGGCACCACATAGTAGCGTACACAAACTACTCTTTTATGGGAAAGGTTATATTTTTTTAAAAAAATAGACCACAATCTTTATGCTAAAAAATAAAATTCTGCTTGTTTTTGGGAGGGGTTACCTCATAGTCGCCCTAGAGATGTCTATCTTTAGCTGTACAACGAAGACAGAGTCGTCTCGAGATATGTAGATGATCATTATGGGTGCCATAGGGGCACCACATAGTAGCGTACACAAACTACTCTTTTATGGGAAAGGTTATATTTTTAAAAAAATAGACCACAATCTTTATGCTAAAAAATAAAATTCTGCTTGTTTTTGGGAGGTGTTACCTCATAGTCGCCCTAGAGATATCTATCTTTAGCTGTACAACGAAGACAGAGTCGTCTCGAGATATGTAGATGATCATTATGGGTGCCTCAGGGGCACCATATAGTAGCGTACACAAACTACTCTTTTATGGGAAAGGTTATATTTTTTTAAAAAAATAGACCACAATCTTTATGCTAAAAAATAAAATTCTGTTTGTCTTTGGGAGGGGTTTGTGCCCCCTTGTGCACGCCACTAGCACTACATAGAATTCAGCGACGAGTCTCGTTCCAATCGTGGTGCGAATGAGCATCCAATCCATGAGTAAACGTCCTCATAAAGAAGTATTTGAGATTGATAAATCGGGTGAAAAAGATAGCTATCGAATTGATCAAGCCCAAAGAATTCATTATACCCAAAAGAAGGCGTCTAGGTAAATGTTGACATGAACTGCTGATTAAAGCATGCCTGCCTTTTCTGTATTTGTAAAGACTTCCAACACATTACCGAAATCACATGTGCAAATAATGTTTTTCTCTGCAGATGCATCAAAACACTAGTGACATAATAAATTCTACTGTTTATCGAGAATATTTCCAGCTTCCATTGCTCTCATAGTACCTTCGATGTTTGACTGTGGTAAGGATACGCTCACAGCGGTTTTTGAGGCGCTTTCTTCAGCCTCAAAATATCGACAAAGTGGTGTTGTAGTCGATCGTCATCGCTGCCAACAGAGCATAGTGTTCGGTGATTAATCCTGGTTTTCCTTAGGACATATGACTATTTGATCCCTGCGTGGTGACTGCGGGCCAGAATTCTCACTAATCTTTTGTTTTATAGAAGCATGCAGATATTATTCTTGGTGTGAGGATGTGAAGCGAAGTCTTTTACGACAATAAGTCATTTCTAGAAATCATGTGTACATTGAACAGCTTAACGATTTATTGACGATATCCTGCGGCCGGTTGCGTTACCCTTCATAACACGTCCTCTTGGGGACATTTTGCAACAAGATAATGCCAGTCCCCATACAAATCGTATACTTATGGACTGCCTCTATGATGTGGATATTTTTCCTTCCTGATTCGGGAAAATCAAAATCCCACAGATGTAGAGCAATAATTGATTTATGTCTAGCAGAATGTATCGTAAGATGAGATACGGCACCTTTTTCAATTCTTACATGATGCATACAAGCAGGTATCCTCCCCGTAAAAGTTTACCAAGGTACTTACGCATTATCGTATCAATCACCCACGTTCAAGATAACTTGTCAAGTTGGTAACCCCGATTATGCATGTGTCGTATACTCTGCATTAGCAATCATGGGCATCGTTTCATATAACATCGACAATACGTTTCGATCAGTGGCGGCGTTAGGCGTCGGTGACCACCGACGGCCTCGCAAAGTTTTTAATTATTTAAAATTTAGTTATTCATTTTTATTTATTTTCATACAGTTGCGCGAGTAAAGAGAGTGATTAGTACTTTACGGGCATTATCCAGAATCGTCTGGCAACACTATGGAAACTAAACTACTTAGCGCGCGAGACGGGGAATCCCCGTGTCGTTTAAATATTTGTATTTCTTCTGTGAGCATAACGTAAGCAATCATTCCTTTTGTGAATGCAACACTAACAGACTAGACTCGCATGGACAAAATTTCTTTTTATTGTGTTGTAAAGTGAGTCAGTACCCCGATGGCGTTTTAGTGAATAAAAGTGTTAATTTATATTGTGATTTAGTTCTTATTTCGAAGGTTATAAGGTAAATCAATATGAACTTTTATAATGACTTTTACGTAATGATTTTGTCGACATCAGTAGGTATACATAGGTATCTTTTATAAGTCGTAAGTATAATGTATTTCTCTTTAGAAATCGAAATTTAAAAAAATGGATAGTTACCTAGTTTTAAATTAAAACTGTGCTAGTGTTTTTTTTCTCGAGAACAGAAAATTTTAGCTTTTCGAGTATGTTTTTATATGCATCCAAATTTGTAACAATTATATTATTTTCACCGAGTTCTTCTTTTCATATATCTACCACTACATACGGCAATGCTTTTTATGGAAAATTGAAATAAATTGTTGCGCCTAGATCTAGATTATTTTATATTGAAAGAACACACTAGAATCTAGTGTTCTTTCAGTACAAAATAATCCAGGTCTAAGTAAAACAGTTTTATTCAATTTTCCATAAAAAGCATTGGCGTATATATAGAGTTATTTATCATGGCTTGGACTGCTACAAAAAAATCGAACTATAACAAATCGGCAGATCTCGTATCACATTATTATTAACTCTGACGCTACTGGGCCTATTTTGAAAGTCGGTATCTAATAAAATAGTTATTTAATTTCAATGTTTGTTTTTTTTTTATTTTTAGGTCATCAGACTCTGGAGGACCAACTAGAGACAGAGATATAGGTAGGAAATGGGAATCCGGTGCATTAAAAAGAAAAAGAAAGACTGTAACCGTTATATCCAACCAAGCTCTGAGTTCCAGTATGATGAAATTTCTCAAGAAACCTTCTACAAGTGTCACTGCTTCAAAGTCATCTGGAGAAACTTTAGTTTATGAGCTAGCTTCAGAGTCAAATGAATTTTTTATTCAAAGTTCTGATAAAGTTTTATCTGCAACATCGGGCGAATCTGCTATGATCCGAATGTCTGAACCCAATAAAGAGTTAGAAAGTGAAACGATGTGTGACTCAGAAAATCAAGTGCAAGGAGTTCATATAAGAGAGTCATTTATAGACTTAGATCCAGGAAAGTGGGTATTTCCAGTAAACGATTCGCAGCGTCATGACCTAATTCAAAACGGACCCAATTAAGATCTAGAGAAATCTGATGAAAGTTACCCAAACGACGCAAATAAAAGACATTTTTCTAAATTTCATTTCACTCGAAAGTTAAATAACGGCGAAACGCAACATCGCAATTAGTTTACTCCATTTTTCAAGATAAAGTTTATTGCTTTCTATGTAGACGTTTTTCACATTTGCAGACACAGGTGGTAAAAGAAGGATGTTGTGACTGGAAAGATTTGAGTCGGATATTGCAAAGACATGAACAAAGTCAAGGACACATGGAATGCGTGATTAAATGGATGGAATTCTATAAAGGAATCAAACACGGAAAAACAATAGATAAGGATAACGAGAGATTGATTAAAGAATCGCAAAAGTACTGGTATAATTTGTTTGAAATAATGATTGATATAATGAACTACTTAGCCTCACACAATTTATCATTTTGAGTTCATCGAGAATCCCTTAAATTGAACGGTAGCACACACAGTGGCAATTTTATAGATTTATTTAAGTTGTTATTGAAATATGATCTGACCCTACGGGAGTACATGCAACGTATTAATGAAAAGCAACTTACTCAACATTATCTGAGCCACAACATCCAAAATGAATTGAGTGCATTAATGTCTAAATCAGTTATTGAAGAAATTATACACAGAGTTAAACAAGCAAAATACTACGCCTTCTTGCTCGATTGTACCAGGGATGTCAGCCGCGTTGAACAAATGTTAATAATACTAAGATTTTGCAATTCCTCAACTGGAGCAATAGAGGAACATTTTGTTGGGTTTATTGTGCCTTCGCAGAAACAACGGAAGAATATATAACAAATTCAATATTACAAGAACTGGAAAGAAATGGTCTAGATATCCAAAACTGTCGAGGACAGGGATATGATAATGGCGCCAATATGGTCGGTATTAATAAAGGTGTCAGAACAAGAATACTCAATATAAACTCGAGAACATTCTTCACGCCGTGCGGATGCCACATTTGGAATTTGCTTTTGATTGATGCAGCTAACTATTCTGCAACAGCCAAAACGTTTTTTGGCTTCATCAATAAAATCTACATATGTGCTGTTTTCAAAGTCAGGTAAGCGTTGGGATATTGCAAAAACTAAATTAAAATTGACATTAAAACCTCTGTCTGAAACACGGGGGGAAAGTAGAATCGGAGCAGTAAAAGCAATGTTTTGCAATTTGATGATGTTATCGAATGCGTGAATGAGCTGAAAAATAAAAGTGATAATTCTGAAACTCTAAGCGACTGTGACGCAGTCTTGAATGAAATGTTCAGTTTTAAGTTTATTGTTACGATACACGTATGGTACGAGGTTTTACTACGTGTGAACAATATAAGCAAACTATGGAAATCGGTTCAAGTCAACTTGAAAGACGCTATTGATACTTTACGGTCATTTTTCAGCTGGATTCAAGAATTCCGTAATATAGGATTTAACAATAGTTTTGCACAAGCTCGATTATTTGTAGAAAAAAGTATTTTCGAAAGTGAGTCTCAATTTAAAGAAAAAAGAACAACCAGGAAAAAACGAATATTCGGTTATGAACATATTGATGAACCTATTCAATCTTTTGAAATGCAGTAGAGTTAACTTTTTTAACACAATGATTGATGTTATTATAGTCGACACCGAATGTCGATTTAAAGCGCTCAATGGATATTTTGAACAATTTGGTTTTATTTATGATAGCAGTTATTTAAATTCTATATCAAAAGAAGACCTCAAGTATTGTAATATATATATATTAATTTAGGTACAATTCTTCGGGAAGGCGAAAACAGCGACATACAGCCTTTCGAACTATATGAAGAACTCCAACTTTTAAAAACGAATTCACTAGACTCTATCAACGACGCGAAACAACTCATTCAGTACATTTTAGAAAATAACTTGGAAGAAATATATCCAAATATTTATATAACAATTAGAATCATGCTCATAGTTCCCGTCAGTACAGCTTCCGCCGAGAGAAGCTTCTCAAAGCTAAAATTGATTAAGACCTACTTGAGAAACACGATGAGTCAAGAGAGACTATCTGCGTTATCATTTCTATCAATTGAAGCTGAAATAGCGGCTAGTGTTAGCTATGACATAATTTTGAAAAAGTTCAGTGAGGCCAAAAGCCGAAAAGTTCGTCTATTTTAATTTCTATTTGTGTAATTTTTGTCATCATTTGATTAGCAATAAATCTCGTTTACTCATACATTAGTTTAACTATAATTCGGCTTATGTAATTTAACGTTTTCTTGACTGGGAAAAAAAGAAGGCCTCACGAACCCTAATTTCGCCGACGTCCACGCGTGGTCAAGCGCCGTCACTGGTTTCGATAACACGTAAGTACTGATGGGGGGCCGCCTTTCCATAAGGATTACAACAGTAATTTGTATATCGGCCCTGTTGTTGTTTACAAGAAGAGGAATTTCTGGGAGTGTCTCTCACCCCACCGAAAAGGGTGACGCATTTCCCACGCCTGGAAGAAGGCAATGTACCCATAAATACATCATGGTATGGGATGTTTTGGGAATTTCCCGCGTTTTGGGGGAGTCATGGACCGCGAGAAGATATACCTCCGCCGACTCCAGACCAATCAGAAAAGCCGATTGTGTTTCGAGAAAGAATCCCCTCCAGAATACAGAGGTAAACCGCCGCGAAATATAAGCGCATGCACGACGAATTTAGCCACTCTCTGACACGAATTTTATCACCGAATTTGGTCTGACGACCCCTTTTTCGAATACCGAGATTGGAGAATCTCGATTGATTGATTGATTGAATATTAACGTCGCACTGTTCAGCTACACGAGGGCTTTTGGCGACGGACCACGTAATTTTGAACCATGGTCAAGTGACGTGGACGACACCTGAGCTGGCACCCCCCTCTCCTAACTACCACACCACACCAACGGGAGGACGTTTCAGCTCTCGACAGATTTAACGTGCATCGCTGCCCTACACGGCGGGTCTTTAGTGGTACTGGGCTCGAACCTGTGACAAAGCAAGCCACAGTCCGATACCTATACCACTCGGCTACCGCGGCCACTGGAGAATCTCGAACATGGCCACCAAGATTCCTCTCTCTCTCAGATCCTAATTCAGTTAAGTAATCATGTATATCCTTAGTATTTAACGTATTTTAAATGTTATTGTAAATAAATTAAGTGTTAATTTAAAGAACGGCTTTTTAATTTAGTGTCCTGTTTTATTTGTCTTTAAAAGATCTAATGTTTAAATGTAAACTATAGTGTGACGCCAAACGACAAATTAGAACCTGGGTATTATAAAATGGATAACGAAATAAATTAATCAATTTAACATTAAGTTAACCGGGCGTTGCATTATAATGGTGCCAGTTGACCAGAATCTTAAAATTTTTTTTGGTCGTTAGAAAATTTTTTTTTTACATCCTTTGAGTTAGAAATTTTTTTTTCACATTTTTTTTTTGTAAACGTTTCTTGATGGATCATCAGGACAAATTTTCATCTCGTGTGCTACTGTGTATTTTATGTATTGCTTGAATTTGATACTGTGAATTTTTTTCTTGCAGTTTTGTCAGAGAGTCCGGGGTGCAACGATGACGCAGGTACTTGTGCTCTTTAATTTTTTTTCTCCTTCAATATTGATGTGAATTTTTTTTTCATGCATGTATGTACGCGAGAGCCGATTAGCTAAAAGTTTCATTTAAATTTAAGAGTTCATGAATTTCTGTTGCCTTGCACGAGTGCTTAAATTTTATTTTAATTTAACGATTTTCGTTGTGAATTAGATTCGCTAGAAATTTTGGTCTTAACTAATAATTAACAAATATGCCACGTACACGACAATCAGACCCCCTTTTGACGCAAACGGCGTTCGAGAAATTTAATCTAATTGATCTAATTCCAATGTACGACGGAGGTGAATCGTTAGGAATTCGCAGGTTCTTGGGAAAAATAAACGATGTTGCAAATTTAGGCAAGTGGTCAAACGATGAGAAAGTAACAATTCTAAAATTAAAATTAACGGGAATAGCTGAGGAATTTTTTCTATCCGACCCAACACATAGTCAATTGACAGAATATAACGATATCGCAAGAATTCTTATTGGAAGATTCGAAAAAGCTGTACCTTTATCAACGAGTCTCCAATTATTTTCATCGTGTATCCAGGGTCCTTCGGAGAGCGTACAGGAATTTGCAGCACGCATCAATAAACTGGGAACACAGATTTTCCAGTCAGGAAATTCGGCTCAAAATACCGCGTTGAGAAATGCGAATGACCAATTGTTACAATCTCGGTTTATAAGTGGTTTAAGAAATGACATACGCCGATTTGTTCTCTCCCGCGACCCTTTGAATTTAGAGGAATCAATCAATGCCGCATTGATAGAAGAGCAGAATATGAAATTAAATCAAATAGCTAGCGAAGAGAGATCAGGCTTGTCGTCCGCACAAACGGAAAATCCAGTTCTTTCAGCATTAGCGGATAGATTACAAGAAATAAATTTAAGGGTCGGCCGTCTACAAGAGGCAAGTGCAGTTACAGCTCGTAAATCAGGTGGGAACTATTTTAACAGAAGAGAGAACGTTTTCAAGTGCTTCTATTGTGGTATTCAAGGACACAGACAGGCGGAATGTAGGAAGAGACAGAGGGACGAACGCGCTGCCCGTTACCAGCCCCCGGAGAAATGCCGCAAGCGAGTATTCTTCTTCAAGTAGCCCCAGGCCAGGAGGGGAGGCATGTACATTTCAGGGAATCTACTCTCCGCGACAATTACGCAGCCCCCAGGCATTCAGTGAGAGCGACACACACAAATTCTGAGAATAGGGGTTTTCAACGTTTTCGCACAAATCAGAATTTAAACTCCCATGGAGAAAGCCGTATTTAGATTTTTCATTCGGTAGAGGAGCGGTTTTCTCCGATTCAATCTCGAGATAAAATATTCGATCTACCGATCATAAATGCTAACATTAAACATCACAAGTTTAGAATTTTAATTGACACAGGTGCATCCGTATCTTTAATGTCTAATTCTTTGTTCACTAAAATAAAAAATGATAACTTTAGGGAATTTAATGTTTCAATTCAGATTAAAGCTGTAAGTGGAGACACGGTAGAAATTATCGGTTGCTATGAAATACAATTGTCATTGGGGGAATTTCAATTTCAACATATTTTTTTTATAACTAAACAAGAGATTAACGATAATTATTGCGCTATTTTGGGATACGATTTTTTGAAAGTATGGGATGCAGTTTTAGATATAGGAAAAAACCGTTTATTAATTCATAATTTTTCAATTCCGCTTATTCATTATTCACTCCCCACGCGAGTGGTACAGAGTAACTTTATAAATGGATTTTTAAAACACAAAACGTGTGTGGGTCCCCATTCGGTCACAAATGTTCGCATACATGTTGAAACATTACCTAATTCGACGTCACTGGCCACTATTCGGAGTTCAGCAAAGCTACGAAATAAAAACATTCATTTAACCAATTCGCAAATTAAAATTGATCCACAGACAAATGACACCATCTTAGAAATTAGAAACGATTCAGATAACATAATCACCCTTAACAAGAACATGAAAATAATTACAGTCAATAATTACGAAGACTTTTCTTCTGATTTTCCGGTTTCTCAAGATATTTTACCCCCACTCACGGAGAAAGATTTCAATCTTTCAGGTTTGGACAATAAAATCAAAAACAGATTATTTCAACTTTTAATTTCGCACAAAAGTGCTTTCGCTCGCTCTACGGTAGAATTATCCGCAGCCGTTACGGAGCACCACAGAATCAGTTTACAACACGATTATCCCATTAAATGTCCAATTTATAAGATTCCATTCAATTTAAGAAACGAATTTCGACGTCAAATAGCAGATTTAGAAAAGGCGGGAATTATTTCGAAATCCAATTCTCAGTATAATACTCCGGCATTGTTTGTCAAACAGAAAGAAAAATGGCGCCTAGTTTTAGATTTTCGGAAACTCAACGAAATAACTGTGACTCAGGATTTTGTCATTCCAACATTGGACGACATCTTACATGAAATTTCAGGTTCAAACTATTTTCGGCGTTAGACATGAAGTCAGCATTTAATCAAATTCCACTACACTTTGCGGACAGGCATAAGACGGCATTCTCTACTCCCGACGGTGATAAATATCAATTTAACAGATTATGTTTCGGTTTTAAAAACTCGCCTAAAGCTTTTCAATCAATCGCACAGGAGGTCCTAGGAGATTTATTACATCACGGAGCTTTGGTTTATATAGATGACATTATTTTATTCACTAAAACTATAGATGAACATTTTGAACTACTGGGTAAGGTTTTTGAACGCTTTGAAAGAATTCACTTAAAATTTAATCCGAGTAAATGTCAGTTTTTAACGAAAAGTTGTAAATTTTTAGGGTTTGTGGTAACGCCGGAAGGCATTCTTATAGATAAAGATAAGTCCGTATCAATTAATGAGTTTCCAGTTCCAAAGGATCAAAAACAAATTAAATATTCACTTTTTGTGAAGGATATGGTATTCTGATTTTCATTAATGAAAAAAGTTCGATTTTCTTTCATTTTTATCCTTTTTTATTATAATTATTTCTTCAAAGGATAAACAAGTTTCCCTTGAAAAATTCATTTGTTACCATTTTCAGAAAAAGAATATAAGTTTTAGAATAAGGGTTCTTAGTAAGAGAGAAGAGCTTGTCATATATCCTAATTAAAAAAAAAGCTTCCTTTTTAGTTATTTTTTTCAAAAAGTAAATTGATTGTTATTGGTAAATAATCATTGTAAGAGAAAAGCAGGGGGGGGCACTGAAGTGCTTTCATTTGTATTACAAAAATTATCAGATTAAATATGTGATTTGTACTTCCAGAGCAAAGATTTCTTTTTCTCTACTTACAGCATCATTTCCACTATTACTTTGCATTAAAATGAACATTGAACACACAAAGGTATTGATGTATTGTAACATTTGTTTTAAAAATAATCCAGTTTAACAGAAATAGACTTCAAAAATTGGAAAGTAGAATCTGATAGACCTTTTTTAAGATTAATAAACTTTTTCTCTTTTAATCATCAATATTTAGAAGTAAACTCGATTCCTTTTTTTTTATTTTATTTTAAAAGTTATATACAGATTTATAAAAGCATTTGTAGAGCTAACTAAGGCGAGATGAAAATAAACTTATTTTTAAGATGGATTAATGTCTTTACTTGTTGCATAGAATTGACTTTTATTAAATTATACCTATAGTTGGATAAGTTTTTGTTTTAAGCTTTGTTTCAAAATTTAAAATATAATGTAGAAAATTCATCATGTCATTAAGTCATAGTGCCCCGATATCGGAGCAGGACGACAATATTCGGATTAAAATAAAATACATTTTTGTTCTTAGAATGTAGAACAAAACACTAATTAAATTATCAGTGTATTGCATTTTTCTTGAATAATCTGTAATAAAAGTGTCATTGTGTACATATGAAGGAAGTTATACTCAAAATTAATATTTTTTCTTAGCAACAACAAAGCATACACAATTTTTCTCCCGAAGTAAGAGCATTCCTCGTGCTACCATGTGTGGCTTTTATAACAATCTCTCTAGTTTCTTTATGCAAGGAAAACATAGGCTTCGCCACTTTTATTTTTAGTGCCCCTATCAATATGAAGATTTAGTAGTATAAGTAAAGCTGTGCTGCGCGCCTTTTTTAGTGGTATGAATTTAAACTGAGCAATTCTTTATTTTGCACCCATTCATCAATGTGCATCGTGCTCCTTTACCAGTTTTATAGAGTAATACAGGGTAGGTCAAAATGAATATGGCGATATAACTATTTAATGGAAAAGAATTTATCTATGAGATTTACGTAGAATGTAGACGGAACTTCAAAGTTTTGTATACATACATCATACGCTGAAGAGCCAAAAAAACTGCACACCTGCCAAATATCGTGTAGGACCCCGACGAGCACGCAGAAGTGCCGCAACACGACGTGACATGCATTCGATTAATGTCTGAAGTAGTGCTGGAGGTAACTGACGCCATGAATCCTGCCGGGCTATCCTTAAATCAGTAGGAGTAAGAGGGGTGGAGATCTCTTCTGAACAGTACGTTAAAGGAATCCCAGATATATTCGATATTGTCGATATCTGGGAATTTTGGTGGCTACCGGAAGTGTCTAAATTCGGAAGAGTTCTCCTGGAGCCACTCTGTAGGAATTCTGGACGTGTGGGGTGTCGCATTGTCCTGCTGAAATTTCCCAAGTACGTGGAAATGCACAATGGACATGAATGGGTGCAGGTGATCAGACAGGATGCTTACGTACCTGTCACTTGTCAGATTCGTATCTATACGTATCAAGGGTCCCATATCACGCCAACTGCACACATACCTCAGTGTGGTGGTGCACCATCTTGCTGAAAGATGCAATCCGTGGTATCAGAGTCTGGCTTTGGCATTAACCATTGCTGAAGCGTGTCAAGGATGTAACACTTCATCCACAGAAAAAAAGGACCGTACAATTTACGTTTCTCTTGTCCGTGTGACCAAGGGAAGTCACACAGAACATCTACAATGAAGAGCCAAAAAAAACTGGTATAGGCATGCATATGCAAATAAAGAGACACGGAACCAATCAGAGTACGAAGCTGTGGTCGGCAAAGCCTATATAAGACAACGAGTGTCTGGTACAGTTGTGAGATAGGTTTTTGCTGCTACAATGGCAGGTTATCAAGATTTTTAAGTGAGTTTGAACGTGGTGTTATAGTCGACACACGAGAGATGGGACATAGCATTTCCGACGTAGTGATGAAATTTGGATTTTTACGTACGACCATTTCACGAGTGTACCGTGAATATTGGGAATCCGGTAAAACATCAAATCTACGACATCACTGCGGTCGGAAAAAATCATGCAAGAATGGGACCAATGATGACTGACGAGTATCATTAAGCGTGACAGACGTGCAACCCTTCCTCAAATTGCTGCAGATTTTAATACTAGGCCATCAAAAAGTGTCACCGTGCGAACCATTCAACGAAACATCATCGATATGGGCTTTCGGAGCCGAAGGCCCAAATGTGTACCTTTGTTGACTGCACGATACAAAGCTTTTCGCCTCACTTGGGCCCGTCAACACCGAGATTGGATTGTTGATGACTGGAAACACGTTGCCTGGTCTGACGAGTCTCGTTTCCAATTGGATCCAGCTGATGGACGTGTAAGGGTTTGGAGACAACCTCATGAATCCATGGACTTTATATGTCAACAGGGGACTGTTCAAGTTGGTGGAGGCTCAGTGATGGTATGGTGTGTGTGCAGTTGGCGTGATATGGGACCCTTGATACGTATAGATACGAATCTGACAAGTGGCAGGTACGTAAGCATCCTGTCTGATCACCTGCACCCATTCATGTCCATTGTGCATTTCCACGTACTTGGGAAATTTCAGCAGGACAATGCGACACCCCACACGTCCAGAATTCCTACAGAGTGGCTCCAGGAGCACTCTTCTGAATTTAGACACTTCCGGTAACCATGATGTCCGATGATGTATTATGTTCTTGGTCACCGAGATCGCCGGATCGTGCGATTTGGGGGGGGTATGTGTTTTCCATGCCCGAAACAATTAAAGAACTGATAGTACGCATTTGTAAAGCGCTTGAGTCGGAGACTGCACAAATGCTTCAAAATGTTGTTTTTTTTTATTTGTAATGGGCTGCCGATTGGAATTTTTCCATATCAGACCTAGTACATCCCCCGAAAGCTGGCATCCCTTTTTAGTGCGGCACAATATAGGCGGATACCAATCGCCGCAGGTAATTTTGAAGCCCAGTTTCCTCCCTAGAGGAAGGCACCTGAGCTCTGACGATGTGAACCTGTGCTAGGATTTAATTTTGCCTAGAGCACCCAAGCCTAACAGACACTGCAAGAAGCCTAACATACACTCTAGGAAGCCTAACAGACACTCTAGGGCAGTGTTTCTCAAACTGTGAGGCACGCCCCCAGGGGACGCGAGCAGATTGAAAAGTCGAAAGCAAGAGATTATTTTTAAAAAATTATTGATTTTCTGAAAAAAAGTAAACAAATATATAAAATAAATTCATATATCAATACTGCTCAATGCATTTTATGGTTAATTTAACAATACTAAGTTAAGAACGCTTAATAATTACCAGAAAACCCATGGGCTCTTCGTATAAAATTAATTTTTGCGTATAACACTTATCCTGATGATTTGTTCGGTTTATAATTAACTATTTCAATGCCGATTAAAAATTACGTGATTTGTTCCCCAATAACACCGTTATACACGGATGCGAGCGGATGTGGTGTATTGAGAGAGGGAGGGGATAAAAAAGGAATAAATAATCAAATCCTCTGAAATAAGTAAATCCTTTGCAAACACTGTCCAGGTAATTTTATTGCATACCAAAGACTTCGGAACTATTTTACGGATAGCAGTTCACAGAAAAGACGTATATATATTTCGGGGTTAACTAACGCACTTGCTGAGCGAGACGTTTATATACTCTGGAAGCACTTAAGAGGTTAAAGTCAAATTGTAAGTTTAGTGTCAAAATAAAGTATTATTGAATTTAATACGTTGTTATTGTATGGGGGGCGATGAAAATTACGATTGAATATTGGGTCACAAATATTGAAAGTTTGAAAAGCACTGCTCTGTGGATGTTTTACGTGCCGTATAACTAACCATACGACATGCCTACTGTCGATTTTCTGCATCATGAAAATCCACCGGATTGGGTCGGGGTCGAATCCGCAACCTTGGGTGCAGATGGCCAACGACAAACCAACCACGCCACCCAGCCGGCATGCTTCAAAATGTATGCCGTGAAATAAAGTACCACCTAGATGTTGTCCGTGTGACCAAGGGAAGTCACATAGGACATCTATGACGTTTGTATACAAAATATTGAGGTTCTGTCTACATTCTGAGTAAATCTTATCGATAAATTATTTTCCATTAAATAGTTTAGCCGTTTGTAATCGCTATATTCATTTTGACTTACCCTGTATAAGCGGAAACATAAATTTCAAGTTACAGTTAACGCGTCTAATAATACTCAGCAGCAGATACTCTAGAACAGGATTATAACATATTCTAAAGACGCAGCTTAAATTCAATTCGAATAATTCAATTATTTTAACTGTTTTAGTCTTATATAGAAGAAGTTCAAGATATTCAGTTCTCTTCCGTTTGTAATATATTGTATTAGCATAAATTATTAGAAATCAACTTAGGTTCGGAGAAAGAAATGATAGATCAAAATAAAGGCACATAAAATTGTATAATAAAAACAAGAAAACTTCATATAATACTTAATTGATTTTCTATTCACACCAAGAAGTTTTAAAAGACTTGTCCTGTTTCAACCAAACGTATACCATATTTTTTAAAACTATTGATACATTTCCCCCCCTTATGATTTACTAAACGTTTGAGCAAGGGCGTAGCTACCACCGTATCAGAGATACGGTACAGGGGCTCTAACATGTTTAAGCAAAAATATTAATATATTGAAGGGCCCCCAAGGAATTTTGATGCAGGGCCCACTTAGGAACTAGTAATGGCAGTGTGTTTGAGAGAACAAAAAAAGTGATAAAACTATTGAACTCTACATATTATTCAGAACCAGATTTGAAATGTATTTGTTAATTCATTATGATAAATAAATTCTAAAATAACATATAAAAAAGAAATAAATTATAATAAGCAAATTGTAAAATATTTAAATCCTAACTTACTGGGTATTGCAAAGTTGACTGCAGACATCATTTGGAGGCCTGTACTCGTTCAATGTCAAAAATGAAAATGAATTCTCCTTTGTTTCGAAATTTGCTGTACAAAATTATAATCATCATATGATATTCTTTTTTCGTATAATATATATCGATAAGATATCTTCAATGACTCATCCTTGCATATTTTGAAGGCATACGGTGATGCTGCACACTCATATTTGCAACTCATTCTCAACGACCTTCATCTACAAATGCTAATTTCGTAACAGAAATATTATATTCATTAGATAAGATAATATAAGCAAAAATATAATTGAGTTCGTCATCTATGTTATGGATGGTAAGTGACACGCGCAGGTACCGTTTGAAGAGCAATTGTTGTTATATTCTATGCAGAGAGTGGAAATGAATTGTAAAGAAAGTTGCAAAAGACATACGACAGCAATATATTCGGTTGATGGTTCGTATACGTGGGCGTTTGAGGCTTTCAGGGGGGCAGTAAAAGACCCAGAATAAGTTAAGGGGGTTTAAGATGGTATGGAGGGGCACGGGCAAATTAACCAAATATAGTTTAAAAAAAGACTTGTGAAAAACACGCTGCTATTATGTACTAACAAAAGTTAACTTTATTACTGGTTACCTTATGTTTATTGTATGTATTTAAAATTGTATATTCGTGGCAATAGCTACTTCAGATTTGCAAGTAAAAAAAAATTGGGGCTTTAGAAAAAAACTAAATTAAAAAATATATTCTATTAGTAATAGAATATTTTTTTAAAATTTAATTCGTGTTTTCACCGTGTATTATGTACGCTCTTATTTCTCTGGAGGGGGTGGTGTCGAAATATTCCCTAGAAAAGGGGACGCCAGTTCGAAAAAGGTTGGAAACCTATGGTATACAACAGGGATGGCGAACCAATGGCACGCGTGCCATTGGGCATATTTTGGGCACGCCATCGATCAAAAACGATTTGCATTTTAGCTTAAAATAATTAAGTTTACTATGAAGTATTATGAACAAACGCGAGTGATCCGTCGCGACGCCGACAAGTCGGGGAGCAGGCTCGTTTGTTATGCCTTGCTTAAATACTTCGTGTATTATAATTGCTAATGATCCAAAGTTTATCTACGCATAGTGTGTGTTTGTAACTATTTCTAAATATGTTCAAGTTGTTTAAAAATATATTCTAACGTTTACATTAATAGTTCAGCTTGTATATGTTTCCGACAAAGTATGAAATGCCGGCATTCTATAGAATGCCTGACGTTTTTAGGCATTCTATGAAAGTATGAAAAAGGAGAATTATTACATACTTTGCCTAGGCATTGTATAGAATGCCTAAAACTATTTAGGCACAGAATGAAAAAAGATCCTAATAAGCCTATTTTATAAATGACGCGCATTCCTAAGAAATACAAATGTTATACTAGAAAAATAATAAGAGTGCCATTAAAAAATGTATTCAAAATAAGTAAAGAAAAATGAAAGTTGTGCTGAACAAGATTATTTATTGTCTTTCTTATTAAGAGGACTTGGCATATTTTGAACAATTATTTTTCATTTATGTATTTAAAAATTTTATTTTAGCATTACATATAATGCTTTTATTCAAAGAAAATAATACGAGATGAAATTTTGTGTAAATTATTCACACAATTTAGAAAAATTGAAAGTTTTTTAAAAAAAATATGGAACATTTTAAAATAATTCTCCTTTTGTATTTACTAATTATTTGAACTGAAATTTTTTGCTACTATCCTAAGAATGTCTTAAGCAAATTTATGAATCGATTTTACAATAACTTAATTAATGGTAGAGAAAAAAAATAAAATGTAGATATGCATGCTCTAAAATTCAACGCAAATACCAAAATCTTCTACATTTTATTTTTTTTTAAAAAAAAGTATTAAGTTTACAGCACAAACTGGATGCATAATTTTGTTACATGCATTATACATAAGACACAGGGCAAAAAATAGAAGGGATTGATTAATATTTATGGAAGGAGAAATATTTTGAATGCGAAAAAACACAAACTGAGATATACCATTGTTAAGTTTGTAATTCTAAAAAAATAATTATTATAAGCTTAAATAACATAAAATATCACTTTAATTTATTAGCTACAAATTTTCTTAAGAATAATCGCATTTTCAAATTATTTCAAATCATATATTTTATAAACGATCCTATTTTATAGAGCAATAATTGCATAAGAAAATTCAAGAAAAATGTTAAAAAAAATTTCTACAATTACATAAATTTTAAAGTTTTTTCTCCACATAATATTGAAATATTATATTTTTTATGGAAAACATATGATGATTAAGAACTGAAATAATAAAAAATTTTTTTAAAAAAGCCTTAATGAAAAAAATTTCACATGCACACATTTCTAAAGAAATACAAATTACATTAATGTTTTTTTAGAAATATCCAGCTTTATTTATAAAAGCTTCTTTTTTTAGCTATTACTTCACTTTTTACAATAGCTTTTTTTATCTCTCTCATTTTTTTTAATCTAAAAAGGGATGTTTGTTTATATTTTTCAATTGAAGTTTTTAGCACTTCTAAATTTTTGATTGATGCATCATTTTTGCAAGTGCAAAAATGATGTATCAATCAAAAGGTAATAATGCAAAGAATACAACTAAATAAAAACAAACGATATTTTGATCATTTTTAAGGTGCCAAGTCCTCTTAAGGGAAATAAAACTTGACTCATTCGATCCCTCTCTAACTGCTCTTCCAGTTATTATAATTTCATGCTCACAGGGCTATTCCTTACATAGCTTTTAATTGTTTTTTTTAAACTTTTAAAATTTATTTAAATCCACAATATCTTAGCTCCTGTTTGAGTCTCGGGCTCCAGTTATATACTTGACTCTCATTGTGTAGGCATGGGGAGGGCTTAAGCACTAAAATATCATGTTCCCCTGTTAATCCTATGGGGTCTGAAAAAATCCCCTCCCCTAAGGAATTGAGCTTGGGACTTGATTTTTGGAGGTACGCCATATTTTCGTGTAAGCGCGAGCCTTACGTGGACTTGGCCCCCTCTGGTGCTCCCTCCCCCCACAGGGCTTCCTCATTAATAACTCGAATCCTATGCTACTTTGGTCGACCACACCGGCTGGATTCGATTGTTCTCCCTATGAGCTTTTCAAATATGTAATTTTATCCATTCCTTCCACCCCACCCCACCCCATTTCACGTTTTTTAACAATTTTAAAATTTTTAAAAATTCCTTATAGATCCGAAGATTTTTGACCTGAATGGTTCGGAAGTACAACGACTCGACTTTCCAAGTGCCTCCTCCCCCTGGACAGCATTTTGCCAATGCAAATCCTGACTAGCTCATTTTGTGACGAATCTATACGGCACTTTTCCACTAATACTCTTAGGCGTCTTTTGGGGATTGTAAATTCGTGTATATTTCCAATCAGATCTAAAAGACGAAAATGAGATATGCAAATCAGATAGGGTATTTAAGAAGAGCGTTGTGAGTTAGCTTTAAGAAGGCGATTGAGCCAGTAGCAGTAGTGAAGAGATTAGGAAGATTTTTTCAAGTGGATTAAGAGATTAGAGTATTGCTGTTATTATTCAGGAAAGTAGCCTTAGAAAGATTAAACTACCTGGAGAGAACTACATTACAGCCAGGTGAAATACTCTAACTTAGTCTATCTGACCATAAACGTTAATAGATAATAAAGTTAGTTAAGTTTAATTAATGTTAATAATTCTAGTTGCGTATATTTCTCGGACCTCCTATTCCGGTAAACCCGTTTGATATTGAGCTTAGTAATTGATTAATTTCATATTTCGTAATTTAATTTAATAGTAAAGGTAAATCCCTTTGACGTAGACATATAGTTGAATATTTGTGATTAGAAGGTTGATATTTGAACAAAGTGAATAAGTATAATTTGTTATTATACAAATGGCGTCTGGTCATTCTTGGCCTCAAGTTAATCTTAGTGTCCAGGGTGGAACCCAAGGGGGGAGGGTCTCACAATTTCATCATTTCACTGAAACAGTTGAGGGTGTAATAAAATCACTTACTATCATTATGGAAATGACATTGAAGAGACGTTGTTTTAAAATATTGGCAAAATGCTGTCCAGAGAGGAGAGACGCTTGGGAGGTCAAGTCCTTGTACTTCCGAACCATACAGGTCAAAATTCCTCGGGGCCATGGGGAATTTTAAAATTGTTTAAAAACGTGAAAGGGGGGAAGGAATGGGGCTTTTGGGATAAAATTACATATTCGAAGAGCTCATAAGGAGAAAAATCGAATCCTGCCGGTGTGTTCGACCAAGGTAGCATAGGATTCAAGTTATTAATGAGGAAGCCCTGTGGGGGGAGGGGGCCAAATCCACGTAAGGCTCGCGCATACACGAAAATATGACGTACCTCCAAAAATCAAGTCCCAAGCTCAATTCCTTAGGGTGGGGGGATTTTTTCAGACCCCATAGGATTAACATGGGAACATGATATTTTAGTGCTTAAGCCCTCCCCATGCCTACACAATGAGAGTCAAGTATATGACTGGAGCCCGAGACTCAAATGGATGGGTCTCGATGAGTGGAACAGTTGGTTCAAATCTCAAGTCCGAGACTCAAACAGGAGCCAAGATATTGTGGATTTAAATAAATTTTAAAAGTTTACAGAGAGAGAGAGAGAGAGCAATTAAAAACTATGTAAGTAATAGCCCTATGAGTATGAAATTATAATAAATGGAAGAGCAGTTAGTGAGGGATCGAATGAACTGTGACGCTCGGGTGTAGAGATATTGGCCAAAAACTGTAGAGGGGGTGGGAATGCACCGGGTGGGATGTGTCACAGCAGATCCTAACCATAACAAAAGTTATTACGATGTCCCAAATATCAGTCATCGTAGCACCAAAAGAGTGGCATATTTTTTTAAATTTCAACATTTCACTAAAACAGTTTGGGGATTTAACTAATTCACTTAAAACAGGGAAAAGATAAAGATAATTTATTTTAACATCTTTCGTGAATTGATCATCTGCTATAGGGATTTGACGAAAGCCCTAATTTCATCGTTTTCCTGCGATATATAGGCGGTGACCTTCAGCTGTGAAATCATAAGATTCTTTCTCTCCTGTCAATTAAAGGGTCGCACGTAACCACAAGTCATTCCTCTCGCTCTCCTCCTCCACCAACGACTCAGCTAATTGCTGTATTTCATATTTTGCTGGTTTCTCATTTGGCATTCTATAGAATGACTAAGCAATGTATGAAATAAAAATCATTTCATACATTGACGGCTAGTTTTAGGCATTCTATAGAATGCTGGGTTTCATACATTGCCGGCTAGTTTTAGGCATTCTATAGAATGCCGGGTTTCATACATTGCCGGTAACATATACATCTAATTTATTAATGTTATCTAATTCTTGTCTTGTAAGTCTAATTCATAAAGTAACTCTCACTGCTTTATTTTTACAAATTTTAATGACCTGAGACAAAAGCGAAAGAGTAGACACTACAGAACTCTCGTACAAGTACTCAATTTCCTAAAAACAAATAAATCTGCGCATGAGCCCGCAGTCGTGCGCAGTCAGTAAAAAGGTTTTTTGGGGGGGAGGGGGTGATCAAGCGAGAGCACATAGAATAGTCAATTTCGTCGACACAACTGTACACATTTAAAGTTTATTTGTGTTAAATTTACGTTTTTTAGCTGCTATTTAACATGGCTAGTTCAGCAAAAAAAAGTGTAAGATAGTAAGTGTAGCAGAGAATTTCAAACTTGGTGGGCTGAGAAAAATGGCATGATCAATAAAGGCGACAAAGCAGTGTGTGTTTTATGTTCCGGAACAGTGGTATGCAGAACATCATCTGTAAAGCGGCATTTTGAAACAAATCACAAATCCTTTTGTGAAAAAAGCGAACCAGAGCAAAAAGAATTAATTGAAAGTGAAATAAAAGACAGAAATAAACAGTCGATGTTTAAATATGTAAGCAAAAATTGTCACACAAGTGCGGCAAGTTACTCGGCTGCAAATGCCATTGCTAGGCATGGTAAACCTTTTCAAGAGGGAGAGTTTTTGAAGGAAGCTTGGTTGGCATGTGTACCCTCACTTTTTGATGATTTTGATAATAAAGATAAGATAATTCAGCGCATCAAAGATGTTCCTCTATCTAGAAACACAATGAAAGGTAGAATCTTGAAACTGGCAGAAAATGCTACAGATCAACAAAAAAATGACATTAACTCCGCTCCTTTTATATCGCTATGTCTTGACGAAAGTATTGATATCACTAAATCGGCACGTTTAGCTGTCTTTACTCGATATTGTGTAGGAAACATCATTAAGGAAGAATTAATTGCGATAACATCGTTGTTAACAACTACAAAGGGCACAGATATTTGTACGGCAGTAAGAAACTCTCTTGCTGAGAAAGAAATTGATTTGAAAAAAATTGTTTCAGTAACCACTGATGGTGCTTCAAATATGGTAGGCAAAAAAAAAATGGTTTCATTTCTTTATTTAAAACAGACGTAGGACATTCGATTGTTGAATGCCACTGCATTATTCATCAACAAGTTTTATGTGCAAAGAGTGGTTTAACATCTCTTGATAATGTAATAACTTTAGTCACAAAAATAGTCAACCTCATATCGTCGCAAGCTTTAAATAAAAGAAAGTTTGATGCGTTGTTAGACGAAGTCAATTCGGTGTATAATGGCTTACTAAAGTATAATAATGTTCGCTGGCTGAGCCGCGGGAACATACTTCAAAGATTTGTTGATTGCTTGGAGGAAATCAGACTGTTTCTACAAAATGAGAGCAAAATTGAACAATGCCCACAGTTGATGGATATTATGTGGCTTTTAAAACTGATGTTTTTTACAGACATATGCCAACATTTCAATGAATTGAACATAAAGCTTCAAGGCCCGAATAAAACAGTTATCGTCATGATGGATCTCATTCGCGCTTTTGAAGCTAAACTATATGTTTTCAGAAACGATATCATTACACAAAAAACAACACAAATACTTCTCAAACTTGAAAAAATATCAAAGATTTAGATGCCCAAGAGAAACGAAATGAAGAAACAGTTATTGATGAATTTATTTCCATAATTGATTCTTTAATCAAAGAATTTTCAGCGAGATTTTCTCAGTTCAAGGAATTATCGGAAACGTTTGGATTTATTATGTACCCTGATGTGATTTAGTTTGATAAACTGAACTTGTCTCAATTCGATTGGTTGGAAATTGAAGAACTTGAAATGCAACTGATTGATTTCCAGTCTAGTTCAATATGGATTCAAAAGTTTATTGAAACAAGGAAAAAGTTGTAATTGATTGAAGCAGAAAGATTGACAAGCACTATAAGTAAAAATGCCAGTAACTAAATTTTTGGAAATATGGAATTCGATTCCTGACGCATTTAACTGTTTGAAGAAGCTGGCTTATGCTATATTAACCATATTTTCATCTACCTGTGCCTGAGAGTCATTATTTTCAGAGATAAATAACATCAAAGACTCGCTTAGAAACCGTTTAAAAGACGACTCTAATTCAGCATGCATTCTACTAAAAATAACATCTTATAATACTGATATAAGTTATTTGTCATCTAATCTACAACAGCAGAAGTCACACTAATGTTATTTTAATTTAAATTACAAGTATAACTAAAACATTTATTACTATACAGTGCAAAATGTATTTTTTTCGTATTAAATAAAGAATTTTGATTTGTTCGTATTTAGTTTTATTAGAGTTCTTCAATAATCCCAAGTCAAAATTATTTGATGGCACTCCTATAACTCATTCAACGTTCCTTTAGAAAAAATGGCACGTTGACCCAAAAAGGTTCGATAGCCCTGGTATACAATGTCGGATTCTTAAATTAAAGGATAAAAATAAACATCTTTGACAAAAAATTTTTATTTATTCAAAGTTTGCTCCATTTGCATCAATACATCTTTCCCACACAACGAAATTTTAATGCACCAATTAAAATCTGTAAAAAACTGATATTTAGAATCAATAAACCCTGATATGGAATTTTTCAGACGACTGTATTCATTTTAATACTGTTTAGTCCATAAAAACTGTTCTAAAGGTTAAAAAAAAAAAGACTGTTGGAGAAATATCCGGTGAATATATTTATAAGATGGTTGCCGCAGAAAAAATTTCATATTTTAATTCATTTAATTTCCTAATTATTTTGCGTGACGTATACGGTGGAGCGTTGTCATGGAGAAGTATTAGAGTATGCCAATTAACAAATGCTGGGCGTATAATTTTCAATGGTTCATACATTTCGTCACTGTACTGCCAGGAATATGGATAATGGATATAGTTGGATTCGTTTCCAACAGTACTTTCACTGTATCATTTTTCCCACATGTGTTGGGTCTTCCTCGCGGTTTATTTGTAGGGCAGTGTTTCTCAAAGTGTGGGGCGCGCCCCCCTGGGGGGGGCGCGAGCGTATCGAAAATTTAAAGGTTTTTTTTAAAAAAATAAACGGAAAGAGAAGTAAAACAAAATGCTTTCTTCCATAATAAAAAAAATACACACAACAACACTAACATAATTTATGTTTATTATCTGGCTTTTTTCCGTCATCAAATAGCTATCTTTGATCCCAAAACCAAATTAAAGAAAAAAAAGTTTTGTTTTATTTGCTGTATTTCCTCAATGAGAGATTTTTTTATTACCTTTTAACATAAAATATTACTTGTTAAAAGAAAAAACCAAACCCAGACCCTGAGAAAAATTCTAAAAAGATAAACAATTCACCACTGTAATTATTATTGAAATACTGTACATTAGTTGTAGAAAAAGAAAAGGAAGTCATGATTCACTTTTCAGCCAGGCTGCATAGTACGTTTGCTAATCATTTGATTGACCTTCAATCTTATGGTATGGTTATTATCAATATTAGTTCCCTCCCATCTTTTATGCGTTTGCTTTTCGCTTAGGGAAATTGTAAATAATTGAGTTTTGCGATATTTGGAAAAGAATTGATTGGTTTAACATTTCTGTAGGATAATTGAAAAGTGTCTGATTTGCGTCCTTTATTATGGTCTTGTACTTTTGAATCATTTTAGTTCAGTTTTATTGGATTTTTTTCTCAAATCATCAAAGAATTGAATAGTCCTTGAAAGAAGGTAAGTATATTTTCTATAAATTAAAATATTCACTAGAATTCCGATTTGTATCGTGTACAGTAAAAATAATTCTAAACAAATGATTGAGGTGACTGAGTCCCCCCGCACTACCATTAATGTTAGTATCGAGTACGCGCTTGCTCCCGGGTTAAAACATTTTGAAGTCTTCTCGCTTTAAATGTTAAAAAGTAACACAATTATTCTTCATCGGAATTTTATATTCTTTTTCATAATTTAACATTAATTCTAAATGCTAATTGTGTGAGGTTTAAAATTACAGTTCTTTTAAACAGTTATTTACAATTATAGTATTTATCTAAAAAAAATCATTTTACATTTTTGTATACAATGTCGTGCACACAGTTTTACTCTCCTTACAGTTCAGCTATTATTTCAAGAATAATGTTTTATTTTTTTAAAAAATGAACTCATGCGAAGAGTCGGTGTTTCAGCCAGTATACGTTTGATGTATCAGTACTGAAGAAGGTATTTTATAAATAATTTCTTATTACTGAATTTGGCCGCGGTAGCCGGGTGGTACAGGTATCGGATCGTGGCTTGCCTTGTCACGAGTTCGAGCCCAGTACCACTAAAGACCCGCCGTGTAGGGCAGCGATGCACGTTAAATCTGTTGAGAGTTGAAACGTTTTCCCGTTGGTGTGGTGTGGTAGTTAGGAGAGGGGGGTGCCAGCTCAGGTGTCATCCACGTCACTTGACCATGGTTCAAAATTACGTGGTCCGTCGTCAAAAGCCCTCGTGCAGCTGAACAGTGCGACGTTAATATTCAATCAATCAATCTTATTACTAAATTAAGAACAAGTTTAATAATTATTAGGGACTTCCACGGGCTTGTCTTGTAGAGGAAAGTTTTTCAAAGGAAGGTTTAATATCAGAAATTGACACTTAAAGAGTTATTTTTCTATATTTAGCTGAGATCTATATTTTGTCTTCAAGGCATCCACTGCAGAAAATCCGGTTTGAAAAAGGTAGGATGTTGAAAATGGTAATAGTATACGAAGTGCTTTTGTTTTCAGTACAAATAATTCCTCATCCACCTCTACCCCAAATTCAAAGAGCGATTTATTACAAAATTGCCTTTTTAATTTTTCACTGGATGTGAAATCTATGAAGATTTCTTCTTCGGAAGTTGAGAGCCCTTCTGGAGTATCTTGAAATAGATCCCTAATCCACTCGTAACTTGCTACCAAGCTGTCCTCATCCAGAAAATACTTTTTAAAATTCTTTGCCAACATAGCTAAATGATTTTACATGTTTTAAAAACAACTTTCACATGTTGTTCTACAGATTTGTAAGTTTTAACTCATATCGAGCTGGGGCTTTTTTTCCATCATTTACTTCAGTAGTGGTAAATCCAAAATTTAAGTATTTTTGAGAAGATCACCTTGATTTAATTTTCGGAACCATGCTCGTTCGTCTGTGTACTTGTTGATTCTTTATTCTGGTCGAATGTTTGCTTACGACTAAAAAATGTATGTATGATATTGTTTTAATCTACTGCCGTAAATATTTAATTACCGTGAATTACAATTAACGTGGAAATTTAAAAAAATGTACATTCAAGCTAGATTCGGTAGCTATAGGAGTATCGAGTCGACCAAAACTGACTGGAATTGTACGAGGAAAAGCATTTTTACATGTTTTGCGCAGACGTCCGATAGGTTGCCCAGACTCACGCAAACGTACCCTATAATGCCAGATGTGATGGATATGATAGAGAGCGACATTGACTAGACTATTTTTCTAATGACATTTGTACTTTGAGAAATGAATGCTGAAGGAAATAAATCTTTAGTTAAATACATCACATTTTGCGATCTGTTCGAATTTAAAAATTAGAGAAAGAAAAATAACATAATTCTAAGTAATATATATTTTAAGGAATTTTCTTAAAATATATATTACTTAAAAGTTAGATATACACAAAATTTAATATACTTATCGTATTAATTTGTACGGTTTATAATTAAGATCGTATTGTAACTTTAGCGTCTCTCTCTCAAAGTGCATTTTTATTGCGGTAAATACATTATTGTTGTACAGGGGGGTGAGACAAAAATTATGATTGAAAATTGGGTCGTCAGTATTGAAAGTTTGAGAAACACTGTTGTAGGGAAATTCACCAGACCAAAATGTTTCAAACCAATGCTGTCCTTTACGATCGTTAACAGTATTCTCCATAATTATACTGTTACATTGTGGTCTAACGCTTATATTGCGTAGAGATTTTTCAGCATTATTACCAAGTTTGTACTTATATAAAATATCCCACGAATATCGGTTGAATTCATATCCTTACAAAAAGGGCCACTTTCCCGCTTAGATACACTAGGCACCGGCCTTGGGTGCAAAAGATTTGGAGGCGCAAAGAATTGGAGGGCGAAAAAAGAGAAAAAATAAAAATTACAGTGAACGTACCACCACCTGGAGCAGCGATACTCCACCCACGGCACAACGAACCTTTTTAAGTGGCCCGGCTATGGTCCATTGCTATGAGAAATTTACTTATTTCAGAACACTTATTTAATTTAAAATTTGGCGGGAAATTCTTTGTCACGAAATCAAATATATCACTTTGCTTTTTGTTGTCGGTGTTTTACGGGTTTGAATTGATACTTTTTCTATTTGGAACGGTTACGGTTAGAGAAAGCAGACAACAGGCGAACAGCGATAATTTTATTGATGGAACTAGTAATTTTTAACTATCTTTCATATCTTGTAAGCGAAAATCATTCGAAGAAAATATATCGTTTCAAAACAATTGGGAGATTGACTATTTTGTAGTGAAAAGCAAACATGACTCAATAATTGTTTGATTTGTCACGAAAGTGCTGTATATTTTAAAAAAAATATCAATAAGCAGAAATCATTCAATGACACTTCTCGAATATCTCTTTCAAGAGGTGATCAATAGGCTTTCTTGAATCATCTTTGCAACATATCAACAAAGTTTTTTGTCAGCGGTAAAGTCACAGCGGTAATAAAAACATCCTGTGAAGATTGTTATATTACTGGTAATCATACGAAACCCCGCGTTTACTGATGCGGAAATTGTGAAGGAGTGTTTCTTAAATGCATCTAATTTAGTGTTAGTGACAAATAAAAAATATAAAAAATAGAAATTAAGAAAGGCAAAAAAAGGAGTTATAATATTTTGATCAATATTTTCCACATCTTAAATTTCTAATATTATCTTGGTTTTAAAGCATTTCTTTTACCCCTCCCCCATTTACCCTCATGTTGCAGCCCGCGTGAAATAACTAACATATGTATGCGGCCTGCGCGAAATATCTGACATATGTATGCGACCCTGCAGAAAAAAAAGTTGAGTACCCCTGGCCTAGAGCATAGGTTCTCAACGTGAGCGTAACTCCTCATTGTGGGCGTTGGAGCCTTTCAGGGGGTCAGTAAAAGACCTCGAGTAAGTTAGAGTATTTTGAGATGGTATGGAGGGGCATGGGCAGATTAACCAAATAAAGTCTAAAAAGACTAAAAAAACCCCGCTGATTATGTACTAACAAAAGTAAACTTTAATACTGGTTACCTTATGTTGATTGTATGTATTATAAAACTAGCTGGTATACCCGTTCTTCGCACGGGTGAACTGAAAAATTAAACAACACAGATTAAAGGATAAAGAAGTTTTTAATGAGTTAATTTTACGTGAATTTCAAATTAAACAAAAAAAAAAGCTTTTTGCATATCTCAGCTAAACAAAAAAAAAAAAAAAAAGAAAAAAAAAAAAAACACCTTTGTTAAATTTTAAGTCTGTAGATCTAATAGCTGATAAAAAAAATTTCTTTTATTCATAACTAACTCCTCGTAACTCTCTTGAGGGTCGATTTTTGAAAATACCTCCCTAAGCTGATCTCTGCTCAGCAAAAGTAACACATTGTTAAAAGTTTTGTGCAATGAACACTTAAACTAGTGTAAATAATTTATATCTGAAAGTGTAATGCATAAATATTACTTTCTGTTGTATTTATTTTATGTTGAAATTGTAATATCCGCAAGCAACGCCGTTTCTTAAATTATAATGGCGATTCAATGAAAAACATAGCGAAATGTTAACTTTAGAGTCAAGTTGCCGAATGTCTAGCTACTTTCAAAGCTCGATGTTATTTATGTACTGTATAAATATTATTTCAATACATTTATTAGAATTTAGTGTAAAAGATCGTAAATGCAATTTTTCACCAAAATTTCACTAAAAAAGTCAATTGTTATACACTCATGTCCATAAATTAAGGACAATGGAGTTCAGGCAAAGAAAGAGACAGAAGCAAAACAAATTTGACTTATTTGTAAAGTCTATTTATTAAACAAAAGGTAATGAGCAAAAAAGATGCTATATGTTTGACATAATTAATAAAAATTGCGATTTTTACTCCCTGGAGCAAATTTCAAAAATGAACCTATTTATAAAAAAAACAGTATAACATGGTTAGTATGATGGTTAATACGGAGTATGTCTCCCGGACGATGCGATACAGGCCTTACAACGCCTAGGCATGCTGAGTATCAAATTATCAATCTGATCTTGAAGAATATTACACTACTCATCAAGCTATGCCCTCCGAAGTTCCGGTAGACAGATGGGAGGGGGTTGACGGTCTGCAATTCGTCGGCCAAGCATATCCCACACATGCTCTATTGGATTCATGTCCGGTGAGTATGCTGGCCAATCCAAACGGGTAATATCCTCCGATTGAAGGCATTCGTCTACAATGTTTGCACGGTGAGGACGGGCGTTGTCATCCATAAACAGAAATTCAGCACCCATGGCGCCCCGAAACAAACGTTTTGTTCCAGAATGACATCCCGATAGATGTGGCCTGTCATCGTTACACTCTGAACATGCAGGTCAGCTCTGGAACCAAGAATAATTCCTCCCCAAACGAGCCATCCTGCACCACCGTAACGGTGTCATTCAATGGTGTTTGTTCTCTTGGTGGTAACGGGTACCTGGCGCTCTCCATATTAAAGTCCGGCGAAAATCAGACTGCAAACTAAACCTGGACTCGTCGAAAAACATCACACAATACCACTGTTGTGGTGTCCACAATGCATTCTCTCTACTCCAGGTTAATCGCAGGCGACAGTGAGTTGCGGTAAGTGGAACACATCTGACAGGCCTACGAGCATTTATACCAATGTGCCCTAAGTGTCTGTACACGATCTGCTTGAAACTGTCGTACCGGTAGCTGAAGAGAGCTGACGAGACAGGTCTGATGCTGTGCTCCGTCTGTTTCTTTTGGCAGTAACTGCCAATTATACCGGTCCTCATTCGGCGTTGTAACTCGGGGGCGACCTGTGCTGTAACATCTACTCACATTACCATCATCTTGGAATCGTTTCCAAAGCCTGGAGATGACACTCTGGGTGATTCCAATTTCCTCGGATACTTCCAGCTGGGTACGTTCACATTCCAGTCGTCCAATAATTCTACCACGTAAAAAAACATCCAAATGCTTCATTTGTGCCATAACTTTGCGGTTATTGCACCGAAATGCTTTTAAATCGCTAGTAAACGATTTTACTTCTTTGCCACCATTTTTTATTTCCTTATTTACCCCTCTCTTACACTCTCGTCATTGTGACGTACTATCCGCGCCATCTGGTGGTTTCCTGTAATTTGCATATTCTTCTTCAAGATGTTTGTGATAATTCTACAGGTGAAATTTTTATTTTAGAGTTCAATTTCTGTGTGATTCTGAATTATCCTTAATTTATGGACATGAGTGTAGTATATAAAAACTCTCCAGAAAACAGCAAAAAGGAAAAAAAGTCTGAATTAGTAAACATGACAGTAAAAAGGGTATAAATAAATATGGTGAGTTTAAAAAATGTACAATTATAGTAGATAATGTTTTATATTGTTTTAAAATCTTTTTTTTTAATGTATTTTCTGAGAAACTATGTTTTTCAATTTTTTGCTTCACAGTAAAGTTCACTACAGAATTTCTTTTTTAGATATTGAATTGAAATTTTAAAAAAAATGGTTTATTTAGTTTTATTTATATTATAGACTATAATCTAATACCTTTGTAAATATTTATGTATTTTATTTCACTTTATGTGAGAAAATAACATTATTTTATTGTAAAAAATTGAGTTCTTACGTAAAAATTGACATATATGTTAAAAACTTTCAAAACTATTACATATCTAATAGCTCTAATCACAGATAATAATATTATTTATGTATTGTATAAATATTATTCGAATATATTAATTGGAATTTTCAATACAAGGTTTACCGTAACTGCAATTTTTCACTAAAATTTCACTCAAAATTCCCAATATATCCAAAATTATTTTTAATTTTGCGCAAATTGTATTTGAATTCCTAGTTTTATGTCCCATTTCAAGTAAAAAAGTGCTTATTTAGCTGATAATTTATGTATTTAAAAAAAAGTGCTCCGAATTGAAAAATTGAGAATTCCTTCCTTTACTATTTGTACGAAGCAGGTCCCGTTTATGTAATTTTTTGTCAATTTTTAATCCTTTTTTTTCCCTTTTTTTAGTAGCAATAATTTATTTTTCTCTTCAGCAATCTTCTTCTTAAGAGCAATTTTAACATATATTGCTCTTAAAATGTACTACAGAAGTAAAACATTTCATTTTCATTTTCCCTTTCATCTCAACAGGTAATTCAATTCTATGAACCTTAACCACGTAAAACGTTACGATTTTTAAAAAACAACCTATTGTCTTGGTTGATTACATATTTGAAAAAGAAGGAAGTAAATAAACAATTTCTATTAATGTTTTTTTAAGAGAATACTACCAAAGAAATCATATCTAAAAAAAAAAGTATCAAAAATCTATTCAAAGAAAAATCATAGCACGGTTGATTAAACATTAAAAATTCCTTGATGTGAAACTGGTTTCTCGTTACATAGTCAAGGAAAAATAAATCACTTTCAGATGTAATAAAGATTAATAAAAGCGTCTTTCTAATTCTGATAGCTAACGCATTATGGGAACACATTCATTTTTTGTTGAGAAGACTATAGTAATTCAATGAGCCTATTCGTTTTCTTAGTAAGACATTGAATAAAGCTATCCTAACTTCGATAAGCTTCATTGCTTTAATTTCTTCTTTGATACGAGTCATAAGATTATAAGAAAAAAGTTATATGGATCTTTCAATGGATTAATTATTCAATATAAATAAATGAAATAAACGGTCAAAAACTTCAATTTATTTCATGAATACACAGTAATGCTACTCATATATACTGCAACAAATAATTCTTAAATATTGCGTGAATGAGTGAGTGTTTTATCAAGGTCGCACAAAAATAATAATAATAAATAAGTAAACACGAGGGCTGTTGGTGATGGAGCTCGTAATTTTGAACCATGGTCAAGTTGACGAAGACGAGACTACCTCCTCTCCAAGCTACCACATAACAATGGAAAGATTTTGAATTTTGACGTATTAAACGTGCATCAAACCCTCTACACGGCAGGTCTTCAATGGCACTAGGGCTCGAGCTTCTTAAGTTTGGAATGATAAGTATAGAATTCTAAGTTCCAGGCTTTCAGAACAAATTCTCAGCACTCGATGTGTATATTTCACTTATAAAGACGGCCTTCATACAAAGCTCGTGGTCACGGTAGCTTAATGGTCATGGTCACGAACTCGTGGCTGGAATTGTCAAGTCATGCGTTCATAAGGTGACCAATTTTTTTACAATGAAAAGGAGGACGAAAAATTTAAGAAAAAATTACAACGTAAACATATGAAACATTTTAAACTCAAACTCAGTGGTGCAACAGCCCATGTGGGGCAGGGCCTATTGTGCCCAACCCATTATACGCGACCATTGGGCGCTAAAGTGCATGAGCATATGTCCCGATCAGGTGGTCAGTCTGAAGTAAGACTCCCAGTGTTTAAGTCCCCAAGAAAGCTTGGTACTCTGTTATCGACCCACTACAGTAGGGATGAAAGGTTGAGTCGATCTTACCCAGCCCGGAAATAGTACCGGACCTGTGGCGTGGAAACGCGATATGCTACCACTCGCCCACCGGGCCCTGCAACATTTTATTAATTTAAACAAAAATGCACCAATTACGCTTACACCCCTTTTATGTATTTACTTAAACGAGTATTTTTCCATTGAATGAATTTTTTGTAAAAACAGTCGAACCTCTACATTGCGAATTTTTCTATATAGCGAACTTTTTCCTAGAACCTTGAACATTTCACAATTTTCTTCGTAAAATAACCTCTCTATAGCGAAGAGCACTTTCTACATAACGAACTTTTTCTTTTGTAATTAAATTTTTTCTCCCTATTTTTAAAGTATTTCTGAACATTTCAAGTTATTATTTCTTTAACACATTTTCATGGTGGTCATAAATCTTGAACTGGCATTATTAGATCCTAACTCACCGAGAGCTATAGAGTTCTGAACGTTTCATCCAGGAAGTGCAACCTTTAACTCCCATTCTCCAGTTCTCTAGAAACATCTTCGATATCTCCTTCCACCCTCAGTGGAGTTGTCCCGGGTCCCCGTGTTCTAGTTATAAAATAATGTATGTTTAAAATTACTTGTATGTTTTAAATTAGAAAATGTCATTAAAATTCGTTAATTTCATTATAAAATTATTTTCTTATTATTGAAAATACCGCGTATTCTTCGAGATTCTTTTTTCTTGTTTTCCTTGTAATTTTTCTTTCTTTCTTTTCTTTTCTTTTTTGATGGGCAAGATATATAAAATAAACATATACTAATTTAAATAAAGTATAAATAATTACTTTTTTAATACACAGAGTATATGAATTTAAAATTTGTTTTATGTGGTATATAAAGTATATTAAAAGATGAGCCTCTATATAACGAATTTTCCATATAACGAACTTTTTTCCGGGATTATAGAGGACCGACTGTATATCATTTTTTAATGTATCGGAAATTTCGGAGCAAGAAAAATCCTTCATATTGAACTATATGGAAAGTGCTACAGCTAAAGTATCAACGTTCAATCTAAATTTCTCACTTATCAAAAAATCATTACAAATTTAAAAAATCTCTTTCAGCTGCTGCATTAGTTCTAGGACAGCAAAAAGTAAATTTAACAAGAATAACTAAATTTTCGTATGGAATGTGTTGTTGATTTTAATTTCCACCCATCTTTTATCAATTTCAACATGCTGATTTTCCCACATAGTTTTCCATATCCGTATGAATACAATATACATAAACATCTTCGATAATTCCTACTGGTACGGCACCCGATGCGTAACAGTTCGGCCTGGCATCTCTGAATATAGAGATTAACATATTAGTTTTAAAATATTGAAAAAGAGGACATTTTTTTTTCGAAGGACAGAACTTATTAAAGAAGGAATGTCCTCCATAAAGAAAGACGATTGGTCACATCTTACGGGATCAAGCCCTGATACGACTGAAGACTCATCTTGTAAAGGGGTGGATGAAGATTAAATCTGTCGGGGTTCAGAGTCCTCCCGTTGGCGGGGTGTGCAAGT
This sequence comes from Trichonephila clavipes, assembly GCA_019973935.1. Taxonomy (NCBI): domain Eukaryota; kingdom Metazoa; phylum Arthropoda; class Arachnida; order Araneae; family Nephilidae; genus Trichonephila; species Trichonephila clavipes. Next base: position 1,561,922 of record BMAU01001371.1, on the reverse strand, counting down.
TAAGGTGCTGGCTCAAGTGTCGTCTTCGTCACTTGATTGCGTTTCAAAATTACGAGGTTCATTATCTAATCTGCGGTGGGCCCACCGATGGGGACACCTGCTTTCCCCTATTCACGTGACCTATGTCTGTGGGAAGGAACGAAGAACTACTAAATACAGTCATACTAAAATCCGTTTATTAAGATCTTAGTTTAAACACAATACAACAACAATACTAATCTAAGAGGAGGAGGATCAAGAATGAGAAGACGCAACACGCGTATTACCGATAAATAACGCAATTAACCACTGAATCTATCTGTATAGATTAAAGCCTATCTCAATAGTAAACGCCTTATACTTAAAGTTTAGTTAATCAAGTTTACCGCTATATCCTAGGTAAACAGCTACGGTCCTTAAAACTTCCGTTTCACCTTTAATCTGGCTGGCTCTTGCTTAGGCTATGCTCCTTTGGTCTCGGACCCACTTTTGATTCGTCTGCTCCGGCACTTTTAAGCTAATTCCCAGAATTAAGGTTCTTCTTCTAGACTTTATCTCATATCACTTTGCGACTACTTCTCTACTTAGCGACTTCACTTAGCGACCTCGCGAATGCTAAACTTCCAATGTGTATATGATTCCTAATTTACATATACACGTTCTCCTCTTGAGTTGGTTGGAAAGAATTGCCATTCTGGCCCAAAGAAATCCCAACGGGATAGTTAATGGAAATCGCGATAAAGAGTCTCGTCACAAATGTAATAACAAATGTATTGAAAAAGATATAAATTTTCAATAACAGATATGAGTTTATAAGAGTAAAGTAACAATTTACCAGAAGATCAAAAAATATTACCAAAGAAAAAAATTACAGAACAAAGCCAAAAAATAATATTTTTCAGATTAATTAAACTCATAGTGTACATGTACATGTATGATTTCTAAATAGTTTTTCTTTGCATACTTAAAAGTATAGATTTAAATAATTAAATTAATTTTTATACAAATTCATGTGTTGAAATTCATATATAAATTAATTAATCTATAAAAATATGACAGTTAATTTCCTTTAAACCGTGCAGTCAAATTTCACTCAGCTGAGGTGAGAATTATGAAAAAATTGAAGGTTGATTTGCTATCCTTGTGGGTAGAGATATGGAGATGATGAATATCTTAAAAAATATTTAACGCCTTAATTGGTCAATTTTTTTACCCCTTATGTTTAAAAAAAGACACGTTGTTTTATTTTTTATTCAGTACCATAGTCAAACTGCAGCACTTTTCAAAACGCTAGCACTAAATAATATCACCATAAGAATTAAAAATACGCTCAAATCAAAGAAAGAAAAAAAGGATTAGTGCCCGTACAGAGTACGGACAAACCGATTAAAAGGTTATGAGTTAAAATTACGAAAGTTTAAAATAAGAAAATACTTTGATGTTCTCCAAAAACTGAAACATGTACGAAATCAAAAAGTTCCATTAATGTTTTAGTATTCAAAAAGATTTTTCCTCATAACTGAATTGGGGTACAACTGTTTAATGAAACTTTTTTTTCTCTCTATCTCTCCTGCATTATTTTGTTATACTGAGGATGGATTAAGGCATGTATAAACATTTAAAAGTGAGAATATTTTGTCAAGAAAATTGTGTATCGGCAAAATAAATTTTTGAAATTTTGACATCAAGACGCTACAATTGAGCAGTTATTAAAAAAATTCGCACATTTTTTTGAAAAATGAAGAGAATTGTACTAATTTTAAAAGAAGTAAAAAATAAGCAAAAATATACTTTTTATGTGGAAAAATATGAGTCCCAGTATTTGAAGAAATGGAATACGAGGTATTTAGAAATGTGAGTGGAAAAAGAAGCAGAAAAAATATTGAAAACGAAATGTGAAAAAAAATTAATAACTGTTAAAAAATTTCATGAATGTATTATTGATATAATTATTCACGATTCCATTGATGTATTATTAATATATTCGAGGAATTTGAATATTTTCAAAATAACTCGAATAATTTTCAATATATCCAAAAATTCTATGTTTCGTTAATGAATTTCGTCTAACAAGGAACATTTAAAAATGCATTAATTAAAAACAAAATTGATGTAAAATAAAGTGGAAAATAGCAATTCACTAACAGAGGAAAAATAATTATTTCTGGTAGAATAATTATTGTGACCGCGCAAATTTGAACCGTAAGATCCGCAATCAAATTACTTAACCTTACTGTAAACTATTTTCATTTTGCTGCCACACTTATCACGTTTCATGAAGGCTGAAATAAGCGCGATCTTAATCAAAAATAAGAATTAAAAAAAAATTATTTGAAAACAAAGTGGGCAGAGACTGCGAATTCAGTAATCCTTTTCAACCATTAAAATTAAAAGCTTAGCTTGATATTCTTTTTAAAAAATATTATAATAAATATCTTCACCCATAATGTTCGAAATATTCCTTTTCAAATAAACGACTGAAGACGAAAGCTACTATCCGGGCAACACAAAATTTGGAAATGTACAAGTTAGTGAAAAAATTAGAATCAAAATCGTTTGAAATTAATATCGATAACGCTATAAATATATGCCAATAATAATTTAATAATATAAATACTATAATAATAACTGTAAATAGTAAAATAATATACATAACAATAAATAATAAAAACAAATAGTGAAAAAAAATAAAATCCCCCAAGAACAAAAATTTACAGAATTTTTTTTTAAATAATAATTATTATGAAAAAATAAATTTTAAAGAATAAAATAATGATGGCAACCACAGAAACGAAGTTGAAAATCAAAGTATAACCGTATTACAAATTACAATGTTATAGTCCAACTTAGCGTATATCAAAAACAACTTTGGAAGGGGGGGCGTAACGTACTGTTTCCTGATTTCTGATGACAATATTTTATAAAAAAAATACAACAAATATTCATCAGGATACGGTATAAAGCAAACTTTAATTTTCTACGAGTATTCCAATACACAGATAAACGTGAAATGTTCTTAGAAATGGAATTTTACAATAAATATTTCTTATTTATCAGAATATTCAGCATTCTCAGTTGTAGAATCTTAAATCTAAAATTCCTTAAGTCAAACCCAAATTTAAAAATCATCAAAATTATGATGTATATTTCAAATATCCTATCAGTAATAGTTTTTTCATTCCTTTAATGATAAATAAAAAATTAATTAATTCATAAAAAGGAATTTACTATAAAGAATATTCATCTGCATCGTAATGACACCAAAACTGCAATGGAAGCATATTTTCGACATAATCGAATAAACTTTTAAAAATTTTATTTTAAAACAGCTAATGTAAGGAAAAAATAATGCTTTTAGCACATGTAAATTCCAACTTAACCAAGAATAATTTAAAAATTACTCACTCTCAATTATGTTAAAATTATGTTCGAATCTCGTGCGATTTTGAAATACCGTCTTATCGGATTATCGACGTATAAGCAGTGATTGCTCTTAATTAGTCATTCAATTGAAAAACAAAACTTACTGTTAGATTATATTCCAAAGAGGAGGGGAAAAACGCGTCTGCGCTTTTAACATACATATTTTTTTCGAGTTCCCGCCTTCTATATATTCGGAATATTCTGTTTTTATTTCAATATCTAATTAATATGTCAAATTAAGAATTCACAATGAAATCGTTAATCTTAAGATTTTATTAATTGCTACATAATTGAAGAATTAGAGAAATTGTATAAAAATAGTAAGAGATTTTAAACTTTTTTAAAATATTACAAATAAATTCAATTATATGTAACTAAAAAAATTCTAAATAGTGAAGTTTAATATTGCTTAAATTAATTCATGTTTAATATATTTTAAACAGAATTGAACCATTGGATCATTTTTCCCTTTTAAAAAAAGTTATTAAAATTCTACAAAAGAATTCTATCAAAAATATTCCACTCAAAGGCCTACCTTGAAATACAATAATTCATATGACATAATCAAGTGCATCACACTCAATTATTTTCTAGATGAATGGAAAAAGCTCGACTTTCAAAAAAAAGTGTCAAGGCACACGATTTTGTGCGGCTGTAATAGAACCTAAAGCATTGAAACTTTTGTTGTTGTTGTTGTGCTTCTCTCTTATCCATCCCCCATAGACTTAACAACCTCTCCCATCCCCCATTTGCCTACACGTTTTTTTTTTTACTCGATTTGGTTCAAAGAGTGCATGAGTTCTCATACCGACTACATGTGTCAATCATTTCTATAAACCAAACCTCGTTACTATAATAACAATGAGTTACCCGTTAACAAACTTTATCGCTATAGACGTCATTCGAGTTGCAAACAGCGTCATCTATTGGATAAAAGAGATTTGTAAAAATTAGACAACGACCTTAATAAGAAAATTCTTGTTTAGAAATCAAATAAGTATGATCACTAATTATCATCGCTGTTTGAGTCTCCCTTTGAGGTATTAACAGGGATGTAAGTTTTATTTGGTTGTATTTAGAACTGCGAATGTGTGTCGAGGAAAGGTAAGGTAATTTTTTTCTCGCGTGCTCGAAGACTCTGCAGTAACGCAGCAAAAAAAATTTATACTCTCATGGACAAAAAAATTAGCGCACCAAAAAGTAATTCAGGGATCGTAACGAAACTTGGCATGAAGATACATGTCGGGGAGATATGCAAATGATTAGAAATGCAACATGATTGCGCATTACGTATAACCGGTAGTGGTTGTTTAACGTCGTTCTCTCCGTGGATTATACACTGCAGGGCAATTGCTAAGGACGCTATCATCCATAGAAACCACAAAATGAAAGGAAGAAGATTGTGGAAAATTAGAATAAGTGCGGGATATTAGTAAGAAGAAGTATGAGTATATGCAAAATTTTTTTCCACGTCTGTTCATCACGTGATAGCGTTCATAAGAGCTTTAAAGGTTTTGACGCGTGTGGACAGTTGTTGTTTCAAGTCAAAGTTTTACAGGAAAGATTTAATAGACGAACTTAAAATTTTTGGCATGTCTTCCTGACATCACATAGATGTTTTATGCGTGGCCGAATTATTGGAAAGATCGAAGAAGGGCGAAAAATAACAGATGTTACCAGGGAGTTCGACATCGCTCACAGCGTTGTTTCACGGCTGTGGAAGTCATTTAAAACTACTGGAATGTGTAGTAGATGGCACGGGGGAGGTCGTGTTAGAAGTACGACGCCTGCAGAAGACAAATATATCGTCCTATCAGCAAAAAGGAACAGGCGCACCACAGCTCAGCAGGTGGCAAATCAGTTTCTTGCTGCCTCAGGAAAGCAGATCTCCCGAAAAACTGTTGCCAGACGTTTGAGGGGAGGAGGACTATACGCACGCAGACCTGTTGTGTGTGTCCCATTGACCAGACAGCACCGTACTGCCCGTTTGTAATGGTGTCGTGAGCATCACAATTGGACTGAACAGGACTGGGCATGCGTACTATTCTCAGATGAGAGTAGGTTCAGTCTGTCATCGGATTGTAGACGCCAACTGATCTGGCGCGAGTGGTACTGCTTATCGTCCAGAAAATATCCAGGAAAAGGACCGATATCCGACATGCAGTATCATGGTGTGGGCCGGCATCATGATCAATGGCCGCACGCGCCTACGTGTGGTTGCGAATGGGACTATGACGGGCCAACGATACATTGATGAAGTTCTACTTCCTCATGTTCGTCTTTGCCGTGGTGCTGTCGGTGATAAATTTGTTTTTATGGACGACAACGCAACATGTCATCGAACACTCGCTGTTCAGGATTGTCTAGACAGCGAGGGTATTCAACGTCTCGTATGGCCAGTGCGTTCTCCAAATCTAAACCCCATTGAAAATGTGTGGGATGCTTTAGGGAGGCAAGTTGCTGGTCGAAACTATCCTCCGACAAACAAGAACACCCTCATCCGTGCACTCACAGAGGAATGGGATAAATTGCCTCAACAGCTGCTGGATAATGTTGTGCAAAGTATGGTACGACGTGCGGAATGTTGCATCACACTCCACGGTGGACATATCCCGTACTGATACCTTTCTTTAAGGTGTCTGCTGACTTTTAGATGCATTGTTCCATTTCTCCGTATGCAGATCAAATGAACATTTTTTTTCTTTCAGATTTTTCACAGCTTTTGTACTTTCCAGAACAATAAATATTCTTTATTCTAATGTCTGAACAGTGTGGCAACTATATTTTATCCTACTAGACCTCATGTCTTGCTTAATGTTATGCTACATAGCAATTTGTGATCCGTCCTTAGCAATTGTCCAGCAGTGTATAACAGGTAACCAAAGCTTGTTTGAGTGTGCTGAATCGATTACAAAGAAAGAGCTGCGGTAGACATGCCATTACGCCGTTTTCGAAGACAATATGAGCAGTTGGCGCAATTTGAGAGGAGGAGAATCATCGGCATGATGGAAGCTGGGTGGTCAGTTAGGCGAGTAGCTCGTCAATTAGGCCACTCTGATTGTGTTGCGAGGAGGTGTTGGAACCAATGAATCCGAGAGATGTCATTTACACGAAAACCAGGCTCAGGACGCCCTCGACAGACCAGTCGTCGAGAAGACCGCCACATCGTAAGAAATGCACGTGTACAGCTAACTGCTTCATCGGCCGCCATCCAGGCACAAATAGCCTCTTCAGTAGGGGCCCCTGTGTCTTTTCGAACCATACGAAGGCGCCTGGCTGAATGAGATTTGGGATCGCAGCGCCCATTATGTGCGCTGCCCTTGACGCCCACCCATCGACGCCTCCGTTTGGAGTGGTGTCGTGCACGAGGAAACTGGACTGCAGCGGAATGGAACCAGGACGTTTTTATATAGCGACGAATCCAATCTCAGCAGTGATGACAATTGTGTTCGTGTGTGGAGACCCCGTGGTGACACCTCAATCCTGCCTTTGCTTTACAGAGACACACCCCTCCCACAGCTGGTGGGATGATATGGGGTGTCATTGCCTACAATACACGGTCTCTCCTAGTATTGTTCCGTGGCATCATGATAGCCCAGCGGTATGTCCAAGACATCCTGCAACCACATGTGTTGCCACTCATGCAACGGCTCCTAAGAGTCATTTTTCAACAAGACAATGCTCGGCCTCACAAGGCAAAGGTGTCCCAAGACTGTCTCCGCACTGTTACAATCCTTCCTTGGCCTTCCCGATCCAAGGTTACAGCAAATATAAAATGAAATATCTTAAGACATCATGCAGAACTTGTATGCCTCAATGCTTGATCGTATCGCATCGTGCATTCGCGCTAGCGGGGATTCGACAGGGTATTAAATCCTCCATTCTTTTGCTCTTTTCTCTGAAATAAATTATCCTTTTTCTTTGATTTTCTAATCATTTACTTATATCAAAGTAGTCATTATGTATGTAAAATTTCGTTTCATTTTGACGACTCCTTCTTGGTGCGCTAATTCTTTTGTCCATCAGTGTATTTAATCTCTCTGATAGGGCTTAGTACTTATCTTTCAAATGAACAAAAAATCATCTTGTAGGTTGTTGTTGTTTCTAATGCCACCTGACTGACGTAGTCAGCTCGAGGCCCACGAAAATCGTCGTGGTAAGGGGCTAGAAGTACGCCTGTCGTTGGCCTTGAGCACCATACAGGTGACAGCACGATTAAGCTCGCGAAATTCCCCGAAGGAACGATAGATGGCGACACCATCTATCTCCACCTCCACAATTACTGCATTGAACTGAAGAGGAGGAAAATATTCTCCAGTCCCTGCGCTCGTGACACAGCTCACAAGACGAACCCACGCCTTCCGGTCTGGAGTCCAATGCTCTAATCACTAGGCTACCCACGGCCCATCTTGTAGGTAAAACGGGAGAATGAATGTTATTCCACAAAAAATTTATAATTTATTACATCTGCATATTTCAGATCGCTTACATAAATTGGTGAGTTGCATCTACCCTGCGATTTATAAATCTTTTTGATCATTTCTTCTTGATATTAAAATTTTCATTGTCACCAGGGGTGTAGCTACCCTCGTATCCACCGTATCGATGATACGAGGCTCGAAAATGTGTAAGTAGAAAAATCGAAAGTGCTAATTTGTCATATGAGTGCGTATATGTAAAAGTTAATTTTTATGTGTTTTTTTTTCTGCGGCAACCCTATTCATTTCAGACGATTTTAATTCGATTTCTGTAAAAATTTAACCATTTTCATTGCATTCGTTCTCCTAACTACTATTTCAGTCTTCTGTTGTATTTTGTGCTATTTTTGAATATGGATATTTCTAATATCATTGGTGAGTACCAGGATAATTTTTTAAAAGAATATGAGAGCTGTGCTTTTAATTATTGCTGCAAATTACGCACCGCCACTTTATTTTCCTTTAAAATAATGCATTTTAAATGTTCCTTGCTCGATGAAATTCCTTAAAAGAACTCGCAATTTTGGGAATATTGCAAGTTATCAGCAATTTTTAATTAATATCCATTACTAATTTTAAAATATATTGTGTAATTATTTAGCAATAAGATAATTTAATTACATAATATAATTATATAATGCAATTATTATTATATATATTACCTAGCCATTACCCATCCACTTCACTGGGTATTTTATGATGTTGTATAAATATATACTGCCTATAATATATAAATTATTGATGACGTTAAAAATTCGATTGTATTTAAAAATATACTTAAACCTGTAACTCTCGTCTTTTGATATAAAAATAACGAAACCTCTAATAATCTCTAAAAATGAAGAAGTATGATTTTTTGCGCTCTCGTAACCCAGTAACGAAGGGGATTTCTCAAAACCAATTTTCAATGGATATCTACTAAGTAAAATACACATGTGAGCCAAATTTCAAGTCTAAATGTAATAGAGCAAAAACGAAATTTTTATTAGCAATACGCCCCCTATAACCCCGATGAGAATCGATTTCCAAAAGTGCCATTCTTTAATTCCGGGGTCCGGATTATAATTCATCAAAAGAAACACGCGCAAACCATATTTCATTATTATAGTCCTAATAGTTCAAAAATGGTAATTTTTTGTCAATACGCATAGTACCCCCCTCCCCCACCTCGCAAATTAAAACTGATTCTAATTAAAATAAAATTTAAAAGTGGACAAGATTATCTAGTGGTCATGACTACGGAATCATGGCTGGTGTGTCATGAGTACGATCGTTATATAGTGCCACTGAAGACCCGCCGTGTAGAGGGATTAATGCACGTTAAACTTGTCATAGCTCAAACTCCTCCCGTTGGCTTAGTGCGGAATTTCAGAGACTGGAGAGTTTATAAACACTTTATCAGCCAAAATTTAACTTGTGCTCAAACGCAGCATGAACACTAGCACGTAATTTGAATATTCCGGAGCTTTTTCCTGAAAAAAAAATTCAAAAAATCTTACATTTCAAAACAGAAGATGAAATTTGTGATAATCACCCCCCACCCCCCCTGGAGTGATTATCTCTTTGGGTATCAGCGTGAGCTAGAGGAGTAGGATTAACGGAAGAACTAGACGTATACATTATCTTAATATAGCTTTATTAAGATATTAAATTTAATCCTTTAACAAATAAAATTATAATAATATATGTTAGAGAATCTACGGTGGCAAAACACACACAATATATATATATATATATATATATATATATATATATGTTACCGAATTGACCTAACTCGAACAACTATCAATAACTGACTCCCCTAAACACGATTCCTATACTATTACAGATCCTATTATTAAATAGTCAACCCTACCTTGCTGTAGTTTCAGTAACGATCACAACAATTCTAGATGAGGTTTTGCAATAACTCGAATGCAATGGTATGCACCTTGATCAATGGATATCTATCACGTACAATTACTATTCTTCGCCACGTAACGTTATCTAAAACTTCTTCAATCAGGAACCACGAACTGTTTACATTCCTCTAATTGCCTTTGCGCTTACTCTAACTTCTGATATTTAAAAGATTCCTAATTTGCATCTTTCATTCACACTTCACTTCTTTGATTTGGTTGGAAAAGAGTTGCCATTAATTCTGGCCCCAAAGAACCCAAAGGGCATGTTAAAGAAAAGACGAATGAGCCCGTCACAAATTATAAAAAAACTCGGTAAAAGAATTTAATTATTATTTTTAACATTGCAATTGAAACTGTTATTGCAAAAATGGACGATAGATTTAAAGTATACCAAACATATTATTTCTGATTTCAAATTAATTACTGATATAAAATTTTTAGAAAAGCCTGATTTAGAAAAATGCTCCATAAACTTTGTACGGTTTTATATCAAAGATGTGGAAAAAAACCTATAACAGGAAAATGGTTTGCTATGGGATTCCATTTTGAATGAAAAGGGAGAAAATTACGTGCAGGACATACTGTAATACGCACTAATTAATAATTAAAATGTTTTGAAACTTTTCTTTACATTACCAGTAACTACAGCAAGTGCTAAGCTCTCTTTCAGAAAATTAAAATTAATAAGAAAGTGACTTCGATCTAGGGATGGGGATTCTTTCCAAAAAAGATCGATTTTTGAATCGATTCCCAAAAATCGAGGTCTAAAAGATCGATTTCTAAAAAATCGATTTTTTTCAAATCTGCATTCACAATGTAAATATAAATCCATTTCATGAAAAACAAGAAAGACACCATAATAAACGATCTCTTATAAGTAAAATCAGGGAATTTTTAGTTCAGGGCATTCGACAATTACAATTATTTTTATTACCATATCAAAATGTCAGATATAAAAGAAGACGTTTGTTTTCTTAATGTATTTGTTAAATTAAAAAATTTAGAAAATAGATGATTCCCCAATGGATGTTTCCAATGCTTGATATCTAAGCTTTTTAAAAACAACAGTCTGTCAAGTCTACTGGGATCCAAGTGGTTCCGCTCATCACTTGCGATGTTGCCGGCAATCGAAAAAAGGCGCTCACAAGGAACAGATGATCCCACGATACTCATATACACCATGGCTATTGAGTGAACGTGATGATAAGTAGAGTTTTTTTGTTCTTTCCAGTAAATTAACCCTTTAACCACCAACACTATATTATTACGGGTTTTAAAGATACTACATTCAATTAACTGTAAATAAATTTATGGTTTTTACCAAAACAGAAGAAATCGAATGTCGGTTTTCTAGGATGAAATATAGATTCACTGAATCGATTCAGTGCTACATATCGATTTAAAAAATAGATTTTTTGGGGCCCGAGAAATCGATTCTTCGATTAATCGATCTCAGATCGCCATCCCTACGTCGATCAAGCATGTGTGCAGGACACTTATATGCACTTGCTATAAGAAGCATCGAAAAAATTGCAAATTTTTTTTATTTTTCCGAAGTAATTAATGTTTTAGCAAACGGAAAAAAATCAGGCATGGAATATACATGCCTTAAAAATATATATTCGTTTTAGAAAAAATTTTTTACCTTACAAAAAATTTAGAAACCCCATATGGTTTTTTGAACCCATTATAGAGAAGGCCGACTGTGACTGTAGAAGTCGTATAATAACGAATTAAAGACTTTCAAAATGACTATACCAACAACATATGTCAATTCTTTTAACTGCATGATAAATCTAGAATTCATTTTTAAAAAAATATATAAATTCTGTACCTCAGTTATGCGAATACCTCAATTAATTGCACGGCTATTGTATCAGAGAGTGACATGTAATAAATTTCAGGACCGTTTTTAACCTCTCTCGCACCCTAAGCACTTCAAATTGTTACGTCCCCCCCACACACACAATTTCTAGAGCACCCCTTCCTTTTGCTTTGGTCCGAGAGAGATTTTCCTTTACTCTTTAACATTTCTTTGCTTTTGTTGTTTTGATAGTCTTTCCATTATCCACCAACTATGAATCCACCGTATCCCGGACTGGAAATCGGCAGCATAAGGAAAGGATAGTGGCATGGTTTGGCCACTCTTGTTCATTTCTTACCTAACGATATCACGAATCATCCACTCTTTTGTGAGTTACTACAGTAAATTTATGAAATAGTTTTCAATTACAGTGAAGAGTATACCAGCGATTCTTAAACTTTCATTCGCCGCAGCTCTCCTTATCATATCAGCCTGGCATTGCGGATTCCCGATAAGAAGAGTTTTTTTCAGTAGCGGCAATTTAGAGATCTAGTCTATAATGGCAAATCTTTTACTTTTTTATGAGTCCTTTCATTCTTTAAAAAGGGGTAATCTTAACATTACATGAGACTTTCATGGACCCCTAGAAACTGGGGCTCACCGTACCACAGGTTAAGAACCACTGGAGTGTACATTATTGTATGGACTGCTATCAACCAGTTTTGGTGTGGTGTGGTAGTTAGGAGAGGGAGAGCCAGCGCAGGTGTCGTCCACGTCACTTGACCATGGTTCAAAATTACGTGGTCTGTCACTAAAAGCTCTCGTGTAGCTGAGCAGTGCGACGTTAATATTCACTCACTCACTCACGGTATCAACCCGTTAATTGTCATCGCTTTACTGTCCATTACTTACTCTTTGTTGAATCACTGTCATTGTACTTGTACAATAAAGGTTTTCTTCAAGCTTTGATCATTGCAAAATCGTTAATGACATCATTGTAATCAATTTCCATTGTATTATCATTTTGAGTGCATAGGAACATCAAACTGTTAAGCTTTTTATTCTCCATAGTAGATGTTTTCCGCAGTTCCGTGCACATACACACACAACACATACATGTTTCACTAGGCGGGGATCGTTCGTTGTAATTTTAATTTTTTTTTCCTATTTTTTCGCCCTAAGCACGTGCCTAGAGTGCCTAAGCGGAAAAGCGGCCCTCATCAATTTCTTCGATATTTGTTATCAAATTTTCAAGACATTACTTCTTTAATATACAAGTTTATTATCTTTTCACCAATTCTTTACTAATTCGATAATTGATACGAAAAATAACTATAAGGGGGTTCACTCATGTGATTGGTTCAAAAAATCGAGTTTTTTTTCTTTCATCAATTGCTTCCGTAACATGTCTAGAATACGGTGGCAAAGTGATTTTTTAAAAAAATCGAAGTCGTTATAAAGATACAGTAGTTAGAAGCAGCAGCTGTTCGGAGTTGGCAGTCGAAGGATGGGTCTATTGTGTACAGTCAGCCTGATACCTTTCTATACAAATATATGTTCATACATGTATAGACAAGTTTGTAAAGGTTTAAAAGGAAATATCAATAGTAATTGAATATTTTGTCGAACTTGTTCTAGTCTTGGTTTAGCTTCGAAGAGCACAACAGCTACAAATTATTTATATACGCAATAAGTGGTCGAAAAGAAAGTACGACTGGAAATGTTCCTCCTGGTCGTAATAAAAAGCGAAAGTTTAGTGGAAACCGTTTTACCACCTAAAAGGATGCGGAATTTACATCAGCTTCAGCGAGAAAACTAAAAAATAGCATGAAGATGTAGGTTCCCATCGCTCCAAGTTTCGCGTATTGCATTTTGGAGTTTATTTCTGTATTTGCTGCTATTTCTGAAACTGTAATATGTAAGACTTGTAAAAGAGATTTATCTTTCTCGCAGAGACGCAAAACAATAACGAATCTATGGATTCGTTGATTTGGACTTATGCTCCAAAGCATCTACACTCACGTCCCAAGATCATTAAAATTGCAACATACTTATGTGTCATAATCTTTAACGAAGGTTTTGTTGGAGTATTAAAAGTAATGACGACTACGGGATGCCCCGTTGGCCACGAAGCGTATACTTATGTACAGAAACGTCCCCTCGCACTCTGAGCGACGTACACGTGGTGCCGTTAAACAAGAAAGAATTGATACAAGAACTGGACAATCTGCTTCTAAAGAACTCCAAGAGAATGAGGAAGGAGTACTCTATGGACCAGGCATCGCCGATAGAGGAAAGTTAAGATTTTCATAGTTTTAACTTTAAAATCGTTTTTCTCAAAACTGTGATTTTCAAACTTTCCTCCACCATATCTCAAGAACGGTTTGACCAAATGACTTCAAATTTATAGGGTAGACTCAGCACACATAGAAGCATGGAATGGATTATAATCATTTCAAAATTCCCAATATTTATATTTTGTATAACAAAAGCATTACAAAAAAACATGAAATTCGAAACTTTTTCTTCAGGTCTACCAAAACTCCAAATTTTTGGTATTTTCATTTGGGTATAGTCCATTCCGTGTATTTAAGCTTACAGATTCGTTAATTTTTTTTATTTCAGATAAGCCTATCAGTCGGAATCGTGGAGGAAGTGAGCGTCCGTTTTTCCAAGGTGGGTGTGTTCAGAGCGCTATAACTCAAGCTCTATTGGATATTTTCGGCTAAAAATTTATATACATACTCTTAAAATACATATAAATAAATGATAAAAAAAACTTAAAGCTCTATCTTTTTACTGGTCGTCAAAGAATAAAAATGTTTGAAAAACTGGCTGTCACATGGGTGAACACCCTTAAGAAAAGTTTATTTGTTGGAATGCAAATGCTTTGAGGACAAATATTTTATTTAGTCCACCGAGTTTACATTTAAAATATTCCGTAACTTTTAGCGAAGATTGGATAGTGAAACTCTTCACGCACGCACACATATGCATTCTTTAACTTAGCAGTATTAAAGCTATTGTGTTCATGATTATTGCTTCACACTCAACACACAGTCCACTATGTTCATTTTAATTTCCCGTCTAAGTGAAGCTAAATAATTATCACTATATTTTCACCTTTTTATTGACACACAAATATTCGGATGAATCTTTGATGGAAATACTAGTATATTGTTTATCATTGATGGAAACTGTTTACAAAATGGCAGAGTGCGTGATATTGATTAAAAAAATGAGCGATAATTAACGTCGAGCTTAAAGACTGCTGAAGGGCTTTTTAATTTTGAACCGAAGCCACGTGATGAGGACGAAGCCTTGATGGTACGCCACTTTCCAAATTTCCAGAATAACGTGAGGACTTAGAGCAGGGGTGGGCATTCTTTTCCAGGGCACGGGCTACTTCTAATGTTTTTCAGGTGTTGCGTTTCACACAGTGGCTATTCTCTGTTAAAATTGTATGTTTTATTTTCTTAACAGTGGTTTTCGACATTGTGTACCCTTCTTTTAAAATATGAAAGATTACTATTTTTACTACAAAAACACAAGTAACTCAAAATTGTCAAGTTGAACGTTTGAAAAACTATGAGTGACTGCTAGACTGTGGACGCATTCAATACACTAAGCAGTGAACATACGAGAACCAATGAATCTGAAGCCGACTTGTCCCTCGATGGCACGGGACATAATGGCGTCAATACGAGAACCCATTCCCGTGGAAGCGTGGGATGTGGTATGTTGTCTCAGTAGCCTATCTCGTGCCACCGCGGGAAGAGCTGATCATCAACATTCATTTTTCCCTTCACTCGGTATGTAGGGAAACATTTATTTATACGGCTGGCATTGCAGTGATGACTTTTTCATCTGCAGCGGCAGTGAATGTGTTAAGAGTCATCGTGCGCTTCCAATGAAGGTACATATGTCGTCCATACATTTATCGAATCCTTTTCTTAAATAAAAACAGTGGCATCGATTGCGAAAAGCCGATTCTCCCGTCTAGCTGGTGTCGGTGTTCCACAAATATGTTTATTTTAATATGCACTTCTTAGGTCTTCGTAAAGGTGGTCACCCAAAAATGTGTTGGCGGTCCACCGGTCGATCGTGATCGACTTAATGCCATCCTTGACTTAGAGCGTCGACAAATTGAACGTACGCTTCTTTACGGGGAGGGAGTTCACGCATTCAGAACTTGAACCTGCACTTCAACAACGCCGGATATGAATTCGTTCCTGGAAACAATTGGATACCGGAGTCCTGAAAAAACTAGAGATGGTGACGGGGGAAAAAATGTAGCTTTATTCTTACTTAAGGTATGTGACTATCTTCGGAGCACTTTTTTTTAAATATATAAATTTTCAAATAAAAAAAACACTTTTTTATTTGAAATGGAGCATAAAACTAGGAATTTTTTCAAGTACAATTTCCACAAAATTAAAAATTATTTTAGATATATTAGGAATTTTGAGTGAAATTTTAGTGAAAAATTGCAGTTACGGCAAACTTTGTGTTGAAAATCATAATTAATATCTTCAAATAATATTTATACAGAACATGAATAACATCATTATCTGTGCTTAGAGCTATTGGGTTGTTCGGAAAGTAATTTCGTTTTTTTTTTTTTTTTTTTTTTTTTGTGGAAATGGAAGACAGTTTTCGTATAATAAACAAATACTTTATTAAATTATATATTGGCCGTTCTGGTCCAACACCTTTTGCCATCTTTCTGGTAGTGGCATGATTCCACGCTCATAAAATTTTTGGTCTTTGCTGGCAAAAAACTGATCGAGGTGGTTTTTGACCACCTCATTTGAGGTGAAGGTTTTACCGTCTAAAAAATTTTGGAGTGACCGGAACTAATAAAATCCGTTTTGGTGCCAGGTCTGGAGAATATGGTGAGTGTGGCATTGTATCCCATTCAAGCTGTAAAAGCTTTTGGCGAGTGACTAAACTTGTGTGAGGTCTCGCGTTGTCTTGGTGAAACACTACACCTTTCCTGTTGATTAGTTCTGACCTTTTCTGTTGAAGTGCATCATTCAATTTGTCCAGCTGATGACAGTAGACTTCCAAATTAATCGTTGTGTTATCCGGTAAAATCTCAAAAAAAAAAAAAAAAAACGATTCCTTTAAAATCCCACCAAACAGACAGCATCACTTTTTTTTGGTGAATATCGGCTTTGGAAATGGTTTGAGCCGGTTCATCTTTTTTGCTCCGTGACCTTTTTCGTCCCCAGTGATGATGCGCTTCAAAAACGGATCATTTTCGTGACGTTTGAGAAGCGAATCACAGACGTCAATGCGGCGACACAGATTTCTCTCTGTGAGAACATGGGGAATCCATACATCGAGCTTCGAGGATAATCCCAGGCCTTTCAAGTGGTCATAAACTGTTGAATTTGATAAATTTAACCTCAATCCGATCTCACGTGTTGTTATTCGCCGGTTCGCATCAACTAATGCCTTTATCGCGTCTTTATGAGCTTCAACCGGCCTTCCCGAACGTGGAGGCGCAGTTTAGCCAAAATTGGCTCTTGCGCCAATAACCCCAAAACTCACTCACTCCCGAACGTGGTGCATCTTCGACATCAAAATTGCCGGATCGAAATTTAACGAACCAGTTCTGGCACTGGCGTACTGTCAACACACTTTCTCCATACACATCGGTCAATTTCTTTCTGGTTTGAACAGCATTTTTACCCTTTCTGTAGTAAAACAGTAAGATATGTCGAAAATGCTGCTTATCGCTCTCCATATTTAAAAGGGCACCAACCAAAAACTACTGCGTAGAATTAATTGGAATTTTTCCGACACAAGCCTTGCTATATGAGCTCTCAAAGCATATAAAAATTATACGGCTTAAATCTGAAGTTGGGTGCAAAAAAATACAATTAAATCCCCTGTCGGGAAAAAACGAAATTACTTTCCGAACAACCCAATATTAGATATTTAATACTTATGTAAGTGTTTGAAATATGTCATTTTTTATGCGAGAACTCAATTTTTTACAAAAAACTAATGTTATTTTCTCACAAAAAGTGCAATAAAATACGCAAATATATATACAGAGATTAGAGTATAGTCTATACTAGAGATAAAACTAAATAAAGTATTTTCTGAAAATTTCAATTCAATATCTTAAAAAGAAATCCTGTAGTGAAATTTACCACGAAGTAAAAAAATGAAAAACATAGTTTCTCAGAAAATGCATTTAAACATCTTAATAGAGTATAAAATTTTTCTACTAACTGTACATTTTTTAAAGTTATTATATTTATAGGTCAAGATCTCTTTAGCTTCATGTTTAACTAGTTCGGAGATTTTTTTTTTTTTTTAACCTTTTGCTGTTTTCTGGAGAGTTTTATAGACTATAACAATTGTCGTTTTTAGTGAAATTTTGATGAAAAATTGCAGTTACACAAAATTCTAATAATTAAATAATGTTTATACAGTATGTGAACCTTTATATGTGTTTGGAATTAAAAGATTTGTAATACTTTTGAAAGTTTTTTAAATATGCCAAATTTTATGCAAAAACACAATTTTTTTAAAAAAAATTATCGATTTTTTTCATAAAAAAAGCAATGAAGTACATACATATAAACACAGATTAGATTTTGATTCATAACACAGATAGGACTAAATAAAACATGTTCCGAAAACTTCAATTCGATATCTTAACCGTTTATCGACAGCATTATGATTTGCTGCAGTTTTTTTAATGCAATATTTTTTTTTAATCACTACATTGAAAACTAAGGGACATACATAAACAAAATACTCAACTTTGGGAAATGTAATTAGTTAGAGCTAATTAACTAATTAAAGATATTCAACTGTAAAATTAATTACACACACTGTCCACTTAAAATAAATAGTCAAAACGTTTTATAAGGTCTTCATTAACAAACAGATAAAATAAGACACTTAAATTTTGACATTAACTATTTTTTCTGAACAAAAATGACAATCTTCGCTGTCCGCTGAAAACGCAATTTCTGCTTAAAACTATTCGCCTTCACCGCTCATCATAGAACCCGTGCTGCCATATATCGTGGAAGAGTGGATTTCAAAGAATATTCCTGCCAAGTATTGTCAGAGTATTCGTAAAAACGATTATTCTATGTAATTTTAAAGTGAGTGGTACATATAAGTACCGACGATCGATAAAGGGTTAAATATATTTTGTGTAGGGATCTACTTCTGGTTTTGTAAACTCCATTTCCGGTTTACTAATTATACTATAATTTTGCTTCTAAATATTGTAGAAACAAAAATAGAGTGTTTTTTTGGAATCTTAAACGAATAGGCTATAAAATAAAAGCATAAAAGAACTTTCGAAAATTTTCACCAAACCGGCGTATTTTGGGTATAGTTACATACCTTGCCGGAAATATTTAAAAAGTAGTTTTATTAGTAACAAAAATGTTGAGAACTACGTATCGTTATTACTAATAATTAAAAAATATCACATTATATAAGTACTTTAACTTATAGAATCTTTTCCAAAAACAAAGTCCTTCGAAAATATACAGCACATACCATTGATGCTAGTTGATTGTACGTTCACAATGAAGATATCAATTAACACATTCTCTAAGATACTTCTCAAACAGCTTTAAGCAATAAAAACTGAATATTGAACAACTATCAATTTCATTCATTACTAACCCCAAAGCAAAATTATCACAATAAAAATTATCATTTCCACAATTTGTTTCAATTTCAAGCATAGTTATTGTTATTAGAATCCTTGGTGCGCATAGTAAATAATCATTGAATGTCCTTTAAAGCTCTTAAATATTCAAAATTTTAACCAGACTTATGCTGGTTTTATAAGCGACTAGAGAATTTTTTTCAATGGGAGTGAATAAATTTTTTTCACTGAATAACAATGCTAATATAAAATGTTTGTGGAAGATTATGGTACATTTGAGGTAAGAAAACACACACTTAATCGTTTTAATCAACATGTAAAAATACTCAAATAAACTGGTGATAGTAATGGATATTTACGCTTATAATACAAAAGTTAAAAAAATTAATAAATAAATGCAAAAACTAATAGCAAACGTAATACACCCAGGAACATTGAAAATAGCGACACAAGAAGGAAGCTAAGTACAATCGCGAAACTTTGCAAATAAGTACAGCGTAATGTGATATGCAAATGATCCAAGTTTTGTGCCAATACGCATGTTCATACACGCCGAGGTGGCGCTACAATCAGGAAGAGGGGGCTATATAAGCCAGCGCAAATTCGAAGATTCATAAACGTGACGATTACCCGCCGATTGTAGGAAGACTTTGGGAAGCGAAACATGCCAGGTAAATGTGCTAGAAGACATTTCTCACAGTTAAGAGAGCTTGAGACAGGTCTGATCATCGGGATGAAAACTGCAGGCTGGTCGACGCGCCGTGTTGCTGGCCAGGTGAATCGTACGGAGTGTGCCGTTAGAAATTGTTGAGAGCAGTGGACACGAGAAGGTACCCACGCGCGGAAAACCGGGACTGGAGCGACCAGGAAGACCATGAGGAGAGAGGATCGAAGGATCGTGCGGCAAGCACTTGTGGACCCCACAGTGACTCGTTCAACGATATGAGCAGACGTAGGCGTAGCTATTGTTCCACAAACAATTTCCAGACACATTGCAGAAGCAAATCTTAAATCCAAGCGCCCTTTCCGTGTACTCCCTTTAACACCGGCAACTGCGTTTACAGTGGTGCCAAGGCAGGTCAATGTGGAATGTCACAGATTGGCAAAAGGTTGTGTTTAGTGATGAATCCCGGTTTGTTTTGGGGACAGATGAAACCGTGTACGGGTGTGGAGGCACCTTGGTGAGCGGTACAACCCCCCACCACCACTGTTCTACGTCACACTGCCCGCACAGCTGATGTAATGGTCGGGGGCCATAGCCTATGATAGCCGGTCCACTTTAATTGTGATGCGTGGAACCTTAACGGGCCAACGTTACGTTGATGATATTCTTCGACCCCATGTAGGACCTTTCCTAAATGGTCTCCCAGGGGCAATTTTCCAGCAAGATAATGCTCGTCCACATACAGCAAGAATTGCTCAAGACTTCCTACGTCATTTTCAGACTCTTCCATGGCCGGCCCGCTCCCCCGATTTGTCCCCTGTAGAGCACGTGCAGGACCAGCTAAAACGATACATGCCATCGTGTCACTCTGTACATGATTTAGAGTTGGCTGTTCAAGATTTGTGGGCCCATATGCCTCAGGATAAAAGGTGTCTAATCAACTCAATGCGGGACCGTGTGGCGAAATGTATTGCAGCTGGAAGTGGTCCAACGCGCTATTGAAGTTGCCCAGTATTTGTGTCGTTGCACACCCTGTATTCGTTTAATTGTCTTGTTTTTGAGATCAAGTGAATCTCTCATCTGTGTCATGTGTATTAAATTTCATTTCAATCTGATGCTTTCTTCTTGGGTCGCTATTTTCAATATTCCTGAGTGTATTTTTTAAAAACTTTATCTTACACTAGCACATAAATTAATAAGAGACTGCAAAATAATTTGAAATTGAAGATATCATTTGCTTTTAACACTAAAGATTCTCCAAATTTTCTTTGTCTTATGCTAAAACTAAATAAATAGTTTTGAAATCAAATTATCACAATTTCCCAACAACTTTTTTCGAGAAAGAATCTTTTTCTGTGAATTATTCTATGCCATTCCCTCTAGAAAATGTCATGCAACACAAATATCCCTTTCATCACTTTTGTTGAGTTTAATTTCTGTGATAGACTCTATCTCCTGTTATGACTCCGAAGCTGGCATATGCAAAGAATTAAAAGTTTCAACTCAATTACATAAAAAAAAACAGGCTGTCTAGAACTGCTTGCCTTTTAAGTTTTCCCCGTGGGAAAAAAAGATTAAGAAACTTCGTGTTTGTACAAACTTAATACAGAACATGAAACTGTTTTGCAGATACATTTGTAATTTTCTTAGCCTGCGGAACCCCTATGGTTTTTTTGTGGAATCCCAAGGCTGAATAGAACACAGTTAGAAAACCACTGGTCTACAGAAACTCTTACAAAACAGATCATACACAATTTCTTTAAAAAACATTTTATTTAATATTATTTTTAATTTTAACAAGATTTAAATTAACATTCTTATAACAAGCAACTTTCGGATTAACAATTTGTTTCTTTAATTTCAAGCAGATTTCTGCATCTGCAATGAAACTCAATAAAAACAATCCATAAACATGTTTCATTTAACACATATAAGACATATACACATATGAGATATTGTATGTTTTTGACGAAATCTATCATGTAAATTTTTTGTATTCATTTGTTAGATAACAGTTTATACATGATGAAAGACTTGGTTTTGATGAAAAAGTTTCCCATTTCAATTTAGAATTTTAAAAATATATATATGCATTGAATTTTGAATGTGTCTTTCTCTTCTATAACAAAATAAGACAAGCTTATTTTAATACTTGTTCATTTTTTAATTAAGAGGTGTTGGAGAAAATTAATATTCTAATTATGCCAAATTTATTTTCAACCATTAGAAGTATTAATTGCTCATACACAGATTAATGTATAATAAACAAAAATTATACATGTATAGCTTAATGCAGCTTTCTATATAAAATTACATTCATAGAAAAGCATTCTGGTTATAATGAATATTTAAAAAATTTCAAAAGGAATTTAATAAGTCGAATTCTTCAAAAAAGATTGAGTGAACCAACATTTTAGAGACTGAAGTAGAAAAACTAAAACACAAAAAAATTAAACTCTTTATTATTAACTATAATGTATCATAACTCATTTAATATTTTACTGTTGAAATCTCAACTAATTTAGCAATTTAAAAGCTAACGAAAAAAAACGTCCATTTTTCTTGCTGAATTACATTATTGTTTTCAGAACTCTTTTAAGTGAATGGTATTAAATTCTAAAATAATCCAAATTTCAATTTACACCAAAAAGGGTGCCAATTATATAAAATAAATTTTTCCTATTTTTTAAAAATTAAGACAGTTAATTTCTTTTATTATTAGGGGAGTCTTATCTTTGCTTTATAATCTGCTGCTCTTTGGACTGAGACTTTGTTAATGTAAAATAAATGAAGATACAATGAGAAAATATCCAGATCTACATAATTAGAAGCAAATCCAAAAAATCCTTGATTTAAATTTAGTAAAATACATATCCTAGCAAGAATAGACAAAATACTAAAAATTTCTGGATTGGTTAAATAATTACACACAATCACAATAAATATACTTATACTAAGTAATCACTATAAAAAAAACTTGTCTTGTTCCCTTTTTTTTTTAAAAAAAAAGTAAACTCAATACATTGGAAAAGTTGATGAAAATATTTGCACATAGAAATATAGAATAGCATTCATTAAATAACAATTTATCAAAATATAAATTTTAGATTAAAATGTTATTAGATAGACAATTTAAAATATTGGTTGTTACATAGAAGGTTCAATGTTTGCATTTTGATTCCTTTAGGAATACATAATTCCTTAAAACAGAAATGAAAATCACAATTTAAACCTTTATCAGTAAAGAATCAGTAAATCAAGGACGTTTGTTTCATAGAATATTATAAATATACTATGGCAATTTTTTTTTTGCATACAACAGAATTAGATTTCAAAAAAAAAAAAAAAAAAAAAAAAAAAAAAAAAACGAATGATATAACACTTTCAAAAGTACTTTGGTGAACATTAATTGATACATAAAAATATACCGTATTTTTTTTTTAAAAAAAATCAAATAATTTCTGATTAAATTTCCAACATAAGACATTGATATTTGACAATGTATTCAAAATTAATAGGAGGCAAATCACTTAATAAAGCATTTATATATGTATACAAATTCAATAGAACTTTCAAATAACTACATATAACAAGATATAAAATGACAAATGTTGAAATACTAGAATTAAATAAGTTCATTATCCTTTTTATTGAAATGCATTGGCATAAACTGAAAACAAAGAAAAAGAATAACTGATCTACAAAAATTGAGAACATATATACATATAGGAATTACACCCAAACTTTCCAAATCTAGTCATAAAAGAAAATAAATCTACCAACAGGTATTAAACAACTGTAAAAACAAAATTTTCATAGAAGTATATAAATAATGCAAATTTAATTTTTCTCTTTACACAACATTAACAATTAGATATACAAAAATACAACCTACATTTTTAATGCTTTTTTATAACTTTCTATTGCTCACAATTGAAATAATAGAATCATATTTCTATTTCAGAAATTTATCCTTTTTGCCACTTCAAATGTTTTTATTTATACTTATTTACAAATTCTGAAACATTTCCTTCAATTTCATGAACCACAAACCCTCCACAGAACACTGGTTCAAATAATTTCTCAATGCATATATAATCTTGCATTCTTAAAAATACTTTTAATAAAATTTTTACACATCCAATAACAATGCAGTAAAACTATTTGAAAGTTTTTAGACTTATATCTAAAATAACAAACTGTGCTCCAACAGGCTCAATTCCTTCTTAAAAAATATTTTTAATAAATTTTTTTACAATATAGTAAATCCATAAGAAAAATTTCAGATTTACATCTAAAATAACAATTTTATATTTGTAAAATAAATACAATTTATTTTATTAAAAACCAAAATAAAATTTTCAAAAAAATCAGAGCTTAAAATGTTGTAAGTTAATTTAAATACATATGAAATTAACAAGATAAGCATTCACTTTCTTCAATTTAGTAACTTACTTAGCCAAATACTCATTTTTATCATCTCATGTGAAATTAAATTCCATCAATTATGAATATAGCATAGCACATTTCATTCTGATTTAATAACTAAATAATCATAAATAATAATTTTACTTAAAATACATTTAATTATTATAAAGAATACATTTTTGTATTCAAACATTCATTTCATATATTTTTATATTAAATTTATACATTTTTAAAAAGGTAAATTAAATTATAATACATCAAAGGTAAATGAAATAATTAAAACAAAAGGTAGAGATTGAAAATTTTGCTATGGTTCAAGAACTCAATAAAAAAACAAAACATTTATAAAATGAATACAAGGAATTCATTATATACAAAAGAAAATATAATTAATTTTAAAAGTTCAAATAAGATATAACATAGAAAGTACTTCTTTCTAAATAAAGTTTGACATCTACAGTCATTTAATTATTTACATGGGTTTCATAAAAAAATTGCAGTGTAATTTGATATATTACAGACATAATTATTAAACATGAATAAGAGTTTTCATAAATAATTCAACCTTCAATAAGGAATACTTTTTTAAATACTAGTTATGTGTTTCACTTAACACAAAATTAAATCTGTGGAGTGCTACAGGCTAAAAAAATAATTCGTATATACCTATTATGAACCCAGGCTTTTCAACACATTTTAAAAAAGCAACAAAAGAATCATAAAATGTTGAACAAAGGAAATATGTCTGGCAAAAGTTTAAAAGATTTTTTTTTAACTAACACACACACATATACATAAATATATATAATGTTAAATAAACAGATATATATTATTTAGTAACATACAAAGGTCATGTATTTTTTTATAACCCTTTTCCCAAAACTTTAGAAACTAGACATTATCCCAACTTTCATATCATGTATAACAGAGTTTTCAAGTCTTTATTACTTTTTAAAAAATTAAAAATAAAATGTGTTTTCAGTATTTTCACTCTCAAATTTTCTTTAATACTACACAGTAATAATAATAGATTTATCCACATCTTATAAGTTCACATATTCAGTACGAAAAATTGCACAAAGTAATACAAGTTACAAATTTTGAGTACTCAAAATTTTGGGATATGCACATACACACAAATAAGAATTAATAATTTTTTTACAAAAAACAATTCCTCAAAAGTCCTAACACAAAAGCAAAATCATCCATATCATAAGAACATTTTTGAATTAATTTTTGCTACATTGAATAATATACACATGCATGTAACACTGAAATCAAAGTACACAAAGAGGGAAAAATAGTTTAGAAATCTTGCAGGAAAATTAGTTTATCTCATTAAATAATCGCAGAAACAATAAATAATTTGCTACAAAAAGGCTTTTAATTTAACTTTACAAAAACTATATTGTCTAAACAAATATTTTTACTTCTTAAATTTTGTAAAAAACTGATAATGTCCTGTGATGGTTATTAGATATATTTTTGAGACAATTTTCAGAATATTGAAATTAAAACATCATCATTATAAGAAAATGCCTAACTTTTGAATTAAATAAAGCTATTTAAAGATTATATGTGCGCTAAAGTATAATGCCCGTTCACTTATGGTTATCTAATTTTGAGAATGCATTTCTCTCTATCTTTCTTAAATAATTACATGAGAAAATTCACAAATCAGAAAACAAAAACAGAAAAAAAAACAGCCATAGAATAATTTAAATGAGATTCACATTTAATAGATAAATATCATAAAAATATTCCACATCAATGTGATTTATTCAAATATACAGAGCACATTTCTAAAGAGCAGACAGACAAAAAATAGATTATTTAAATATGAATCCCAACTAACATTTATCACATATTTTTCTGCATCTTAAAGCTTACATAAACATAACACATTTTAAAAATATCACAAAATAAATGTATTGCATCAGCTGAACATCACGGCAACTTTTACAATTACACAAGCTGCATAGTATTTATATATAACTCATTCATATTACAATTTTAGCAAATGTATTGACATTGATACAAAACTATCATTCATTTGTGTATACTCTGATATACAAGCACAATTTACTTATTAAATTTCTTATGAAAAATGCATAGTTAACCACAAAACAAAGCTTGTGGTTTGACATTTATATCACATATAATACACCACAGAAAGCCTGCAGACAAATATTAATAATTAACAGTACAAAAATAAGACGTGTACACAGAACACATTCATAAAAGGACCTGAATAATTACAACTACACATGTACAATTCAAATTTAAATATTCTTTTTTTAATACTTGATAAAATAGAGAACATTCCACTTTTAACACTTTTCAATATTTATTACACGAAATCATCCTAAACACTCAAAACATATGTAAGTTGGAATCCTTTTTTATCAAGGCACAATACTGAGAATTAAACCTCACTCTAGTGTGAATCAAATACCACATTTAAAACAGATTATTTGCAATACTTTCTATCAATAGTTATAGAATTCTTTCAATATTAATGTCATTGAAATGTTTATCAACAACAAAAATAATCTTAAAATCTGTGAACTTAAAAACAATTTTTAATCATGAATAACTTACAAAAATTTTATTAATTTAAAAAATCTTTAAAATAAAGAGCCATAATATCTATATTATTGTAAATGTTATGAGAAGAAAAATGTGTCACTATAACATAATTTTATGTGAAAAATATATATCTTGAATTAAGGATTTCATAATGTTCAAAATATTTCCATCTTCATTTTAGTGATGAAACCTATTTTTACAGTACATATACAGTCGAACCTCCATTTAACGAAGTTGCTAAATTTTGAAAAAAAGTTTGTTACATGGAAAATTCGTTACATCGAGATTCATCTTTTAATATACTTTAGAAACCACATATAACAAATTTTAAATTCATAAACACAATATATTACTTAAAAAAGTAATTATTCATTTTTTAAAAAATTAATATCTATTCATATATATCTTACTCATCAAAAAGAAATCTGCAAGGAAAACAAGAAAAAAAAAAACATTGTGCAGGAATACACTGTATTTTCAACTTTAATAAATAATTTTATATTAAAACTAATGAATTATTTATCTACATTTTCTGGTTTTAAGACTACAAATAATTTTAAACATACATTATTTTATAACCAGTATATACAATTTTATGCATACACTACCCCATGCATCCTTAAAAATTTAATTACTGATAAAATCTGTCAGTTTTATTTGAGTTTTTTGTTTGAAAAATTGTAGCAATTTCACTGCTCTAGGAGAGTTAGTAAAAACTGATAAAACCAGTTCAAGGTCATTGATCACCATAAAATGTGGGGCTAAAAGAGAGAATAATTTGAAAAATGTCCTGAAATGTTTTTAAAATAAGGAAGGAAAAAAAATCTAATCCCAAGGTTCATTAAACAGAAAATTCACATCACTATTTGGAGGTTATTTTACAAAGAAAATAGTAAAATGTGGATTTCCAGTAAAAAGTTCATAAAATAGAGGTGCATTTTATGGAGGTTCGACTGTATAATATTTCATGTTCTGCAATAATTATATTTTAATGAACACACATTGTTGACCAGCAATTTTACACTCAGGTTATCTAATGTCAAAAGCTATAATTCCATAATGGAATATGAAAATGTAATGGTATATAACAGATTTTGAAAATATATTCCTAGTCTAGGGTTTAATAAATTGAAATTCATAATACAAAAGCAAACTTAAATTAATTAGTAATCGGGCATAAAAACATGAGTGAACTTGTGATTAGTCAATAACATGCAAAGAAATTCATGGCTATTTACTGAAGCTTCTGCTCCGTACAAACGTTTTTGAATAATGAAATTTTAGAGCTAAAAATCTCATAATACCTAATTTTTAAAAATAATAAATTTCAGATAAATATGAAAACTAACTATAACAAGTAAGTAACATTTTAAAAATATGCTTTAACATTATTAATGAATAAGTTAAAACTGAAATTCCCTCCATATCAAAACTATTAAAGTTAACATCACTTTAAACAAATTAAATATGGTTTGTTTCATGTAGTAAATATAATACAAATTTTAATATTTTTCATTAATTAAGAATTTTTTTAAAAAAATTTATTTATTGGAACAATTTATAATTTGTGACCAACTGCCCAAATTTAAATCATTATTCATGTTAATATATTATTTTATGAACAGCACAATATATTTCAGAATTTTGAAAATTGTTCAGTTAAAATGTCATTTAGAAAAAAAAAATTAATTGAACAAAGTCACAACAGTGAAATTTTAAACAAAAATGCTTCTAACAATAAATCAAAATTATGTATTTAAGAACATTGCATAAAACTTCGATTATTAAACAAATATTATGACCTTTTTTAAAACAGACATATGATTAATTCAAGAAATAATTGCTTAAATTAGTGTAAGAAAATACATAATAAGATAAACCACAATTTATCTTATTTAAAGATATTATACAATATATGAATCCTTCCATAGAGATAAACCAAAGTTTGAAATATCCTACAAACAAGAGAGTATTAGAATATATAAATATTTCTTCAGAGTTGAAATATCAACATAAATAAATGCAATAAGAAAAATGCAATCCATAAATGCTTCAAAACTTTAATCCTCTTATAAGGGTTATTATATATATATCAAACATACTGAGGACAGACTTGTAATAAGGCTCCTGTGCTTTAAAAATTATTGCTCACAAGGCAAAACTAAAATGGAAACGATGATTTCAAAATGAAATTGCTATTTACATATTAACACACAATATAATAAATAAATAACAAATTGGTTTTAGTTTTCATCTACATGTTTGGGAATTTTCTCGACATATTCTTCGAGTCATATCAACCTGTTGAAAAAATAATTTTATTATATTTAACTTATTAGAAACCAAAAATTAACAAATAATTTGAAGAGTCTGGAATATAAATTACTACTAATCAAAATATAACACAAATCATTTTCAAAAAATTCTGAAAAATAGCACTACACTTCAGGGGTGGGATGAAGGGAATGGTACATAAAAATTTGCTGAAAATTTGTACAGCTATTCAAATACTTTTAAAAACTACTACAGAGCTGTTACATAAAAAGCTGTGATCTTATTTTAACATCTTATCAAAATATTCTATTGTCTTCATCTTCAGAAAAAGTTAAAAACTTCAAGACCTTTCAAATTACTTTAAAAAAAAATAAAAATTTATGAAGTGCCTATAGATGCCAAATCACAAAGAATTTTATAGGATTTTAAATTCTTTATTGCAAATTTTATGAGAAACCTGTTAAAAGAAAAAAAGGTATATATATCTGTAATAAGATATTAACTAATTAATTAAGATTATAATTTTAATTATATATATATATATATATATATAATTAAAATTATATATATAATCTAGTTCTAATTTATATTTAGTAGTTAGAAAATTTTATTTTGTTCACATACAGTGTGATGAAAGTTATAAATTTTCTTAGTGTGTTTCTTATTTCTTTTGACAATTGTATATTATCTTTAGATATTCAATTTTGTGAATACTTTCTCGTCAATATTACTTCAAAATGGTGTAACCAAATTTATTTTCCTAATTTTCAAATTAAATACTAAGTTTAGACATAAAATTCAATTCTGGAAAATAAATACAGATGCATACAATTAAAAATATTAAGCAGTTTATAATGAAATATTATAAAAGAAATAGATGCCTAAGGACAACTATTGAATTAAAGTATAAGTTATGAATCATTGACACAAATTCCTATTTAACTACCTCATCTTTAATTTTAATGAAAATTATTCAGAAAAAGAACAAGAATTTATAGATCAACTTTAGACTAATATACCTAACAAAAATATTTGTACGACCTAGCAGGTGTAGAAATATATTAAAATAAATTATACAAAATTAACTTAAAGGCATTGGGACATATTATAAATTACTAAGATATAAAGGAGAAAAAACTACAAATAACTCTTACCAATGGTTCCAATTCTCTTTCACTGACCAAATCAAATTCTTTAATAAAATAATAAAACTGTTTGTAACAAGTGTTTACATGTGCTTCCTGTTGAGAAACATAAAATACTTGACATATAAAAAAGACAACTATTTTATTGACATCACAAATATTTTTTTAAAAACTGATGCATTACAACAAGATTAAATATAAACATATTAAAAAAACTAGCTTTTTTTAAAATGGAAATAATTCATGCCTTGAATTATATTTATACATTGTTATCTCTACACATAAGTCAAAAGTTTAAGTGAAAAGTAAGGATTAAAAGATTAGAACAACATATATGAGTATCAAGCTTTTGACAAATGAAAAATTAAGTACAAAAGAAGAGGCTTTTCAATAGAAAATTTGAGCTTATGCATCTTTGGAGAAATAACATGGATTCTCTCATGCTCATTTTTTCACATGGTAATTGAATGAGTAGAGGCCCAGTGGCAGAGTATATCACACTTCCACACCACAGGTCCGGGGTTCTATTCTCAGGCTGGGCAAGGTTAAATCAGCCTCTCATCCCTTTAGTGGGTCGATAAATGAGTACCAAGCTTGCTTGAGGACTAACACTGGGGGTTTAGCTTCAGACTGACCATTTGATCAGGACATCTGCTCATGCACCTCAGCACTCAATGGTCACTTATACTGAGATGGGCACAGTAGGCCTTGGCCCTCAAGGACTGTTGTGCCACTGAATTTAGTTTAATTGAATGAGTTGCGTAAGACCAACATCATGTGAAGAGTTATGTTAGATCAACTGGCAACAATCTGTAGTTATCTTTAAACAGCTTCAAATATAAATATGAAAATCATTTAGACATGATTATGGGGAGTTTTAAATGCATGCATTTAATAGGTCTTATATGAAAGCTTTAAACAGGTTAATACAATTCCTTATATTTGAATGTTTTTGATTTCAAAATATAATAAAAGATGTGTTTCAATAAGATTATCATTTTTATAAATATACAGAATAATTTAAAACTTACAAGTAAACCAATAAAAAAAAATTAAACTTCTAACAGATTTAATAAAAATAAATTACCGTAAAATCTGGCGTATAACGCGCACCCATACTATAAAAAGCTGTATTTTTTAATTTTTGGTTATATCAGCCGTATAACGCGTACCCCTATTTTTACAAAGAAATCTCAAATGTTAGTAAATAATGATTTTATGTTTTGAAGTCACTTATACGAGGTATTACCCCAGACTTTTGAAAAAATGGTATACTTCTAGAACTACAAAGCTTTTAGTTCATTGAAGGGATGTCATTCCATTTAAAAAATCAGAATTTCAATGTGTGAGAAATAAAATTCTTTTTATGCGCTCATCCCTTTTGCTATTTTCAAAGCTCTCATTTTTAAACCCAGCCTATAACATGCACCCTTAAATTTGTTTGAGTTAAAAGTGCATGTTATATGCCGGATTTTCCTGTATATACATTCTGATACTCTTCTGTTTCCCCTATTGCTAATAACTTGAAACTATAAAGCCCACATAGTCAAAGTAACAAATTAAACTGGGCTTGAAAATTAAAGCAATTAAACAAGTACAAAAATTACATTTTAAATTTACACATACACAAAATTTACTTACAGCTCCAATAGAAACTATTCTGTCAAAATGATGAATGTAAACATGAACAAATACTCTGAAAAGTCTTGTTAAAATCTTTTTGCATGTAGGAATGAAAGAGCGAGGAAATGGTTTATCTGAAATTAAATATAAATTTGATCTCTGAAATAAGATATAAAGTTATTTTATGAAAATTTTTTTTAATAAACTAAGCATTTAAATAATTAGAATTCTTACTTTTTATCAGAACTTTAAAAGTTTAGGAATTGTAATAACAATTTTTATTTAATGAAAAGGAAATACTTCTGTATCCTTATAATCACAATTTATAACTTGCTTAAAGTGCATTAACAGTCAGCTATTCATTTTTGGATTTTCCGCTTTAATTTTTTAAAAAAATTAATTACATTTAAATTTAAAATACCGTATTTTCCTGTATATAATCCGCAGCGGCGTATTATCCGCAGAGCCCTTTTTTTCGAGTAAAAAATCGTATAATCCGCAGCGTATATTCCGCGACAGTTTTGGCGGCGAATAATCCAAAAAATATAAATTGCCGATAAGGAGACACATAAAATAAAAATATAACTAAAAATAGAAGTAAGAAATTGTTCAGAGGACAACATTTATAATAAAACACATCTATTTAAATATATATCATAATATATTTTGTACGATAATCTCAATAAAACAAAATTCTCTGCTACTGCCATCTATGTTTTAAGTTAAGCAAAACATTGCACACGGAAAAAAAATTTTTAAAATTAAGATCCCCCTTTTACACTTATATACACTTTTCGAAATAAAAATATCTTGAATGATGAAAAAAATTTATTAACAGTTAAAAAAAGCCTTCAAAATCTGATTCATCAGATTCGGAAATGAATAAATTTATCAAATCTTCGCGTAACACATCCGAGTCACTCGATAGTAAAGACTCTTCATCGTCAGAGTCATTTTTTGACAATAATATTACATTTTTTCGGAGCGTTCTTTACTGTAGTTTCAGCCACGTCATTCCATGTTTTCAGGACCCAGCGGGTGATATTTTCATATGATGCCCGCTTCAATTTTCCGTTTTTGTATAGTTTTTTTTTTTCCATCGGACATCCACTGTTCCCATAACTTTCTAACTTTGGATTTGAACGATCTATTAATACCGACGTCTAAAGGCTGCAATTTTTTTTTTGTCAGTCCTCAGGTATTATGGCAATTTTTTGCCGATGCGGACTTGAGCATTTTTTACGTTTTTCACTCACATGTGATTTCATAGTCCATAATTAAATATGCTTTTGGACGAAAAAAGAATTTTTCGCGTTTTCTCAGATAGTCTGCAGCCATGACAACATGATTTGCTCATTCATCCAGCCATTTTCATTCGCACGAATTTCCACATTTAGGAAAGTTTTCTTTTGGGAGCATTTTTCTTTTAAAAATTAACATCGGAGGCAATTTCAAACCATTTGCAGCACAGCATAAAACTACGGTAAATGACATTCTTTCATTTCCAGTAGTATTTACGAATACTACTTGCTCCTTGAGCGTCGGCACGGTCCTGGTAGGTGGAATATCAAATGATAATGGAACTTCGTCCATATTATATATATATATAAATCAAATCCTCTGTAAAATTATTTTCAACAATAATTTGCTTGCAAAATGTCAAAAAGTCGTCAGATTTTTTTCCCCAGTCATCAGGTAATTTCTGTCCGACCGTTGAACGACTATGAACGACTAAATTGTTTCTCTTCATAAACCGGTAACACCACGTGGGCCCACCAGAGAAGTTAACAATATTCATTTCGCGTGCAATAACTCGGGCTTTCATTCTGATGCTAACTGTCGAGACAGCTTTCCCATCGTCCCTTTCTTTTAAAATCCATTTATTTATTTCTGCCTCTAATTCTGGCCAGTGAGGTTTTCCACGACGATCGGCCCTTTTACGTCTATCGCAATTTTCGAAGTTAGTCTTGTTCCTTCTCCACAAAACGAATATTCGATTCGTCAACGTTGAAAAATTTTGCAGCTTCTCGATTTCCGACTTCGTTAGCTTTCTCTACAGCGTTTAATTTGAAGTCTGCAGTATAGCTAACACGCTTACGCTTCATCATGATAAAAACTTTCAAAGGATGCAACACCTCTAGTCAAGACAAAGTTGTAAATGATGCCAGCGACTTGTAACTGCTATTTCCTTCCGAGGAACTGAATTTGTTCTTGAAAATAATTGGACAAAAACTAATTATGGCCGTAATACGTCAGCCGAGTCGTGAAAGCACCATCTATTATTTATTTTATAAAACATAAACAGCATTTCTTTCAAAACTTTGTTAACTTTTCTGATGGAGAATGTTTTTTCTCAGATAATCCGCGGTGGCATATAATCCGCACAACGAAATTTGAAACTTTTTTAACACATAATCCGCGGATTATATACAGGAAAATACGGTACTTATGGCTGAAAAATTAATAATTCTTAAAAACAAAAAAAACTCACCAACAGTTACTGGAAAAATTTCTTCATTGTTTATATTACTTTCAATCCAATCCATCAGTAAAGAAATATATTTGTGCGCAGGTAAAGGAGTAGGTCTCTTATATTGTACACCATCTGCCCATAGATATTCAAACCTAGAAAAATTAACAAGGTACTTAAAATAATGATCAATATGTAAGATGTATACACCATGCTAATTTTTTTAGAAATGGACAATAATACACATATACATTGTGGTATGATATATTAAACCAGATTACATGATGACACAACACAAATCATATAAAATAAAAAATATAAGAACAGTTTAATAAATTTCAACAGATAAATAATGCAGCAGTATGAATTTAATACTTTTTAATGACTTATTTCACGCAAGACTCAGAAAATTTTAAAATAAATTTCACAAAATAATTTAGGTGACACAATTTCAATGATGATAATGATGATGTTGTATCCATAACGGAACCAAATCAGATAGTACAATTTTATTGACAGTTTAAAGTAAATAAATTATTTCATTTAAATAAAATTTATTAATGAAAGCACAAATATTTTATCCCTACAATAAAAACATTCACATACAAATTAAGCATACATCCAATAGCTACTTTCATAACATATTCAAAAAAATTATAAGCTGCAAAATATGAACCAAAATATTTAAAATTGTTTCAGTGATCTTTATAGATAAATGTCTGAGATGTCCATGAATGAGAAATTACCAAAGATTAAAATATATTAGACACATACAAAAATTGCATAAAATAAATTAAACTTCAAATACAACTATTTGACAATTTCTTCATTTCTACTTTTGTTATTTCAAAAATCCTAATAAATAGCACAAAATAAACAAAATATCTATGAATTAATTCTAAGTAGTGTTAGACTCTATGAATTTCACAATAAAAATCAATCATAAATTTTAATATACCTTGGTCCACCAGACATGGTAGGACAGCTTTCTTCTGTGCAGGAATCAATAACAGTGCCATAGATCAAATTGATACGATTAAAAAAGTCAACAACTATATAAATAAAAGGTAAAATAAAAGGTGATGAAACAATAACATAACAACAATACAAAACAAATAGTAATACTTCACATCAAAACATAAATACTGAAATGATCAATATGAGCACTTGTCATAAAAATTTTTTTTTAGTTCTATTATTTCTCTCCTCCCCCTCCCCCCAATATTACCTTGAAAAATAAATCCAATGCACACAAAAATTATTTTTGCTTAGCATCATATAGCATGAAGTGTCTGAAATCAGCTAAATGTGTTTTTTTTTTCCTACCACATTTCCCAAAATTCTCTTTTAATTGACCTCCACTCTCTCTCTCATGAGTTTTCTTTCAAAATTCCATCTCCATAACACATCTGATGTTATTGTATCATATATAACAAGAGATAGAAAACATAACATTTTTTAAATGAATTTATCAAATCATAAGCAGATTTACAAACCATATATTGTACGGGATGGACTTACAGTAAACTATAAAACTGATATTTGCAAATGAAAATTATTGCCCTGTCCATTAGCATCTATATGTACCTTCCATCAATTTCTTTCCTTTTAGTTATATATATATATGCACGTGTGTGTTGTATTAAATAAAACAACATTCATAGATATATGATGTAAAGACAACTTGCAGTTCTCCAATACATTTAAACTTTATATAAAATATCTGAACTGTCCTAAATACATATAAATGGTAAAAGAGTATTACAAACAATGAAAAATCCTTATTATATTTTAGAGATAACCTCTAATTACAAATAGCAATCAATATGTGGCAAATATGAATCATGACAAGTACAACATTCAAGAAAATAAGTATTTATATATCTATCTTAATAATTTCAATACAGAAAATATTAATAGAAGTAGAAATCTAAATCAAACTGTCTACCTGCTTTTAATTATTATATAAACATCTAGGAATGAACACAGATCATACACACTATGAATATAGTTTAAAACATTTGATGCAGGAAGATCTTATTAAAAATTAAAATGCTTCATTCAATATAAATTATATCATACCACCGCGACATTAATATATACAATAAAAATGGAAGTATGAATTTAGAAACTTTTGACAGCTAGATCTGAAGAAAATTAACTCCTAAATCAGAAGAGGACTGAAAGGAAAATAAAGATAAAAAAGCTTCAGAATCATGAAAGTGCTTTGAATGAAATTTTGCACTTATAAACTGAAATATTTTGATTGTTATACAAATATAAGTGGAGATTCTGATATTTCAGATCATAATAAGGATTAATTCAAGCCTCCAATATGACACCAATTTTTAAAAAAATGTGGCAAACGGAAAGCAAATTAAATATATCTTTGGTCAGTGATTGGTATGCAGTCTCCATCTTAGCAGCAAACTAGGGTGTAATAAATTATTCAGATGCAGAGTTCCAAAGCTTACCTAGTCACATCCAAATGGTGGAATGCTGAATCAAAAAATGTGACTAAAGTATCTGAAAATGTATGTGGTGCTGCTGAAATATGAAATAGTATCAAGACAATTCTTTTAGTAAGAGATTAATACCTGAATTTTCATAAAAATTAGACTTTAAGGTACATTTCTTTGAATAAAAACATTGGATAATTTCATAAGTTATATTAGATAATAGATCCATCTTAACGGGGTTAAAAATGAAAAAGATGTTTATCCTTTTTTCAGTTTTGTTCATTAAAGGTGAAAAGATAAAGTTGGATAAAACTACAAAACATTGCTAATATTACAACAACAATGAAAAAGAAAGTGTGTGTTTGCATGTGTGTGAAATATGAATATTTTGAATTTACAGGCTTCCAACTTTTTTTTTTTTTGCTCAACAAGTCCCAAACTTCACACTTAGAGAAACATTGGTTAAATTATAAAAAAACTGACAAAAATAGCAAAATTTCTCTTTTTTAAAAAAACTGCAAGAGTTATAGGCAAGATGTATTTCTTTTTATTTGATTTGTTTTTTACTTTGCTAGGCAAATATGCTTATACAATTAAATATTGAGTTACTTAAATAAAACTTCCTTTATGATAAATTTTTGTTATAATTTTTATAATAGAAATTTCTAACACCACAATTATTTTTAAAAAAACCATCGAAACTATTTTACTGTGTTTTACATAAATTAACTCTTCATGCTACATTAAAAGGGTCAACTATAATATCAAAAAACTGCATTAAATTACTTGTAATCTAACAATTTTGCACCAAGTTTATACTTTTCTAATAGGATCACATTTTGTGGTCAAGAGGTCACAAGTATTTTAGAGAAATAACAATACAATATTTTCATTGCTGAGGCAACTAAGTGGAAGATTCTAGTATCTTTCTCATAATATTTAACAACTAAAATGAAATTTAGATAAAAGCTCTCTGTACAACTTTAATAAATTAACACTTTCAAATCTAAAATCAATATACTATTTCTAAGAATAAAAATTTTTAGACATTTAAAAAACAAAAATTTAATCTATATATTTAATTTTTACTTTTTATCTAAGGAACAAAAACAGACATTCCACATTAGGTTGTAATTTTGCAAGAACAACTTTTTTTAGGGTCATTTGGATTTAAAAATTCACCCCCGTAGTAAATGTTATTTAACATGTACAGATTCTTACCCTACCCAGAAAATATAAAGTATTCTAACAAAAATTATTATAGAACATATCTGATGCAAATCAAAAATCAATATACTATTTCTAAGAATAAAAATTTTTAGACATTTAAAAACAAAATTTAATCTATATATTTAATTTTTACTTTTTTTATCTAAGGAACAAAAACAGACATTCCCATTAGGTTGTAATTTTGCAAGAACAACTTTTTAGGTCATTTGGATTTAAAAATTCACCCCCGTAGTAAATGTTATTTAACATGTACAGATTCTTACCCTACCCAGAAAATATAAAGTATTCTAACAAAAAATTATTATAGAACATATCTGATGCAAATCAAAAAGACAGCCAAACATTAAATACTATAATACAAATATATATATATATATATAATCAAAAGTTTTACCAAAAAAATATGTTTTCTCATATTTATAAATGTAAAATAACAAAATAATAATAAATATTAAAACATTACCATGAACAGCAAGCCAGTCATTTAAATTTTCACCCGGAGGCAATTTTACAGCTTCTTGTAGATTGACTGCAGAATCTAAAGAAGCTTGGGCTCTTTTATGAAGAGAATAACGTAGTGTGCCTTGCTGAAATTTTTTCTTGGGCCGAAACGTCTGTAAGAAAATTGTTTTTTTACTTGGCACACATAAACTAAAGCATTAATGACATCTATTAGAAATATTTAATATATACTGTAAACACAAAGAAATATTTAGAAATAATTAAGAAAAAAATTAATACTCTCTAAAGAAATGTTATAATCTAATAAATGAATATTCCTTTATACTGTATCATATTGGATACAACTAAAAAATAAATTTTACAGTTTTCTTGAACAAATTGAAAAAAGCTCATTCTCATCCATTAAATCATTGCTCAAAACTCTTTCCATTTCCAAGATTATTAAACAATTTTATAACAGTATCATAATAAGAAATGAATCTTATCAAACTTTTTCCCCCCAAATTTTCAATACTCTCAAGCATACAATTAGTAATAAAACTCAAAATATATGAATGTTATGAATAAAAACATTGCATTTAATTACAGCCCTGTTTTTTAATTTGAATGACCAGAACTCAATTAATGTAGAATCCATAAAACAATAATAAAAAAAGGCAAATTTTTCCCTGGAATCCAAAAATATAAAATTCCTAAGCATTGATTTTCAAAATACTAGTATCCTCATACTTTCTATAAATGATACATTAGCAATTGTACGCAAATATATATAAAAATAATACAGATATAAGAAAAATCCAATTATTAATTAATGTGACTAATTTTTTTACAATGAAAGGAAGGATGAAAAATTTAAGAAAAAATTATAACGTAAATATATGAAAAATTTTATTAATTCAAACAAATTTATACTAAGTACTCTTACATCCCTTTTAATTATTTACTTAAATTAATATTTTTTCATTGAATGCATTTTTTGTCAATATATCATTTTCTAATATATTGGAAATTTCAGAGCAAGAAATATCCTTCATATTAACTTTATGGTAAGTGCTGCAGCTGAAGTTTCAACATTCAACCTCGATTTCTGACTTGTTCAAAAATCATTACCAATTGAAAGAATTCTTTTAACTGCTGCATTAACTCCAGCACAAAGTAAATTCAACAAGAATAACTAAATTTTTATATGAAGTGTGTTCATTTTTTTAATGGTTAAATATTTCCATCCATCCTTTATTAATTTCAACATGCTGATTTTCCTACTGTTCTAACTTATCAGAATTTAAATATACATTCATTTTTCTAATTTCTTTAAAAAGACAATTGTCATTGAGTTTAATATCAGGCATTTCTTTCGATAAATGGTCAACACAATTTTCTTTAACAGCCCAATTTACTAGCGATGAAGTCAGAAACCACCATAAAAACTGTTATTTCCTGTGATATTTACCTCAGACCATTCTTTGACACATTGGAAACACATGTTTCGTAAAATTCCTGCATTTCTTTGATAAACTTTTTCGTTATGTCCAAATTTGATTCTTCTAAGTTGGACAATTTTCTTTTTATTATTAAAGAAATAAATTTTTTTTAAAATTGATTATTTATATTGAATGACAAATCATTCAAAATAAGACTAACTTCAGTAGCTGAAATATGTTTATCATCAATCTTTTGAATAGTTTTGTGGAAAATAGATGCCTGATTATGTACAAAATACATTAATATCTCTGATAATTCATACTGTACCAGCACAAGATGCATTCAGATTGGCCAAGTATCCCTGAATGCAGAGATTAACAGATTAGTTTTAAAATATTGAAAAGGAGGACAAGTAGGAGGACACTTTTTGAGAAAAGGATATAACCCTCAAAAGAAGGACTATTTTCATGTAATATAAAGCATCACCATATTCAATTTCTAAATCTCTCAAAAACTGTTGAAATTGCCAGTGATTAAGTCCTTTAGACCGAATAAAATTAATCACTTTTGTAGCAACAGTTATCATAAGTTCAAAGTTTGGAAAAGGAGATCTTTTGTAAGTGGATGATACAGTAAAAAGTCATAGTATTATTTCCCCCCACCTTCACATCAGATCTGAGTAATGTGGTTACTCCTATTTCTTCTCCAGTAATAGATTTTGCACCATGTGGAGTTATTTCACATATATTGCTGAAGTTTAACTCACATTTATCCAAAGTCTGTCAAATACAAATCTGTTTCTCGAGTTGTACTTTTACAACAACACTGACCATTTCCTCTACAATTGTGAAGTAACTATAAACCAACGGATATATATAAAAATGGCTACTTGAGCTGAATCCGCTGCATTCATTGATTCATCCATCACTACAGAATAAAAGTTAAATTTTTTGCAATTAAAATTTCAATTTTTTGAATATATCTGTTGCGTGATCCTCCATGCAATTATCTTGAAAATTGGCATTGTTGAGATAGTACGTAAGTACCAATCACACTTTTCCTTTAATTTTTTTTTTGTTATCATGGCTTGCCATTGAGCATTCCTTCAAAGATCATAAACGCTTCTGAATTTCAGAATTTGGAATGAGTGTGAGTAAAAAAGCTTAAAATCAACAGCATAAAACCTGCTTGTTAAAATATGCAGGATGTTTACAGCCTCCTGTCCCTTTGACAATTGATTACAACATTAGAAGAAATAGAATTATGTTCATTTAGGTTCACACCTAGGAGAGCCCCCACCCTTGGCGCGAATTACTTTGGTTGGCGATAATTGCGCCGTCATGGTAACCTTGCTTTTAAATTCAACATATGGCAACCCTAACTTTTCTAAAAAATTTTTTTTGTGGTAGCATTTCAAATTTCATTTTTTGTTGTTGGGCACTGGGTTGAAAGTATATGGATTGCGCTTGTAAGTGAATACACGTTAGAATTTTTTTACGTTATTGAATGCTAGAGGCAAAAAAAAATTGATTGAATGGTGTATGAAAGAAGGATTAATTGTACTTCAAAAAAGTTATGAATGTCCTAAATGTAATGAGCAAATGGGATTAAATGAACGAAAGAGTGTGTTGTTTTGGATGGATTTGAATGGAGATGTCGAAAAAAAAAGTGTAAATACGCATTATGTTTGCAGTATAAAGAAAGAATTACATTGGTTTTCCAATAG
Source organism: Trichonephila clavipes (assembly GCA_019973935.1). NCBI lineage: Eukaryota > Metazoa > Arthropoda > Arachnida > Araneae > Nephilidae > Trichonephila > Trichonephila clavipes. The sequence continues at coordinate 1,520,191 of BMAU01001371.1, read as the reverse complement.
TAAGTTAATCGGCAATAAAAACGTTTTCTCTCTGCGTAATCACACAGCCACGCAGAAGGCATATTCGACCATTACCTCGCTGAGTATTTATGGCGGCGCTCTCGATCACTCACTCAGCGATGAGACTTCAGAATTTTTTAAAAGCAGTTGTTACACACTTTACCTCCACTTGGGAAGGATCAACAATAAGAAAGTAAGTGCTGTTGTTATATTTTTTTATCTTAAATGTTAAATTTCTGTATTGTTTACATATATTTTCATTGCGCATCCATCTTATACTGCTATATTTACTTGTCACCGTTGTCGGGTTTGCTTGGCGCAATTTCGTTTTCTCTTGGCGCTTTTTCCGGTTTGGCGCCAAGGGTGGGGGCTCTCCTAGGAGTTTACCTTCATTTATTCTCTCTCTCCTCTATAATAATGGAATACAAGTCAACCAAGTTGCCAAGTCCCCTTTGACAAAGTATTGGCGAAAGATTGATATATCTGTTACACACTCTTTTCCGAAAATTACTCAAATTTTAGGAATAGTTATATATTTTTTTTATTTTAAAAATTATTTAAAATACTGTGAAATTTTTGAAAAATTCGTAATTTTCAGAATATTTTTTCACACATGTCGCTGAAAAATACTTAAATAACAACAATTAACAAAAAAACAAAACAAAAGATGACATTTTTTTAAGAAATTGTCTCAAATTTGAATGCAAGGCCAATACAATACAGGCAGGCCACTAAAATGCCTTCAGCGGGCCAATCATGGCCCGCGAGCCATGGGTTGAAGACCCCTAGTTTAAAGGAACACATTGTTTGTAAGAGAAAATATATGAGTTCATCAACCAATTGCTCAATTTAGTAATTTATAAATAGTTTCAAAATTATAAAAAGTAATAGGGCCGATACTTTCATATAATCATATTTTAGAACAAGGGTGCCAAACTCGCAGACCGCATGTGACCCACAATGAACATTTTTTTGGCCAGGCTATTTTATTGGGATACAATAATATATAATAAAATTTCTCCAGAAAGAAGAAAAATAGCTGCAGAGAAGAAAAGTCAAAATGTCAGGACGTAAACATTAAAATGTTCTTATTTTTTACCTATGTTTCTTGCAATGTATATATTATTCAAAATAAATTTACATTTTAATGAATATGGATTTTTTTTGTGGCCCACTTAAAGTTAAACCTTATTTGTTTGGCCCAAATTAGCCATTGAGTTTTACACCCTTGTTTTAGAAAGTATGAAGTTCCTATGCATTATATTTCCCCTTTATCTTAAAATAATGATACTTTCATATTAATGTCACCACAGCCAAACTGTGCCAAGCAAATCGAACCATAATATTAAACACCCATGTAGCATTATAATTTCATATTCATCTATTCAGTATTGAGCCTTTAATAACCATTTTCATTGCTTTCTTTTGTTGTTATGAGATCATGGCATGATTCCTGAGATGCAAATTTGGTTGCAGTGATGCTAATACACAAGTACCAAAAAAATCACAGACAATACTTAGTTCCATACCATAGTTAATTATGCTTCTGTATTTTTAGCTCGAAAATTTAATTAAAATTTTTTTAGAAAAAAGCATTTTTATTCAGAGAGTTTTACAATTGTATTACAATTTTTACAATGCATTTTTAAGTTTGATTAATCTTTATTACTGTTTTAAATTTACAGAAATAGCCATTTTAAATTATCTTACACACACAGTAAAATTTTGTATTTTTAGTGCTAAAATAACTAAAATACAGCAACTCTAATCCTTACCTGTGCTTATTAAAACAAGACTTGGCAATAATTTCAAAAAACAAATACAAGGTAGGATGCATAGAGTAGTATTATAAAAAACTGTTACTGTATTACTTCCATTTCCTCATTATTTAAAAATGCATATGGATTCATAATAGGATCCAACCCATAATAGTTATAACTGGAAAATTAAAATGAAAAGGATGCAATGAAAGTCAATTCAGCGAAAGAATCATACAATTTCAAAATTACGCTATCAAAGCCGCTATAACAAGGAAGTATAAAATGTATTATCACAACAGAAACTTATACTGTTGAAAGATTATCTTTATGAAGCAAATGATTTTGAATCAAATTTTTTGAATGCATATTTAAAAAAACATTAGGTGCAGGAAATAAGGATGATTATTAGATATCTATTACTTTCGGAATTAGATTATTTCTTATCATTTCATGTGCATTTATATATTGCGTAATCTCATGGTTTACAATACCATTTCAATATCTTAATTACAAAAATGTAATCATGCAGAGAGATCTAGGTTCATTTCAAAACTAATAAATACGAATTTTTAAATTCTTTAAATTATAATTTAGCAACTCAATTTAAAAAGAAACATTTCAGATCGAGTTTACTGTTTGTCTGTTAAAACCAACGTTTATCATTCAATCACCAAACTAATTACAAGAAATTATACTACAACAAAGAAGCTTACTATATGTATTTAACATATGACGAAAAGAAAATAATTTCTAATGAATTTCTTTTTACCTTGTTCTTTCCAAAGAAATCAACAAACCCTGCCATCACGTTTCAAGTAGCGCGGTTTGTTTACAAGAAATTAACCGAGATTCCAACTGGACATTTTTCTGATGTTAGAAACTGATAATCATTATTTTAGTTTTTTAAAAAAGATTTTTCAATTTAAAATAAAACAATAAAGAAAACTGAAATTCATCCCTCCGGAGGTAAGCTTTAAAATTCTCAGATGTTAATCTAATCAGTAAATATTAAAAAATGTATTAATTATCATTTTAAATTGAATAATATGGAGTAAAAAATATTATTTATGCTTATATGTAAGAAAATTGATTTTTTTTCCGTAAAACAATTCCTTTGCAAAAAAAATGCACCATCAAGCACTTAGAAGCAGAAGGAGATATACTACTAATCTCAACACAAAACAAAAATTTAAAATGGAAACGTTAAAGTTGACATCTGTCCGGTACTGGTTTACTATTGTTTGAAAATTTGTTTACTATTGTCATCGTGTGAAAGGTTATGTAGGCAACATTTGCATTTTATAACCTTTCACGGTATCATTTGTAAATTTTATTTCTGTTGTTGTTTTTATTTGTTTCAAAATTTTAAAGGATGGTTAAAGTTGCAAAACATTTTTTAATCGAGACAAGTTTATATTTGTTATTTTTAAATTAATATGCTATTTTAAGAAATCAACTCTATCTAGTCTGAAATATGGATGAAATAGAGAGCATCTCTCTTCACGTCGCAGAATTTATCAAAGGTAAATCTTTCGCTGTATTTACATTGATCAATCATTTAAGAACGCTTGTTATAATCGGTTTTAAAGAATCGCAATTTTTATTATTCATGTTTATTTCATTCGATAGACTTTTGATTTATCTGTAAGTTTTCACATGAGATATATTTTTATATCTTACTATGTAATATTTAAACCCATGCAATAGATATTTTATTAACTTTTGTATAATGATGAAGTAATAAATTACCAAATAATGTGACTGGGTTTATTTTACCTATAGTATGACTATCTAAAAGATTTAGTGTCAATTCAGAGTTTAAAATGATTACTAGTACATAAATTGTTAGGTATTAAATAAAAATAATTTCTAGTTACATATTTTAATATAATTGTGAAAATAAAACATTTTATATATCCTTTCATACACTCACATTTCATAGAACTAAATTGATCACTCGTGTTGAAAAGGTGCAAATTGGCAGCTTGTGTAAATTAAATTCAATGGATTAAAAACTTTCAAACGAAGTTAAGAATAAATTAATTAAAGAAATTAATTTGAAACAAAATGCACAGTCTGGCATTGGTAAGAAAAATCTCCCTCTCCTTTTTAAATATCAAAATACCACATGTTAATATAAGCATTTCAATTTCATTTCATTTTAAATCAAAAGAGTCTTAAAATTACTAAGACATCTATTTTGTAAAAATTGATTTTCTTATTTGTGTATTATCATGACCCATTGGCAACATTATATGAAACGAAGCACATGATTGCCAATTCAATGCTTACGACACATGTGAAATTGGCGTTGCCAACTTGGTGAGTTATCAATCAAGGCTAACTGCATACTGTCATTCACTAGATTTATATCAACAGAAAATGGAGAAGTAAAGACATCAATTTTTGTTTGTCACTTAAATCTAAAAACTGATCATCAAATGCATTGTGCAAGATTTCAATTTGTTCCTCATCCTGCATCTTCATGTGTGGAAATTTTTCATGCATTTTTTAGCAGTAGGAAAAGTGTGCAAAATTTTTAGTTTTCAGCTGGTTTTGAAATAAACATAATTTTTGTTTAAATGCCTTTACGTTATTTTTCAATTGGAAAATGAATTGATTCTTTCCTTGTAGCTTTGTGTTTAAGTCATTCAAACAGCCTGTTATATCTGTGAGAAAAGCCAATGTCACACTGGAAACTTACTTCTTTTAACCATCTAGTATTTCTACCACAGTTACTTAGGGATGTTGCAATTTCATCAAATAGTTCCATAAAATGCGTAAGGGCAACTCTTCAGCTGAGCCATCTAACTTCTGTGTTATAAAGAATATCAGAAGGCAGATCATTAAAATCTTTTAAAAATTCTTTAAATTGCCTGTTTGAGGGCATTACACTGAATAAAGTTAATTACTTCAGATACACACTGCATTAAGGTTGAAAATCCTAATTCCTTACCACATAAATTCTCTTGATGAGTAAGGCAATAAAGCTGCAACAGTTCTACTCCACAATGGGCAAGGCATTCTTTTAGCAACGTGACCATTCCAATTTTCGTGCCAATCATTGATTTTGCTCCATCTGTAGTAATGCTAACATAATTGTTCATGTTTAAGGAAACTGCATCGCAAAAATGTATCAAACTGGAAAGAAGTTCACTTCCAGTTGTTTGCCCCCCTTTATAGGAAACATTCCCAGAAGTTCTTCCGTGATACAAAATTTTTTAAACACAATTAACAAACACTTTTTAAAACAAAATCACCATCTGTGAATGGCTGACCTTCTTTAGTGATAATTTCAGCAACACCCCCTAAGCTCAATTCCACACAGGGCCGATCCTAGGGTGTCGGCCGCTCCTCTAGAGAATTTTTCATATTTTGACTGATACTTATATTTATATAATTACGTATTATAATACTTACATATTTACTTACTTAGTATAATACTTATGTATATTTAATTACTTATTGCAATACTTATATATTAACTTACTTATAGTACTTTTATATTTATACTTATTATAATTCTTTTATATTTACTTATTATAATACTTATATGTTTTATTACTTATTGCATATACTTATATGTTTTATTACTTATTGCATATACTTATATATTTAATTACTAATTACAATACTTATACATTGAGGTTACAAACTCATCAACCTGTATAACAGTAAAAATGCAAACAAAATTTGAAGTGCAAAACTTCATTTTTTAGCTAATGGGTTCTGATTGCGACAAAATAATAAACAAGCAAACATATTACATTTGAAATAAAAACAGACATTTTATAATTAGAAAAGCAAAACAACAGTATTTATGCTCAGAAAATATATAATAAAAAAGTACTAAAGCATAAATCTCGTGAAACGAAAAGTATACAAGTCAACTCTTCTACAAAGACTACTTAATAATCTAGATATATATTATAAATGCGAAAGTTTGTGAGGATGGTTGGCCGTCTTTCATGCAAAAACAAGTGAATGAATTTTAATGAAACTTTACAATAATATAGCTTATACATCAGAATAACACATAGGCTATAATTTATAGTATAGATATAATTTATAAAAATATTGTGTGAATTGTCCAAAATATAACGATATTTGTCAAGTAACTAGGAAAAGATTCTGGCATCTGTAAGCAAATCTGGCTTGCGCTGCAAAAAAGCCCACGTCAGCATATATCTATCTTTTGTTTGTGAAAAACTCTTTTTGTTTTGGCTACGCAAGGGGCTCGCTTCTAATTAATTCCTGTGATCAGAATAATGCCTATTTTTTTATTTCAAATTAAAACTAAGTTTTGAAGGGAGAGGTTGTTATAGTGTGTGAGTGAGTGAATATTAACATTGCTCTGTTCAGCTACACGAGGGCTTTTGGCAACGTATCACGTAATTTTGAACCATGGTCAAGTGACGTGGACGACACCTGAGCTGGCACCCCCTTCTCCTAACTACCACACCACACCAACTTAGAAGGAATATTCTACCTATACTTAGCAGGAATATTCTTTGAAATCCACTCTTCCAAGATATATGGCAGCATGGGTTCTATGATGAGTATTTTAGCGGGGAAGGCGAATAATTTTGTAGCAGATATTGCCTTTTCAGCGGATTGCGAAGATTATTTTTGTCCCGAAAAATAGTTTATGTCAAAATTAAAGTGTCTTATGTTTTTTTTATGTTAATGAAGACCTTAGAAAACGATTTGACTATTTATTTTAAGTGAACGGTGTATATAATTAATTTTACAGTGGAATATCTTTAATTAATTTATTAGCTCTAACAGATTAAATTTCCCAAAGTGGAGTATTTTGTTTATGTATATCCCTGAATTTTCAATGTAGTGATCCAAATAAAATATTGTATGAAAAAACTGCAGTAAATCATATTGCGGTGGGTAAAGTATTAACGTGCATCGCTTCCCTACATGGTGGGTCTTACAAAGCTAATAAAGCTTGAGCTATGAAAGTAGGTAGACATTTGGCACCTTGACTCTATCATAAACATTTTGCTATGTTTTTCATTGAATTGCCATTATAATTTAAGAAACTGTGTTGCTTGCAAATATTAAAATTTTAACATAAAATAAATATAACAGAAAGTAATATTAATGTATTGCACTTTCAGATATAAATTATTTACTCCATTTTAAGCGTTTATTACACAAAACTTTTAACAATGTGTTACTTTTGCTGAGCAGAGATCAGCTTAGGGAGGTATTTTCAAAAATCGACCCTCAAAAGTGTTACAGGGGGTGATAAATAAAAAAAATTCCTTTTTATCAGCTTTTAGATCTACATACTTAAAATTTAACAAAGGTGTTTTTTTTCTTTTAGCTGAGATATGCAAAAAGCTTTTTTTGTTTAATTTGCAATTCACGTAAAATTAGCTCAGTAACCACTTTGGTAAAATCCTAGGAGGACCCACTGCTGTTTTTGGTGCCAAAAAGCGCCACATTGAAGGTTTTCAAAAAGGCGTCAATGACGAAAAACTCTGGGAAGCGCATGCGTCAGCGGGGGGGAGAAGGGGGGATGAAATGGGCGTTTCGCAAAGGTGAAATCGAATAAATACATTAAATTAATCATTATATAAAGAAAAAAACGGAGAAAGCAATGAAATTCAAGCATTCTAAAACCAGTGTGTACAACATGATTTACATTTTTAAAAAAGGACGAAAGGGTCGTTTCGCAAAGATAAAATCGAAGAAATACATGAAATCAATCTTTTTAAAAAATGTTAAAAAGCACTTACCTTACGCTTGCATTTCGTCATGATCTGTTGGTGAATACACCCTTGCGATGGATGCAAGGAATTTATGAAAATTCTCATTCACCAATTTGTGATCGTTAGATCGCCGCCACATGTCTTATTAACTTTGTCATATTCTTAACTTTCAAGTCATTCACCACGAACGCATTCATGCTCTTGCCAAACCAATATCTCGTCAAACGCAAGATAATAGTTATAGCAAGTTTGCTTTCGCTAAACCAAGTGCCCTTTCTCACACTCCGAACGACGTCGTGGCGATTATCTTTCGACTGGTTGCGGCAACGCCATTCGTAGCCGTCAACCTTTCGTTTTTGCAAACACATATATTTTTTACACCTCGGACATTCATAACGAGAAGCAATTAAATTAGCTTTCATACACCATACTAACGTCTCTTTCTTCCCCTATGTGCCCAGGGGCACAAAGAAACCTATCGTAGCCTCACTTTCAAGTAATTTCCTTTCACACGCCATTCTTAACAACAACCGGTGGAGAGCAAACCTTCTCCAGCGAAGTCAAATGTCAAAATGACGTTTTTTCGGAAAAGGCGAAAAATGTTGCACTTTTTTTAGGGTTGCCATTTTTTGGGCGATTTGAAAATCCAAATTTTTTGATTGATGAAGTGGAAGGGTTACCATATTGTAACCTTTATCGCCCAAAATTTGGCGACCAAAAGTGGGTCCTCCTAGGATTCAACCAAAACTTTTTTATCCTTCAATCTGTGTTGGTTAATTTTTCAGTTCACCCATGCGAAAAACGAGTATACCAGCTTGTTAATTATCAAATAACTTTTCTGGCTTTCTGAGAAGCAATTTTGTCAATAATTTTGCTTCAATCAATTTTTTCAGAGATTTCGGATTCAATAGAGAATATGTCCATATCTGAAAGCCTTTATTGAGTAGTATTTCTAAAAGCTGTTTTAAAATATATACCATCAGTAGTGCTCACATATCTAATAATTTGTTCTTTGTGACTAATATCTGGTGTAGAGTCAAGAATAATAGAGTAATTTTTGCTTTTTTGACAATGCGTGTTATCTCTTTACGAAAAGATTCGGCTAAAATAGTAAGTATTTAATTTTCAAAATGCTGCCTTAAGTAGTGTGAAATACGTGTTTTGTTATTTTTCATTTACTGACATTATTAAGATATTCTGAAATAACTGGATTAAATTTGGCCAATATCTAAAGTGTCCTTAAAAAATTACCATTATCTCAACTTTGTACTAGTTCCTCTGAATATACCAATTGTTTTCTTTCTTTTTTTCTGTAATTGGGCTGTGCATTTTTATTTCTGCCTTTGCAGGCTGAGTACATTTCTCTGGAGCTGGTATCTCTTTTTAGTGTGTCACCCTTAAGGCGATACCAATTACTGCTAGTAATTTTGACCCCCAGTTTCTTCCCCAGAGGAAGGCACCTGAACTCTGCCGATGCAAAATTTGTACTTGGGAATTTAATTTTGCTGAGAGCATTCAAGTTAAACAGAAACTCAAGGAATCTTTTTAATGTCGTATAATCATACGACATGGCGCTATCAATTTTCTGCATCATAAAAATCCACTGACTTGGGCCGGGGTCGAATCCGCAACTTTGGGTACAGAAGGCCAGCAACAAACCAACTACGCCACCCAGACGGCTGAGCATCAAATTTTGACTGGCTAAAAATTGTACTTCAGCTATCATTCTTTCAATGATGGTGCATCATCGCTTTTTTCCTTCGATTGTAAACAATTTGTTGTTCAGCGTCAATAGTACATTTTTTTTCCAGCCTTGCCTGTAATTTACCCCATGATCTTATACAGTTTATGTGTTTATAGTATTTTCATGGTTATTATTATAATTAAAAAATACATTATTTCTCATTCCAATAAAATTCTATGTTTCAACTTCCTCAAAAAATGTTATTTTGGGATATTTTTGATAACATTTAAATATTAACACATGCAACCTTATTTGAAAATAAATTTACAATAATTCTGCTAAATTTATCTCTTTTTAAATTAAAAAAGAAACTAAACATTGAAATAACTAACCTCTATTATTGTCCTAATTCACAAACTTTAAATATTCCAAAAGAATTTTTAAGAAATGCCTTTTCGTTACTTCGATCAGCAATAACACAATTACTTATAAGAATATATTTATAATTGTAATATAATATTACTAAATTTCTCTTGATGTATAAAAAAAGAGAGGGAGAGAGAAAAAATCACATAAAAATGCATGTGTTATATTAACATGATGATTCAGAAAAAAAATTTTTAATTACAATAAACAAGTCAAATGAACCGCATGAAGAACGAATAGTAATGAAGGAGAGAAGGATATGCATGTCTCGTTCTGGAAGCTGTTTTATGAAAAAAAATTTAGCATCAATTAATATTATTTAGATTTATTCCAAATATGAAATTTTACAAGCTACATACTCTTAACTATAACTATGGATACCAGTGGCGCAACGGAAAATAGTTGCCCCTCCCCTCCTGCAAGGTTAGGTCTTTAGCCCCAAGCCGGATCTTATACAGAGGATTGCAAAACCATGACATAATGTATGTTTACACATCACGTAAAAATATTTAAATATTAAACTTATAACTGAATATAAAATCAACCTGCTTCTGAGTAAACGAAGTAAATAATGTATAACATTAGAGAGTATTTATGAAAATCTAACAACAATCGACAGATAACCTGGTAACTTCAATAAAAATTATACACTAAGAAAGACACGAACACTGTAAAATATAATTTTTGATTTCAAATTCTTACGAGAGAACCTCAAATTCTTACCTTATTCTTCGCTTCTGAATCCCGGGATGAACTTGACCTAAAGTTCCATCATATTTTAGCCTAAATACTGCAACTCTTAATAAGGAGAGTTCTTTGTATGATGCAAAAATGATTTAATGAAAAAAGAAATAAAAATCTGATACATTCCGCGTTTTAGGACAAAGACGCAACAACTATTACTAATCACTTCCAGGATTTGTTCATCAAGTTCCCTGTCATTACTGTTATTAGCACTTGCACAAGATGATGTACTCGCAGATTTTAAAAAGTTATCCAATTTTGCTTATTTGCTATTAATATTTTACTCCTTTCCTTTCGAATTTTTTGTTTTTGAGAACCACTCTAAATTTTTTTTATCTCCACTCATTTTAGGGCCGCGTTTCATCTTGTCTTGTTAACAAAATACTATTTTTTGAACCAGAATTTTAAATTCCGTTTTAAAAAAACAGTTCTAATATTGCAAGAGAGAAGTGAGATCAAAATGTTTGAATAGTACAGGAGCACGCCCTATGTTTAAGAACATTGAATATAAAAATATATATGTCTGTTATAAAAACAATTTTGTGAAACATTTCTCATTATGCTTTATTTGGTTGAATACTCATGAACCTAGACCAAATAATCATTTAAAATCCTCTCTATGCTTTTCCAAGTATAGTAATACTATTTGCCATGAAAAAAGCATAACAGATATATTTTATTTATGACTTCGCTAAATGAAAATCAAATACCTCTTTTTACCAAAAACTAACTTTTTTTATTTATATCTTAAATTTGGGAGAAATTAACACAAGTTCGGCTTGCTTGGTGGTCAGGGTCCGAAGGCCCCAGTGCGCAGCATCGCCTAGCCCATTGGTAGCTACAATGGCGTAACGGAGAATATTAGGCCCCTTGCAAAGTCAGATTTTGGACCCCTAGAGTCCCCCGCGCAGTGCGGGGATGTAAGTTACGTCACTGGCTGGAGGCCCATATGCTTGCTACAACAAATCGCAACACAGTGTAATTTTTATTTTTTTAAAAAGATATAGAGTCATTATATATATACAATTTTTAGTAGCAGTATTTGGCATTTCTATTGAATCTAAAATAAAATTCCAGGTATTTAAATAAGGTACAAGGTTTCCAAAGCAACCATAATAATATAAAAAATGTTTTCATACAAATTTTTTCATAATAAAAAAAGGTTTTTTCAAATTCGGTCCAAATGCCGCCCCTGATGCTAACATAGAGACAACAGTAAACACGGCAAAGGGCTAAGTGGATTAGAACACATGAAATTACTTTCCAACTAAGAGTATACATATTAGGGGGCAGATATATATAGATCAGGATTAGCTTTTATAATATGTTTTCTTTTATTTCTGTTTTTTAGTGCTATGTTGAGAATCGCTTGATTCGTCTGTTTGATTATATGGCATCTGGTTACAATTAGGAATCTAAAAAAAAACTCACATATAACTAACATTTTTTTTAACATAATACTAAAGTACCATTAAGTTCTGACAACACAAAATTAAATTTAGGACTTCGCTAACAATAATACTATACGAATACTGAAGTGCTTTTCAAATGGGCTTTGTAATTAAAATCATTTATTGAAAAGTCAAAAGAAGCTGCAAGATTTTTCCTCTAATAACTTAAAACCAAATAAAACCCCTTTTTGATACAGGTATAACACTCTAAAAAAGAAAATCGAGCATTGTTTATAAGTGTTGTAAAACCATAGGCAAAAATCACTTCTTTCCCCTATTTTGTTTTTCTAAATTATAAGGTTATTATTAAATTGAAAAGTTTTAATTTTCCAAAATTCATACTGAATGTAAACATTATTAGATAAACCGTATCAGATATTTTCGTAATGCAACTTTTGCAAAAATCCTTCTTGAAACGCCTGTATTGAGCTTTGATCCACAATGTGTTGTCAATGCCACTATTAAACAAGAACAAAAAAAAACTTTTTAATGTGGTATTGTGGGCTTCACCACAAATTTTGCTATCGGATGAAGGGTGTTTGTGAAGAGCAGACATTTATGGATAATCAGCCAACACACTATGCACTAACATTCTATTTTTCTTAAACTATGCTGTGTTATCGGAAAATCAGGACTTGATTTTTCAATAACCATTCAAAATTCAGCATATTTATTCGATTTATCATAAATTTAATTTTAAGAAATTCGTAAAAAAATTTGTTTGATTAACAAAACCATATACGGCCTGCGGCCGCCCCTTGCTTTGGCCGCCTGCGTGCTTTGCTACACCTGCTAGGATTGACCCTCGTTCCACGTATGAATTTAAGTTAATTGTACCTGTTTAAAAAAAAATTGCTTGACTACTAAAAGTTTTTTTGAGTTCGATTTTTCGCGATCGTTCATATCCTTTCATAGATGCAAAATGTTTATGCTTTGTTTCATGATGCCACTTAATGTTATATTATTTTGCCACAGCAATCTTACTACTACATATTAAGCATGTGACAGTATCATTGTAATAGATAAAACAGTATTTATCTGCCTATTCATCTTGAAATTTCAAACTTTGAGAATCACCTTTTTTCTTTCTCATTATCTAAAATATTTTATATGGCTTTATAAATAAATGATACTAGACTAAAAATGCGAAATCAAGAAAGAATATCAGATCCATTCTGTGACAGCGATTTCAACATTCCCAATCTACCAGTAAAACCACAGGGTTATTTAAAATAATGATCGTTGCAGCTAAGTGGAGGTTAAAGTTATTATTGGTAATGCTCACCATGAAGAAAAACATGAGTTTGATTGGTGCTTTTGATTGGCTCAGTATAATTTCAAATCGAAACTGTTCTGACATGCATACGTGAATGTGCATTTGTTCTTCGACCTTCTCTGCATTAAGACCATGCGATGGAAGAAATAATAGCTTCTGGTGATCACGTCCGCGAGCTTCTCCTATACAAAAATTCGTACGTGCAGATATAGCCATGAAAAAAACATTGAAAATCTGTGGATTTAACAGTGAAAAAACTTAATGAACAACTATAAAACAATTATTTGCTATTGTTTTCGTATATGATTTTTCCCTCTTTAATTAACAAAGTCAATTCCATCTTATATTACTCTTCTTTTATAATAGACATTCGCAGGCCAACTTTAAATGCTTCGCGGGCCAAAATTGGCCCCAAGGGCTTAGGTTGTGCATCCCTGATTTAATGAAATCAAGTTTACAAAAAATGAAAGGAAAATATAAGATTCAATCAATCAGTAATTTTTATGTAATACATGAATATAAGTGTGTGCAAGGCATTTTTTTTTTAGGTGTATGAAGTATGGGGGTCACATTCTCTAATATTTGCACAAAATGAACAGTAAAAATGGTACTTGTGTATTATCATAGCAATCATCAACTCTATTAATAACTCTCCAGGTTGACAATCCCGATTTTGTATGTGCTGAATTGGCAACCATGTACTTTGCTTCATATAATGTTGCCAATAGGTTGTGATAATACCTAAGTGTACCATAAAAATTTCTTAAACTTAAAACATTTTTTAAGTGAAGTTTGAATTAACTGTATGGAAACCTGAATGAAGTTCCAATTGAATTGCTGCCTGAGAAAATGAGATATCATTCCTGTGTAAGGATGTGACTTAAAATGATTTCCATTACAATATTTCTTCATGTTTTTTTGTGCTAAATGAACTTGACCATATATTATAGGCATTTCTTCTATTATGCACTTTGGTTTATACCTCAGCAAATCAGACAAAAACCTTTTAGAATTTGACAATATGGTTCAGTTTAGAAAAATAGTTGTAGCAAAAAAATATTAAGCTTCAAGATGCTGTTATTACTAAATAACACTTCAGGTCATCCACACAGAATTTCTCATTTTGATGTTTCAGAGTGTTTACCATTAAAACACTAATTTATTAATCTGACCTTTAGATCAAGGTATTTATAACCTACTATATTAGGCAATTATTATGGATTTTAGATATTGATACAAATCACTTGATCTGATGCAGACTTGAAAGGATTAACATATTTGAATCATGTTGTTCTTGGTAAAAGTGCTAATAAAAATCAACCCTAAACATGAGTTGGAAGATATGGTCAACATCAGTAAAAAATTTGTCTGATTCCCTAGAAAATGGTATTATAAGAATATAAAAACTTCTTAAATTGATCAGAAAGGGGTATGGCTATTAAGGATCTCCAAACTTTACTGGTGTGAGAAGCAGATTTAGAAGGAGTGGTTTCGAAAAGTGTGAACCTAATTGATTCTGAAGATGACAACTTTGATGAAAATTGAAGAGTAACTAATTTTCCTGAAAAAAGGGTACTTGCATATTATTTCAGCCTATTGGCGACATTATATGAAGCAAAACACCTGGTTGATAATTCAGGACTTACGACACATAGGAAATTGGTGTTGCTAACTGGGGGAGTTATTAATAGAGTAGGTGATTGTTGTGATAATACGTAGATACTGAAAAAGTTATGGGAAGGACTTGCCTGAGAGCAAAAAAATCTTGAATTCTTGTGCTGAAACAAGCTGAAAATTGAAATGGGAGCTTGAAAAAGTTGCCTATCTCCATAAGATTTACTGCAAATTTATTAAGGCCAGCAAACAGGTTAAAATAAATTTTTTAGAACACAGAGGATATTTTGAAAAAACAACAATGAAATGAGGTTACTTACATATTATTGCAACAATTGCCAATCTTCAAGATAACTCACCAAGTTGGCAACCTTAATTTTGCATCTGTTGAATGCGCTGAATTGGCAATCATGTGCTTCATTTCATATAATGTTACCAACAGGCTGTGATAATGAATAAGTACCAAAATCAGTTCAGAAGAGGAGAATAATGATACTGTCAGACCTAAAAAAACTATTGCCTTATTCTGGTAGCAGCAGTGACAAAGATTAATTGTAATAAAATAAATTTGAATTAAATGAATTTTTTTTTTCTTTTTTACATATGTTTATATTTTAATGAAAGTTTTTGGAATGCATCTCTATTTTTTTACATTGATTCTTAATCTTTAACAGTTTCACACTACACAGTATTTTTAAGAATCTATCTGCCATGTTTTAAGAGGGATACCTATGTAAATAGATATATGCATATAGACTTGTTTTGTTTGTTAATTGTAATTTAAGGCCAAAATTACCCTTTTTTGGTATTAATGATTTTAAAAGGTATATTTAGTGATAATATATAAATTAAAGTATTTTTTGAATCCCCATTTTAATGCATTATCTTATCTGTGATATACAATTGCTAAAAAAGAAGTGTGGATTAAACATGCTTTTTTTTATTTGCATGTATGTTCCATGTGCTTCTTCAAGAGAGCTTGCTTTACATTATAATATATACGCAAATTTAATTCTTTTGAAATCTTCCATTGTAAACTAAGTTATTTAGGATATATGTAAGATTTTTTAAAAAAATATTCTTTTCATATATTTTATTATCTCTGCTTATATTTTTAAATACTATATAAGCCATTCACAAATCAAAGCAATTTTTTTTTAAATTTATTTTCATGTGTTTCAAATAAAACCATAGCTAATGGCAGAATTTAATCTTGTTAGTTATAAATATATTTTAAAAAAGTGATCAATAAATATTCCTCTTATGTAAACTATTTCAATACTGCTAACAAATATGGAAAAAAAATGCTTAAGATAATGATTAATTAATAAGTAACGGTCTCATCACAAAATGTTGGTAAAATTTTTTATGTCTGGGTTCATTTTATGTTTAAATGACAAAATACATGTTTAGGGATTGCAATATCAGACCAAAAGTTCAATACAGATATTGGGTATTTTTTAGATCTAAATACTGGTAGTAAAAATTTTAGAAAAAGAAAGAAATCACAGATATTTTTTTGTTTTATTTTCTAGTTTTATTAGAGTCTAAATATCACAAACAATAATTTGTAACTTATAAATTATAACAGTATGTAAAGGAAAAGTAAAGGAACACATCTTATTTATTTAAATTACAAAAAGAGCGTAATTATTACTATTAAGTCTGTACTATTACAAATTTTTGAAATGTGATCTTAAAAAACATAATGTATCAATTGTTACTGGAACGTAATTTTGTGCAAAAATTACCAGCTGTCAAAAATGCCCTTTCAGTATCTATGCTAGTTGGTGGTACTTTTAACAATGGACAATGTATTTTTCCAAGTATTTACCTCTAAATCCCTTATCTTTTCAAATAAATGATTTCTCATGGGATGGTTTGGGATATAGCTGATTTATATGTATTTTATTTTGGTTTATTGAAAGTTTTTAGCTGTCACTAAATCTAATTTTTGTTCAAAAGGCAATTCCTTTTCGCATTAGTGTCATCATTATCTTCGATAACTGTACCGAATTCTTCTTAATGTAGATACGTTTGTGGGTAAATTATTTTTAAAAAATTTAACAGAAATTTGATCAAACTTGGCTTGGTTAGTCTCTTTTTCTTTTTTATTTTTAAAATCATGATGATATGCAAATACACTGAATAACAACAAACGCTCTTTCTTCACAACTACAACCTTGTTTTCACTGATACAAAACCTGCACGTGTGCAGTATTGCTCAGAATAGTTTTGACCTGCCTCCTTGGATATTTTATCACTTTGTCTTGATTGTAGGATGCATTTTTATATTCACAGTCTAATTAATTTTGCCCGTTAGAGAGACATAAAAACAAAAACATATACTATTTTGCTATGTTTTCCATCCCTGAGAGTTGGGATAATTTAAAATATTTCTAGCAAATACAGTAAAAAAATGGTTTTTAAACTTGTGAATACTGGTAATGCAATCCCTATACACGTGATTTTAAAAAAATGACAGTGTTGTAAATTGTACAATTAGCCTTATAAAAGCAAAGACATGGTTGGTTTTATTTGTATATTTTTTAAGAGAAAAATTTAATTATTTTTAGTGTAATGTATTGAAGTTAATAGTTTTAGTTAAAATTAACTCTTCGCAAATCACTAATCAGTCTTAAGTGCATTAAAGTTATTTAAATTCAAGCTTTTACATCAGAGATCTGCAATCTAAATATAACTGAGGGAACTAATTTTTGTTATAATACTCACCAAAGATCTATTTGGTGGACTTTAAAATCTTGCCAAACAGGCCTTGGACAGAAATTTTTTTTTTATCCATGATAACTGCCTAGCATTAAAAACGCGTAAAGAATAGAAAATGACTGAAACTTGATGAAGCAGGGGAGGACAATAGAATAAGAGCCATTTAAAAGGTGAAGTAATAAGTAGTGTACTTATATTTTCCATATAAAACAGTGCTGAAAAGTATGAGTATCAGCATAAAGGAATGGAATATGAGGAATTATAAGTGCCAAAACAAAAAGAAATTTAAAAAACCATGGATTGTAGTAAGAAATTAATTTTTTTAAAAAATAGTTTGAGGCCTAAAGAATTAAATATTAAGAAAAAAATTAACAAGTTATTGTGAAAAGGGAAAAAATAGTGAAATCATTAATTAAAACAGTGGAAATTTGGAATTTGTTTTCATTAAAAACTATTCTGCAGGACAGAGTAATTGTGGTAAAGCAGATTTGCATAGTAAGATTCACTCAAAAAATGTAGCCATCTAATTCCTCATATTTTTTAAAAACAATTTTGGTGGCTCCATGTTTTATAATAGCCAAAATCAGTAAAATCCTTACTAAGTTTGGAAAAGAATTTCCAATTTCTAGAAAATAAAATTGATCAAAGGTTCAAATTTAAATAACCTTTTAATCCATAATTAAAATAAATCTGGATCCCACACATGTTACTTTTTAATAAGATCCTAGTTTTCTTGAATAATTTCAGAGATAATCATTATTCCATGGAAAGAGATCGCAGCAATAGAACATGAATACTGCAACAACAGCATCCAATACAAAAATAATTAATTTTAAAAAAAATCAATTTGCTTGAAATTAATAGTTACCACAATAAAAAAATAATGATTATATTGTAAATACTATAGCAAACACACACAGTATCAAACCATGTTCTAATGTTATGGCCCAACTTGGTGAAAATTTAAAACAACTTGGCATACCAATATCAAATTAGTATCCAACTGAAAGTCATGCATTGAGATATAGGGTACTTGTGTATTAATGTCACTGCAGCCAAATTTGTGCCTCATGAATTGAGCCTTGTATCATAGCAGGAGGTAAAAAGAAAAAATTCTACCAGCATGTGTTCCCCCTTACCGATATTAAATGTTTTCTTGCACAAAAATTATTCTTCTTATAAAGGTGAATGAAACTATTAATTGTAAATGTTAATTTTCACAAATCTCCAATATGATTCTTTAGCAAAAAAGTTAAGCTTTAGATGTCTTGTGTTTCTTTAAATTCATCATCTGATTGTAGAAGTGAAATCATTGTGTAAAAGTTCGAAGTCTTAGATCAGGGATCTCCAAACTTTTTAACCTAAGAGCCACAGTGACTCTCCTCCATTAAATTACAAAGGTCTAGACCAAGCTTGCTCATCTTAGCCAGGTAGTACAGCTTCAAATTATGCACAGATTTTTGTTTCAGGATTAGTTGGTGTTAATACATATATAGTACCATTGGATTGTACTCTGTTAGGAATTTTGTTTAAACTTGCAAGCAAGTTTCAAGTACTTAGCATTGCTGCGGATATAGACTGTGTGAATGCTATATGCTACTTACAATCGTGCTAAACTTGTAGTTATGCAATTTTGCAGATACTAAGGAAGACATGGCAAAGCTATGGGGCAGGAAAGCAAGATTTCTGGGAATATAAAAATAACAGAATTACACAATAACTTCAAATGTGCTTGCTTAGTTGAAGTGTACACAACATCAATCATATAGTTATAAGTTAGTGTGTTATAAAAAAATTCTCCTGAATATAGCTTGTCTTAGGGTACTTTGAATGAGTATTCAAAGGTAGGATATATATAGCGTTAATGTAAAGGACAGCTAGGAGTTTAAAGTTTTGAGCTTAGAGCGACAAGTGCGATGCGTACATCAAAATTTAGTTTGACTAATAACAGTATTTGTTATGTGCCTTTTGGACAGATATGTAAAAATACAGAAAAACAACTAAATATTGTGTGGTAGTAAGTGCAGAAAATGCAGTGGCGCGTAGCTTGGGAGTGTCGAGAAGGCCATAGCCCCGGGCAGCGGCAAGTACCACGATATTTAAATTCATAAAATATTTCAAACTCCAAATCGCGCCAGCGCGATGAAACTGATGGAAACAAGTGAAAGCTTTAATACACACACAGATGTAGGAAGTTTATTAGTTGCTATGCAATTACATTCGTTTTTATGTTACTTAGGTTACTGGTGCTGTGTTAAGTTAATGATGCTCAAATTATTTGCAAACAGAGGGACTAAATATCAATCAATGTGCTAAAAAAATATGTGCTTTACAGACTGTATTAGAAGCAAAACAAGAGGAATTCGTGGATGACGCTTCAATATGTGCTAAAAGTTTATGTGAAGAGCTTGAAATTTCTTTTGAACCCCCAAGATGTATCAGGAGGAAGCATATATTTGGCGACGGTAGTAAAAATATTCAGTTATCGTACGAAGATGACTTGAGGCAAACAATGTTTACTTCAATAGACAGAGTAATTGTGCTGAAATTCGAGAAAGATTCCACCAGTTGCAGAATCTAGTGAAAAAATATGCCATTTTAAGGCCTGAAGTGATATTGAGCATGGACGAACTTGGCTTTGATCAAGCTCCTCAAGACTTTAATAAAAAAGAATTCCAACTTGTATGTGTGTGTACGTCTACAAACTTTCATAGCTGCAACAGACCCAAGCTGTAAAAAATAACTCATTAGGTCCGGCTCTCTAGGTTTATTAAAATATATTATTGAGTCCAAACTTGAAGATGGCTTACCAAGCATCGTCATAATGTTGAGAATCAGTAATGCCAGTTGCAAGAGAAGCTTCTCTAAGCTAAAATTATCTCCGATCGACTATGTCCACGTTAAAGCTGACAAATTTAACTATTTTGGTAATTGAGCATGACACACATATTGATACTGACAGTTGTATAAAAGATTTTGCTATGAAAAAAACACGAAAAGTTCATTTTTAATCAATACAAAAATTTAAAGCTGCTTTTTTTACTTTCACTAATTTTCTTGACTAATAATTAAAATAGAGAGGCGGCAGATTTCTGGTCAGCCCCAGGCAGCGAAAGTCCATGCACTGAGAATATGTAAAGAGTCGAAAATATTGTTTATAAGAATAAACTTTAGTGGTAAAACTTGAAGTGTAATGCTACTGTCAGTAGCACAAACATCTGCGAAAAAAATTAAGATGATTTTGCTTTTATATCAAAACAGTAAGTGATGGTGGTTCAAAATAATTAACTATTACACGCTGAATTATTAATCAATCTTTGTGAAGAAAATGCTTGAAAATGTTGGAAGTTTTTTACAGCCAGTCATGTCAGCTTTTAATTATATCTACACATGTGTTACTTTGATCAGGTTCGAGGATTTTACGCAAAGAACAAGACAATTCTTTAAAAGTGATGAGACTTGAAATACAGGATTCAGCTACAATATTCGCAGAATAAATCTCGGAAGGTCTTCATACCTTCAACAGCCTCAGACACAATTAAAGGGTGTTTTTTTAGAGGTATAGAACTTTAAATTGCAATAAAACAACGA
Organism: Trichonephila clavipes; assembly: GCA_019973935.1. Taxonomy (NCBI): domain Eukaryota; kingdom Metazoa; phylum Arthropoda; class Arachnida; order Araneae; family Nephilidae; genus Trichonephila; species Trichonephila clavipes. The sequence goes on along the minus strand of BMAU01001371.1, from coordinate 1,499,192 downwards.
TGTATTATTCGATTGACATGAATTTTTTTTTATTCGAAAGATAATCTTGTGGCATTACATTTTAAATATGATTTCTCGCATAGGACTGCCACGGCTGTAGTCCAATTTTCGATGACTTTTTCCAACATTTGTGGCCGTATATCGGCAATAACACGGGGAATGTTGTCTTCCAAATGGTCAAGCGTTTGTTTCTTATCCGCATAGACCAATGACTTTACATAGCCCCACAAAAAATAGTCTAGCGGTGTTAAATCACAAGATCTTGGAGGCCAATTCACAGGTCCAAAACGGAAAATTAGGCAGTCACCAAACGTGTCTTTCAATAAATCGATTGTGGCACGAGCTGTGTGACATGTTGCGCCGTCTTGTTGGAACCACAGCTCCCGGACATCATGATTGTTCAATTCAGGAATGAAAAAGTTAGTAATCATGGCTCTATACCGATCACCATTGACTGAAACGTTGTGGCCTTCATCATTTTTGAAGAAGGATTCCACCACCCCATAAAGCGCACCAAACAGTCAGTTCTTCTGGATGTAACGGTGTTTCGACATACACTTGTGGATTAGCTTCACTCCAAATGCGGCAGTTTTGTTTGTTGACGTAGCCATTCAACCAGAAGTGCGCTTCATCGCTAAACAAAATTCGATTATGAAAATCAAGCATTATTTTCGAAATAAAATTGCACAATTTGAAAGCGTTGTTCAGGCGTGAGTCTATTCATGATGAATTGCCAAACCAAACTGAGAATAAGTCACTTAACAGCTGTTAAATCGGCCGCCATCTTGGAAAGTAATGCAACTTAAACTTCTATACCTGGAAAAAAACACTCTGTGTATTAGTGTCTAAAATACATGTATGCAAAAGATTATTCACAATCACCGCTCGTCCTACTCCACAGGCAAGATTACTAATTACTAGTCAAAACAATACTGACCAATTGCTGGTCAAAACAAGACTGACTTTCAGCAAGCATCTCTATTTATAGGCCTCGCAGATCTTTCGAGAAAGATCTGCTTGCATCGCAGGTCTTGAAATAAGTGAATTTCTAGAAGGAACCAGAGGGTCCCAAACTCGCCAAAAATGAGGCCAGCTTGGCTCTAGCTCCAAGTTCCCATTGAATCGCCATTATAACGTAAGGAACGGCATTGCTTGTGAATATTACAATTTTTAACATAAAATAAATACAACATAGAGTAATATAGATGTATTACACATCCAAATATAAATTATTTATACTATTTTACACTACATTCATAACACATGCATTAAATCATCATCATTTTTGCAAAATTATTAAAAATCCAGAAAATTATTTACCCAATTTTCCTATAATATGCTGACTTAGCTGGAGAAAGTTATATTAAGTAATTATTTTTGCTCCAAGTAACTAAAACTTTCTTGTATGGAAAAAAGTAACCTCTGGTTGTTATAAAGCAATCGTAGTGTAGTTTGGAAATTTATCCTTTTATGCAGATTTAACTAAACATAGAAATAACCTTAACTTGAAAAGAGAAAATCAGTTCCTGCCAGATTTTTACACTCATATTTGAGTCCTTACAAAAAAGATTTTGTTTCAATTTAAAGTGAACAAAAAAATGTTTCATGGATTTTAATACATACCAAACATTCAGTTAGTTGTTCAGTCCATTTCCAACAAATTTTTCAACTAAAGCTTTGGGTGTTTTAAAAATAAATTTGGGGTTTCATTTTTCAGATTTTGAGGCATTTACAAACAATTCACCAAGATTTTTCAAAATCCTTTTTATGTCAATGTAGAAATCATTTCCCAGAAGCACACAATTTCAGATGGAAATGATTCATTTGCAGTACGCCGATAGTTTTTTAAAAAAAATTTAACTCATTTTTGTGGACTTACACATTTTGATTGGTTGCATAAATTTGCTTGTTGTTTCCTCTCTCCTCCTTCCTCAATCATTACATAAATTGCTTATGTATGTCACTCATTACAAGTTTTTAAGATGAATTCTGTATTATGTTAACTGCAAAGAATATGTTCAATTTTATTATATCTTGCAGGTATTGTATTTCTTAATTAGTTTTTAAATTTTACATTTTAATTAAAATAAACTGTGGTAGGCTGAGTTGATATTCTTAGTCTCTGGTTTTCACCCATGGATCTCTGTTTAAAAAAATATATTCAAACCCAGGCCTAAATATTAAGAAAATGTACAAACACATACTTCATGCTTTATGAAGGTGAGTATATAATACCAGAGAATATATAAGATACTGCAAGATATTTTCATTAAATTTGATTTGTATTTCAAGGAACTATTTAAAGTATATTTCAAGTCTGACTCTTTGCAATAAAAATTAATTTTTAAATTATGGGAAATTTGAAAGACACTCATGAAAAGGGACAATTTTGGAAGAAGTTTTGTTTTTTTCTTTTAAATTAGAGGGAAAAAAAAACGTCAGCATTTCTTAATCTTACTTTTTTTTTTTTAATTTATAGTAAGCAAAATTTTGATTGCTGTAATTCTAATTAAAATATATGTCATATATTTATTTGCCCAGAAACTAGAAAATCTGTTTTGGAAAATTTTACTGTGCTTTTTAAAGTAAACAAAATTATGCTAAAAGTTTCTTTTTTTAAAAAAAATTACCAGACAATATAAACATAAAAAATGTCTGATTCTTTTTTATTTCATTCCAAGTACTGAAATAGAGCCAATTCACTTGAAATGAAATTCTTGATAACTAATCATAATCTTGTGCTTAATGATTTGAATTTTATTATTTTAGAATCTCATATAAAAAAAATTCAATCATTTTATAACAATGCAATAAAGAAACTAGTAAAAAGAATAAACTAATGCAATTAACATTTTTGTTATAAATCTGAAAGTGTAGGTAATCACTTGTTTATATCTTACAGATTGAACTGAGATGATAAAAGATATAATGTGTCTATCAAAATTCATTCCTCTTTTCAAATATTTTATTTATTTATTTGTAAAATAAAAATTTCATGATCAAAGTCACTATTTTGAATTATTTCCTAAGTTATCAACTCTTTTATCATGCAAAATTGAAATAATTATGGCTACTTTAAGAATTCTGTCATAATTTTGCATACTATTAGATAAAAATTGCATTTGCTAGTACATTCCGCAATGCTTATTTTTAAAACATTAAATAACAGCTTTTGTTTTATGACTTTTTCCCATTCTTATTTTATTATGTTAATTGATTTATCAAATGTGAGTAGTTTAAATTTAACTTCACTACTACACAGTAAATATTTGAATGTTTTTGTCCAATTTTCTTTTGATTCTTTTATAAATTATAAGCTATATTTAAAATAAGAATAAAAGATTTTTGTTGTAAAAATTTTTTATTCTATGTTCTTATTGTTATTTTAAAAATTGGTGTGTATTTAAAATTGCAAAAAAAAAAAAGAACACTGTTAATTCACCAGTAAAAAATTATTATAACTAAAGTAATTTATTGTATATAAATTTAAAAGCAATATTAATATTTTTAAAACTATCTATATGAATGCAAAATTTAATTTTTTTAATTTTAAACTTAATTAAAAATTTGCAAGTGAGCTTAGTAGAAATGTATGGATATTATAAAATAATATTCTCAATGTTTCAGAACTTTTCCATTGTATCTTATGTCTGTATGTCATTTATGTTAGACATGCTTCTAATCTGCTCTTTATAGGTAAAATTAACAATTTATGTATTTTATAGCATAAAATCACATTACTTTATGATATCCCCTCTCTTTCTTATTATGTGGATACAATAGCTGAGTGATCTTGTGGCCAGTCATGTCAGTGGGTCTTAGTCTTGGAGCCACTGAAGACTTGTTGTGTAGAGATATTGATGCATATTAAATCTGTAAAAGGCTCAAAGTCTACATTGGGGGAGGTTGTTGTGTCCTTCCCAAAGGGAAGGAATGAAAGTTGCCTGAGACAGGTTGGACTTCTTTATGATTGATGGCGACACCACCTATCTCCACCTCCACAATTTAGGTATGTAACTGGAGGGGAGGGAAATATTCTCCAATCCCCTGCACCTGTGGTTTCTGCTGCGACTGCCCACAGGACTTTCGAACCCACTGATTTAACAAACACGTACTCTGTGTGTACTCCGAGGGTATTTGCTGGAATTAGGCATCAAACCCAGGCCTTCCGGTCTGGAGTATGATGCTCTACCCACTAGGCTACCCACAGCCCATTGGGGACGAGGTCAAGTTTGTAGATTGAAGTACTAGCTCAGAGATTCTTAACCTTATTCCCCATCTGGGCACATCTTATAAACAGGAAATGGCTGTGGTGGGTGCAGTTTAAAAAAAGTATAACGATTCTTAATATTTCTTTATTTTATTGCAATCATAAGCATCATAAACAATATCCTACACCAAAAAGTTCAAAATAGTTGCATAGAATGCAATTTTTGGCATTGCATATTATCCACTAATTTGATATTCATATAGTACATAGTGGACAGTCCCAGGTGCACAAAAATAGCTTCGTGGACACAGGGTTAAGAACCCCTGTGTTAGCTCAGCTATTATCCTTATCACATGATTGGATTCAAAATTATGAGGTCTATCTCAATGGCCCATATGCAACTTCAAAGTGAAACATTAATGAAGAATCAATTCTCTTGTCATTGCACTAGTTTTATTTGATTTCTTTCAAGTGCTCAAAAATTGTTTGCTGGAGATTAACAAAAACTTAAAAAATAATGTTGACTATTTTTTTCTGCTATCAGTATCTGGAAAATAATATTGTAAACAGGAATGTTTCTGTTTCCTACCATTCCTAATGTAAGAAATGTAACTATTCATTTTCCTACTTTACGGAGTAAATATGAATCATCTAATTTTCAAGCTGTGTTAAGATACAAATATTTCATAGTAAATAATTTTATTTATTTGTTATTTGACATGATTATAATCATTGCCTGCCAACATAATAGGTTATTGTGGGATTGCATTAGTCAAGCTTCACATATATGTAAAAAATATGATTATTCTCTGCTTTGTGTTAAATCCCATTTATAAATTCATGCATGATCTCTTCAATTATGTGCAATTCTACTTAGTGGTCTATTTACTCTCTTTTTTGTTTTGTTTTGTTTTGTAATTTATTTAGTCTTGTTTGATTGTTATATACTTTTTTTTTCTGTATTTTCATTGTTTTTATGAGAGGTGTTAGGTATAATACCAATAAAAATTAGCAAAGTTTAACATTTACCAATTTTTTTTGTCAAATGCACCAACTTTATTTTAAAAATGATTTCTATGGCTTATCAGAAAAGTATTAATTTTTTTTTCCCTATAATGTATGTAAAAATATATGCTTCATACTCAAAAAATATAACCATGATCAATTTTCAAGCTTTTTAGTTTTGCATTTTTTAAAGCTGAATCAATCTCATGTAGCATTTACCTAATAATCTATATTTCTTAATTGCTCTTCTTGCTATCAATAAGTACGATTTGAAAAAAAATTATGCTCTGGTATTTGATATGAGTTCCAATGCTTTTTTTAAAAGGTTTTATGTTAAAATTTTAGTGTTGCCAATGTTTTCTAAAGGTACAAGTTTGAACATTTGATTTATCTCTCAAACTTTTATGTTATTAATTAATACGTGTTTCTTGTAATTCTATTATTTTTTTAGGTCGCTTATACTTTGCAACATTACATTGTCCTGTAAAGCCTCGTTCTTCTGCAAACACCCATTTCTTTTCCATTGAGACAGAATTATTATATGAAAGGTATTTTTTGGTTTGCATCTTATTCAGAATTTACTGTATTTTTGGTACTTATTGATTGAAGGGACCTTAAAGCTGAGCATCTAAAAATATGCCAAATTCTAGCGTATACCAGTTTCTAATATTATAAATAGATGGTGCTGTTTTTAACTATTGTAATAATACTGGTGTTTGATCTTACAAATAGGTGACACTGTTTTCAAATATCATCAGTTTGTTAATAGTGATTAGTTTGAATATAGTGTCATTTTCTTTCTTTTACATGCTAATTTTTTGGTGAATTATAACTTAAGTCACCGTAACTGATAAGTGACATATTATTTTGTTTTATTTATAAATATTCAGAAAATGCAATCAAGAACTGATTTTTAATCATCTTATGGTTGTAGTATTTGAAAAAAACTAATTTCATTACATTTTCGCTTGTCATTGAAATTGCATAATTTTAATTTCAGTAATTTACACTGTATACACTTTCTACAAACTTATTTATAAAAATAATTATTGAATAAAAAAGGTGAAGATTGGTTAAAAAAATTTTAATGTAAGCAATTTTAAAAAAAACATTACGTTTATTAGGATTATAAGAGTTTTATTTACATTTTCATTTTTAAAAAATTGTTTACTATTACTTTCTGATAATAGACGTGAAAGTTTTCATTTTTGCAAGACTGATACTTTGAGGTTTATGCATCATATTTATTTGTAAAAAATAATTCAGTTTAATAACATAGAATTTGTTTTACAGATTTTTATAAGAAAGCTATACTTGTCAATTATTAGCATTCATGGGTTAGAGATTATTCCTCCCCATCCTCTTTATTTCAACTTGTTGCCAACACGAACATTGGTGATAATAACTATTAAATAAGTTCACTACAAACACAGGTTAAATTAAAATGGGTTTTTATCAATTTTACTCTTTAATTATAGTAACCAGTATAGGCCAGAATCAAGCATATTTTCTAATTCCCATGTTTGACTACTTTATTCCTATAATCAATAAATCGATAGTATAACCCAAAAAAAGGACACTAAATTCAAACTAACCATTATGATAAAAAAAATATATTGATGAATTTGAATATAGGGCCATTTATTTATGTTAGCAATCTTTATAAGCCAGAATTTAGAAGATTTTCTACACTTTGTGAAATACTTTGATCGATAAATACTGTAAAGCACTTATGACTATTTTTTACGTTAAATGTTGGAAAAAGAAAAGCTTTGAAATTGTGAAATTATTTATTTATACATGTGTAATGTAATGCGTTTCCCATTTTTCAGCTTTTACTCAGATTTTGGTCCACTTAACCTGGCCAAACTCTATCGATATTGCTGTAAATTAAACAAGAAGCTAAAAGTAAGTTTTAAAATACAAATCTGAATTTAAATTACATTGTAGAACTCAAGACTTAAAATAGATTTTTAGTTAGAATCCTTTATGTAAATTATTGCCTCAAATCCTTTTCATACCTTTTACTGCAATTAGCATACATATAAATATCTCTTTTAACAAGAAATACGTAAAAAAAAGTTTTAACTATGTCGTATCTTATTTGAAAATGTTTGTGATATTTTTAAATAAACCAGTTTTATAATTGTGATGTCTTTTTTTAAAAAATAATAGACCTTTTGGAACAATTCATAATAGAAAGAAGCTATGACTTTGTTCATCAAAGAAAGATAAATTTGAGTAAAATATATTCATAAATATTCTTTGTTTACCTTTTTCAACTGAGTTGAAATTTGAAATACTTATTTAATTTAAGTACTTCTTTACTTGTAAGAGTTTTTGATAAATCTTCATCACAATCATAGATTGTATATTTAAAATTTCTTTGTGTTTTGAAGATTTAAAATAAACACACAAGCATGGAATTTTATCATTTTTTTTTCACTTACAAATATCTTATTTTACAGTCTTATTCATTATCAAAAAAGAAAATTGTTCATTATACATCTGCAGATCCAAGAAAAAGGGTAAATGCTGCATTTCTAATTGGCTCATATGCTGTGAGTATTTTCTTTTTAAAAAATTAACTTTGTGTCATATATATAATATGCATGATGTTATCTTTATTTGTGTACTTGTGAATGATAATGCCTGTAAACGACTAAAATTAATTTTTGGAGAAGTTAACAAAAAAATTTAATTTATAAATTTTAAAATATAGAACAGTGATTGCAAAACTATTGGGACATTTTCAGTAGATCATGTTAATGCTCTGGCCGGCAGGCCTTAATTCCTCCATTGTGAGCTGACTGCTTGTTTCTACCTTGCAACTGCAATTCTCAGCCTCATCTCATAGTTAATTGATTGTATATGCATGAGGGTGTACTTATATATGAGGCATTTGTTACCAACTTGGATAGCTTGATTTACACACTGGTACAAAATAGGGCATGCTCAAGCAAAAAAAAACCCTACCATTTTTATACAGAAACCAATTATTTTACCCAAGTAAAGGAACAAATGTGTATGTTTACTATACAAGTGCATCATTCAAGAAAAAGGGGAACATCACTTGAATACTACTTTAACAGGGATTGAAAAGGATTTCTCCCACTTAATTTTGTTCTAAGGGAAGAAAAGGTAAGGCAGTCAAAATCTAAACTTAATGCTGAACAATCAATTTTTTTTTTTCAAACCATTAAACAATAATAAAGCAGCAACTGAAGCATCATTCTGAGTTTCAAATGTTAATGCAAAGAATATTTAACTATATGAAGATGATGAAATAATCAAAAGTTTATTTTTAGAAATTATAAATGCATCATTTGATAGTTTCAATATATCTGCTATTAAATCTGTTCAGTTTTCTGAAAATATAATAAATGAGATTGTGAGTTCTGACATTACCTCATTATTTAAAACTGACTAATTGCTGCAGCTATTTCTCCCTGCAACTTGATGAACCAGCCGATATAATTAATACTATTCAGTTGGCCATTTTTGCAAGAAGGGTTTTGAGAATTTTGAAATAGAAAGGATCTGGTAAGTATTATGTCACCAACAGGTTGCACTAGAATATGGGACAGACCAAGATCTTATCAACACTGAAAATATTCCTATAAATATAAGTTAGTGAGCCTAGTATCTAATGGAGCTCCTTTTATGGTAGGCAGAGAGAGAAGGAATTCAGAACCTTGTGTCGTACAGACTACAGCTTTCCAAAATTTCTGTTAAACTGTTATGTAATGCACCATGAGTCACTGTAACTATGAACAATGTAATGAAAAGAGTCATAAAAATAAGAACGAAGTTAAAGCACATGCAATTCACAGAAATAAATTTGTTCAAGCACTGACTGTTGAACTAGATTGCCTTACTCTTTGGTTGAGTTGATGTTTACAATGTTTTCAAAAGCTGCTGGCCTTAGTAGAATTTTAACTGTGAACTAGAAGATCCAGTTTGGGTGCAGGGTTTTGCTTTTCTTACAGAAATCTTTGAAAAGTTAAACATTCTTAACGTGCAGCTTCAAGATAAAAGATATTGGTAGTACAAATTAATAATGTTGCTCCATTCTAAATTTGTAAGCCTGTTTGAAACAAACTCTTGATAAGCAAGGATCTTCAATGCCTTGGAAGTAATGCATTGGAATTATTTCAGATTCAATAAACATTTCCAAGATTTCAAAAGGAATTTTGCCAAATAGACAAGTCCTGAAAGTATTTTGCCTCTTCTCCTAAAGAAAAATACCTAATTTTGCTCAAGCTTTGTCTCAAATCGATATTCAGTTCTACATATCAGAGCAATTCTTTTTCTGGTGTGAAATTTATTGAAAATAAATATATAGAATCATACTCTCCGATTAACACTTGGACAGCTGTATTCAAATGGGAACTACTACTTGCCTTTTGCATTGACTACATTAATCACATGAGCAGCGCAATTAGCCAAGATACCAATCCCCTGTTTAAAGAATTTGTATTTAACATATTTTACAAATTTTGTAGCAATCTAGATCAAGGGTGCCAATTCAAATGACCTTGCAGGCCATTTCGGAAAAACATTCAAATTGGGCCGCATATAAAAATATATATCTTTATATTAGATTTGGACCTTTTGCAAATATTTATTGGGGTGAAAATTTAAAACAGATTGACATATTATTATTGTTTTCATTATTTTTCATGTATGCAAACATAGATAATATAATAACAATAATATGATGATCAAATAATGTTTAATTTATTTTAGTAAAATATTTGTTTTCTCAACTCTTTTGCTTAGTTTTTGCAACTATTTCAGTGCATGTATTTGCACATTGTAAAGGTTTTCATCTGTAATGTGCAATTTATGTTTGATAAATTTCATTTTCAAAAAAAAATTATTTATAGGAACAGAAGCAAAGTGATAAAATAAAAACAGTTAAGGAATTTATTTATTTAAAAACAACACTAGAAACAAAAGTATACAAAATAATGGCAACCAGGAGTGGGTTGGCCACTCCTGGTCTAGAGTAATGAATAATATCCTGTGTGTAATTGTACCATATTTTGGCTTGTATAAAATGTTACTTTCATGCATTTGATGTTAACTATAACTTCTATTATGGGTCTATTTATGTGTCAGTGTTAAAAGAATTTAAAATGAAAATATTTTGTCATATAATCTCGCTGTTTGATAATTCAATTTTCCATTTGAATTTCATGTGTTACATGTTACCATATTTTCCTGTATATAATCCGCAGATTATGTGTTAAAAAAGTTTCACATTTCGTTGTGCGTATTATACACCGCCTCGGATTACCTGAGAAAAAAACATTCTCCATCAGAAAAGCTAACAATAAAGTTTTGAAAGAAATGCTGTTTATGTTTTGTAAAATAGATAATAGATGGCGCTTTCATGACTCGGATGACATATTTCAGCCATAACTAGTTTTTGTCCAATTACATTCAAAAACTAATTCAATTCCTCGGAAGGAAAAAACAGTTACTAGTCGCTGGCGCAATTTCCAATTTTCTATTGACTGAAACTATTACGTTCTTTTGAAAGTTTTCATCATGTTGAAGCGAAAGCGTTAAGTTACTCTGCAAACTTCAAGTTAAAAGTTATAGAGAAGGCTACAGAAGTCGGAAATCAGGAAGCTGCAAGGTTTTTCAACGTTGATGAATTGAATATTCGTTTGTGGAGAAAAAACAAGACCAACTTCGAAAATTGTGATCAATGTTAAAGGGCTGATCGTCGTGGAAAACCTCACTGGCCAGAATTGGGGGAAGAAATAAATAAATGGATTTTAAAAGAAAGACAATAGGGAAGCAGTCTTGATCTTAATTTTTTTGCTAAATTAAAAAGAAAAAATGTGTCCATGTATAATGTTTTGTTTAACAACTCAAAACATAGATGACATTAGCAAAGAATTTTTTTTTTTTTAGATAATTGTAAAAAGTATTATGCACACATATTTAAAAAAAGTTTCATAATATTTTTATTTTCTTTACAATTTCTTACTTCTATTTTTAATTATATTGTGTATTTTTTATCTTATATGACACTCATTATCCGCAGTTTATACTTTGGATTATTCGCCGTAAAAACTGCCGCGGATTATACGTTTTGTTTTTTTTTTTACTCGAAAAAAGCTTCGCGGATTATATACAGGAAAATACGGTTTATATATGTAATTATTTTTTAAAAAAGGCTCTGATTTTTTTCATTAGTATATTTTCTTTTATAATTATGTTAAATTAATTTTTTTGTGCAAATTGTTTGCTCCTTTTCAAGTTTATGAATTGTACTAATTAATATAGCTAGTTTAATTTATATTATTAATTTTTTTACATCCTTACTATTTAAATATAGATAATTTATTTGAAAAAATCACCTGTGGAAGCATATCAGCCTCTTGTAAGCAACAACAGTCCTATGTTTATTCCTTTCAGGTAATTTTAAAATTCTGAATAACTGTATGTATTGTTAAGAAAAAATTAAAATATTGTTTTTTTAAGTATTAATTTTATTTATTTCACCTTTTAAAATTTTTATTCAACATAAATGTGTTAAAGTTCATAACTAATGTTATATTACAGCAGTTATAATTTTAAACTTTTATATTTCCACTTTAAAAACTTTATATGAGTTCAAAAAAATTGTATGAGTTTGTGTGTGTATATGTAAGCCAGTTATAGTAGTCATATTATTGCATTAATGGTATTTTGTATAGTTGTTTTATTTTTGCATGAAGAGGATTTTTAAAATTATATTTAAAAAACTTATTGGTATTTACTTCTAAATAAATATTTTTGTATTTGTAGAGATGCTTCATTCAGTCACTGTACTTATAACTTGACTCTATCTGATTGCCTCCATGCTGTGAGCAAGGTATGAATAGTTAAAATATATTTAATGAAACATTTATATATATTTTTTCTTAACTACACTGTATCTTTTTGGGTTTGTTAGGTTTTTTTAATTAGAAAGAAGAAAATTATGCAATTCAAAAAATAAATTTCACCGTTTGAACTTTTCCCCCCTGGTAAGAAAAGGGAATTTAAAATTTATGCATCACATTTATATTTTAAACTGCTGTAATGATGTGAATGTAAATATATATGTACCTTAAGTTGCATACACACTGGAAAAACATCTGGCAATTTCCGAGACTTGCCCTAGTGGAATGTAAGCACCGTGTGTGGTGAGACAATCTTTATCAGGTATCAGGAGCGCGCAAGTGACTTCTTTTTTTTATTGTCTATCCAAACAAATGTGTGTATTGAGATTTAGATGAAATCCAGAACTAATTTTCATGTTTATTATTTCTTGGCACAGACTACAATATTTATTCAGCAGTAAGATTGTATTTGCTAAAGTTTTATACTGTTTAAAATGTCTATTTCTAAGTATTTTCATTTATTATTTTTTTAATCCAAATTTTCAGATGTTTGGAATTCAAAAAGGTTGAAAAGGATAAGGGACGCTATAATGACTATAATAAAACTTTAGCTTGAAAAAGATCACATCCATGAGAGCAACCTCCACAATCATTTAAAAACAGTCAGTGAAAAAATAATGGGTAAAAAATCATCTGATGCTGTCCTGAGTTCATAAGAATAATTCAGCATTTTTAACTTCTTGAAAAGAAGTAGTTAAGAAAAAATTCAATCAAGATGCCTTAGGTAGAATATCAATAATACTGCAACAAGTTTTTGAAGAATTTATTACTTATTTTTTATTTAAAAAAAATAGAAATCAAGTTAGTTTTTTTTTTATAGTAATCATAATAATTTTTTTTCGTTCCATTTGTTGCTACATCTCTTGATATATCAGTTATTTGAATGTGTTACTGATTATTTTGCCTATGAAACCATTAATTTTTTTTTCAACAAAAAAAAAGAATATTTTATTATTAGTATCTCAAGAATATAAAAACTTAATATTTTGAGCTTAATAAATTTCATTAAAAATGCATAAACAATCTTTTATAAGTTTTGAATGAAATATTTAAAGTGTTATATTTCTAAAAGTCATAATTTCTTTTAAAAAATTTTTTTATTTCTATTTTAATTTGCAGGCATTGGAAAATGGATTTTTGGACTTAGAGACATTTGATGTTGTAGAATATGAACATTATGAAGTGAGATAAATTCATTGTAAATTACAAATGTTTTCATGGATTTTTATAGAATTGTTAACTGACTTTATGCGTATATTTTAATTTATGTAGTAGGGTTAAATCTAGAATGATTTAAAATATTGGAATAAAGTAGTAAAATACTGTACTTATTTGAATCTAAGCCGCACTCCAAATTCTCACAACATTTATGTGAAAAAATAGTATAAAAAGTTTTATTAATATCCAATATTTAGGAAATTAAAAGATTTTTTTTATAAGAAATGAATAATTAATTTATTTTATCAGTGTTTAAAACTTTTAAATACATACATGAACTTGTAATTGTGTTGACTGTCAGTATCATGTTCAATTTCCCCTATTCCAACATATTTTTCTACCTTCGATTCTAAGCCGCACCCAATTTTCAGTAGCATTGACAATTTGGGGGAGTGTCGCGTAGATTCGAATAAATGCAGTAAAAGAAATCAAGTAATTAGTTATATTCTCTTTGTTCCTCCTCTTCTTAGTGTAGTGGTTTGAAATATATTCAAATTGAATTAAAAGGGGATATAAGTTTAATTATAAGTCTGTTAAGTATGATCCCATCTCCTCATTGGTTGTCTATAATTCAAAATTTCTTAAATGGTGGCTAATGTTTAGCAATGTTGTGAAGAATTTATTTTATATATGTTATTTTTAGATCTTTATTACTGTGAAATCCCAATAATAATCAGCCCTTTGGTAATAAGCACCTTACAATTGCTTAGTTAAATTTCTCCTCTCCTTAACTTCTACATCTGCATTTATTTATTGCTTTTTATATAATTGGATTAATTTTAAAGATTAAATTTTGCTTAAATAGAGTCCTTACTACATTTAATCCTTTCCCTTAAGAAGAATATTCTGGAGATTTTTCTGTAACAGTTTTCAAAATAATTATGCCATTTATCTGCATTATCAATTCTTTTTTTAAATTTTAGAAAATTTGTAGTTGTGGATAGGAAGAGGCATATTTTAATCCATTTTTGATTATTTGAAACTTTCACACTTCCTGCAACCATTGCAAAATGCTCTAGTTAGATGCATTCTAAAAAGTAATGTAAAATGTAGATCACATTCCAATTTATACACACTATTTGATATATCTTCTCCCTACACTAGAGAAAATAATTTTTATTCAATTAAAATCAATGCCTTTTTCACAATAATGGCATTCATAACTACAAACTCTTAATAAAAAATTAAAGATTAAATCATTCTGTTTTCTTCATTCGTAATTACTAACAAATGTCTTTCATCACTCAAAAATCAGCATTATCAGTAAAGAACAATAAATGAGAAGTATAATGATACATTTTTTTAGATTTGCAGAAGCAATAAAAATTGTTCAGAGGATATTAAATGGAACACAATTGTTTTACATTTAACTTTATTAGCCATTGTCAATTAAATGGGGTTATTATCTTGCTTAATCTGATTATTAAAAAAAAACTTGAGATCGAAAAATCTTTTTAAGGAAGATGATTAGTGCTTGTTTTTTTCATATTTGCTTAGCCGTAGACATAGTGAAACCAAAATTTAATTATGTATATATTATAATTTATTTCAATTTGAATAAAATGGGAAAAGTATACTGTACAAAGGAATGAATAATGCTTAAATGGTAAATAAATAATATATTGAAGAGGAATTTGGGTGTCAAATTTAACCCTTTATCTACCACATTATGATTTACTGCAGTTTTTTTCATGCAATATTTTTTTTATCACTACATTGAAAATTAAGGGATATACATAAACAAAATACTCAACTTGGGGAAATTTAATTAGTTAGAGCTAATTAATTAATTAAAAATATTCAACTGTAAAATTAAGTATATACACTGTTCACATAAAATAAATAGTCAAATCGTTTTCTAAGGTCTTCATTAACTAACAGATAAAATAAGACACTTAAATTTTGACATTAATTATTTTTTCAGAACAAAAATGATAATCTTTGCAATCCACTGAAACGCAATTTCTGCTATAAAACTATTCGCCTTCCCCGCTAAAATACTCATCATAGAACCCGTGCTGCTATATATATTGAAAGAGTGGATTTCAAAAAATATTCCTGCTAAGTATCGTCAGAATATTTGTAAAAATTGTTATTCTATGTAATTTTAAATTGAGTGGTACTTATAAGTACCATTGGTAGAGATAAAGGGTTAAAGACAAAAGAAATATATATCTATACATTATTTTAACACTAGTGGAGATTTTATGTCATAACAACTGCAAAAATATTGTATAAATAGATATCCTGCATATATATATATATATATATATATATATATATATAACAGTATATATTGAATTCTAAATGCACTTGCATTGATTTGCTATTAACTGTCAATGAAATAGTTTTTCATTCAGTGGTTACCAAATTATGTTCAATCATGAGTTCGCACATTAATTTTCCTCAAATATTTTACTATGAAACAAGATTAAAAAGTTAATGTTACTTTTACTTTATATAGTTCTTAAATATAAAAAAATATTACTAAATATTGTGTTGTATACCTAAAGTAATAGTGTGTTTATTTTTATAATTTATTTAAAGCAAACAACTAAAAATCTGTTCGTTTATTTTTTCACTTTTCTTCCTTCCTCATTATGAACAACTAAATACTGGGTTTTAAAATTGTATCGGAGTTTTACAAGCCCTATAGTTAGGGAAAGAATTTGTAATACCTAACATACCTCAGTCTAACATTTATGTTGTAATTTTAAAAGGCAGAGTTTAACAAAGGCATTTAAAAATTGTCTGTTTGAAAATTCATCTATATTTGGGAATTAAAGAAAAGAAAACCTGGCTTTTTTTTACTTATGGACTTTTCTTGCTGAATAAAGATCCAGTCACTTGTAAGCTTACCCATCAACTTTTCCTATAGATAATGTTTTTTCTTGATCTTGTAATATTTTTAATACGGAGAAATTATTTTTTTAAAAAAAACTCAGTACACACTTAAAGTATGGGGATTTATTCCTTAGAAACTAAATTTTCTGCTTTTCTCTAAAATCCTACTATTTATTTTTATTTTAAATTATGCACGTATCGTATAATAAATTAAAAAATTTAATAACTGGTTTTTTTTTCTCCCATAGAAAGTTGAAAATGGGGATTTAAATTGGGTAGTTCCTAACAAATTTTTGGCATTTTGTGGACCACATGCAAAAACCAAAAGTGAAAATGGTAAGATATTTAATGTTCATTTAACCTTTACCTGTAAAATATTTTTCTTCTGAAATAATTTATTTTAATTATCTTGACTATATTCTATTTCAGGTTATCCTCTACATTCACCAGAATCCTATATTTCATATTTCCGAAAGCATAATGTTACAACTATAATAAGACTAAATAAAAAGGTGTATGATGCTCATCGATTTTCAAATCATGGTTTTACTCATAAAGATTTATTTTTTGTTGATGGTAGCACTCCTAGTGATAAGATAATGCAGGAATTTTTGGAAATTGCTGAAAATGCAAAGGGTGCAATTGCAGTTCATTGTAAAGGTATTTATTTCATGCTGTGTTTTATATAACTGTATTTTTGTAATTTTTTCAGGTTTAGTTTTTCTATTTCGTAATTAATTTGATACTATTGAGAAAATCCTTTTTTATAGAATGTATTTATTCCCCCCTGCTTTAATGAAAGAAGGTGACCCTTGCGTCTTGTTTTTTCTTGGAATTATTTAGTCAGGGCTTGTAGTCAAATCCTAAGAAATAAAATTTCAGTTATGTAGAATATTGCTGTGCAAAGTATTGAGAACTGTATGGTACAGAGCAAAAAGCATATGTTTTTCTTATCTAAAGCCAAAATTGTTGCATAGTATATTTATAACTTTAGTGTGTCATTGAAATAAAATGGATGAACATTGTCTCACTTAATACATGTTTAGACATTGTGTGAGTTTTTAACATGACTGGGGATTTTCAAGTGTCACATGACAATGTTCTGTTTTTAAGGTTAGGCTTCAGTATATAGTATATATAAATTTGTATATTATTTATTGCCAAAATTAAGGTAATTAATGAAAATAAACTGATTTTTTATGTTAGCTTGAGTTTATTAATTAATTGAAAAGTAATATTAATTCTAATTCAAACTTAATTATTTTGTAAGCCTTTGCTTTGTATACGATTTTCAAACATTTTTAGCTTATTTTAATGCAGGGAAGCACAACCTAAGGCCCTCAGGCTAATTTTTGCCTGCAAATGTCTTATAAAAGAAGAGTAATCTAAAATAGAATTGACCTTTGTTAACTAAACAGGGGGAAATCGTATATGAAAACAGTATTAGAGCAAATTATTATTTTTTTTTCAGTTGTTCATTAAGAGTTTTTTCAATTTATTACGCGGCTTTTCAATATGTTTCCTTCATGGCTATCTGCGCGTACGAGTTTTCGTATAGGAGAAGCTTGTGGACGGGATCACCGGTAGCCATTATTTCTTCCATCGCACGGTCTGGATGCAGAGAAGGTTGAAGAACTAATGCATATTCACGCACGCCTGCCGGGACAGTCTCGATTCGAAATTTTGCTGAGCCAATCAAAAGTACCTATGGAACTCACGTTTTTCTTCATGGTGAGCGTTACCAATAATAACTTTAACCTCCACTTAGCTGCAACGATCATTATTTTAGATAACCTCGTGGTTTTAATGGTAGATCAGGAACGTTGAAATCGCTGTCACTGAATGGATCTGATATTCTTTTTTTGATTTCACATTTTTGGTCTAGTATCATTTATTTACAAAGTCATGTAAAATATTTTAGATAATGAGAGAGAAAAAGTGATTTTAAAGATTCATGGATAGATAAATTCTGTTTTATCTATTAAAATGATTGTCACATGCTTAATATGTAGTTGCAAGATAGTTGTGGCAAAAGAGTATAACGTGAAGCAGTATTATGAAACAAAGCATAAACATTTTGTATCTATAAAAGCATATGAACGATCGCAAGAAATCGAACAACTTTAAAACATTTAGTAGTCAGGCAAATTTTTTCCAAAAATGTACAGTTAACTTGAACTTAGGTGTCGCTGAAATTATCACTAAAGAAGGTTAACCATTCACAGATGGTGATTTTGTTAAAAGGTGTTTGTTAATTACATCTGAAAACTTTGTCCTGAAGCAAAAAGAAAATTAGAAAATATAAGCGTAAATAGAATGACTATTCAAAGAATTCAACGATTGAATGAGGAATTGAAAATCAAGCAAAATCAGCCGCTTCAAACTTTGTATATTTTTCTTTAGTTGTTGATGAATCTACAGATCGAACATCAGTTTGCAATTGTGTGTGCTTGTGTTTGTTCGTGGAATTGATAAAAAAAATTGTGTTTCGGAAGAACTTCTTGGAATCTTTCCCTTAAGGCTGTTTTCGGTCAATGTTAAAGGATAGGGATGAAACGGCAAAGACATTAGTGGGCAGGAAAAAGCTCCAATAATAATAAAAAATTTTATGGATATAAAGAAAATAATTGTTTAAAGGATAGTGTTTCTTGAATTTTGATTTTTTGGAAAATTACAGTTTTCAGCATTTTTGCAAAATGAAATTTGACTTTTCTATGTTAAAGTATAGGAGGTGGAAACGCAAAAGACATTTTAACAGAAAAAAAAATTTTTTTAGAGTAGAATTAAATAGTATATAAGAAAGCAAGCTTCCCTCTTTGGACTAGTGTAGCTAGAATTAAGTTTTATGTTTTTCTTAATTAACTTTTTTTAAATTTTAAGTTCATTCTGAATTATTTTTGGCGTAGTTAGGACTATCTCAAACAGATGGCACCACCATCGTTTGAAAAGCGAATTTATTCTTGGCTACGAATACTTATTTTTGGCGATATCTTTTTGAAATATAGTCGCCAGCTGAAATTATGGTAACTTGCAAATTGTGGACAATGGAAAAGGTTTATGATGTACAGAGATTTAACATCTCAAATCTGACGAACTTTCCGATTTAGGAAAGTTTTACATATTTTCTGCATGTGTGCTTTAAAAAAAATCGTTTATAATTATACTGCTTAGATTTTATTTTTTTTTTTTTGTCATTGAAGGAATGTCTGTAAGAATATTTAAATTCTGCGAAATGACTTAACGAAGAATGAAAGTATACTTACTTTATACTTGATCGAAAGTTGTGAATTAACTCTCAATAAGAACACAAATTACTACTCCTTACTCGCAAATTAAAATTTTAATCTAGTTATTGTAATGCAATTATTATTATTATATTATTATTTTCTTTTTAATTAACCAAAAAAATTTTCCCATTGATTTTATATTTGACATAAAACTTTACCATAAACCATTGGAACAATTATTAACACAAAATATTGTTTTCTGATTTTATTAACAGAAACTTATTTTTTCAATTAATTATGTTCAGATTCTAAGCCACACCCCAAATTCTCAGCACATTTTTGTGAAAAAAAAATAGTGTAAAATATATTATCGATATATGATATATTTACGGAATGAAAAGTGGCTGCGATACCCTAGTGGTCAAGGTAACGTACTCGTGGCTGGCGTACGAGTATGTTAGCCTAGTACCGCTGAAATTCTGTCGTGTAGGGGAGCGATGAACGTTAAATCTGAGAGCTCAAACGTCCTCTCATTGGTGTGGTAGTTAGGAGATGGGAGGTGCAAGCTCAGGTGTCGTCCTCGTCACTTGACTATGGTTCAAAGTTACGAGGTCCGTCACCAAAAGCCCTCGTGTAGCTGATCAATATGACATTTATATTCAATCACTAACTAAACGAAATAAAAAAAATAATAAAGGTGAATTAATAAAAAGTGAATAATTAATTTACTTTACCAGCATTAAAAACTTTTTTCAGTCTTCGAATCTAAGCTGCACCAGAATTTTTGTAGCCTAAGCATCGGGAAAAAAAGTGCGGCTTAGATTCGAATAAATATGGCAATATCGCGATTTTAGTCTCTATCTTTAAATTTTTGCCTTTTTTTCTATTAAAAAATACTGTCTGGCATTTTCTGTCATTGAACATTTTCAATAACTTGATCAAGTTCTTGACTAAATTTTTAACATAATAGAAGTTGGGATTTTTCTTTGCGCATTACATTTTACACATATAAAATTTAGAATTAATGTTAATTCAAATTTTATCCATTTTAGTTAAATATATGATAAAAAATTTTTAAGTAGTAAAATTTTATTATGAATTCTTTATGGAAAAAGAAATATGTTGGGCATTACGATATGAACATATATTTATTGCTCATTGGAGTTTTTATTTTATTACTATAATTAAAATATTGATTTTTATTACTAGTTCATTTTTGAATTAGAAAGTAAAGCATTCAGAAAAAGATATATCTGCTGAATAAACTTTTAAAAACACTAATTTTTAAAAAATTGAAACTTAATTTTCTAAATAATTAAACGGTGTTTTCATTTTTTAAACCCAAATATTCATAATTTTTAATTTTGGAAGACTTAAAATGAATGATTTATTTTATAAACGAAGGAAAAATATAACTGTTATAATTAATAATGTTTCCTTTTTTATCTCGTAATTGTGGATCAAATTGCTCGATTTTCAAATGTTAAAAAGTTTTACATTTCTTATTTTTTCTATTCATTTTCTCAGGAAATATCATAATCAGTTAAGAGCAATTTATACCTTTTTTCCGGGGGGGAGATTGAATCTATCCACTAGAAAACTTAAGTCAATCTAATTATTACAAAGCTATTTTACCATAAATTATTGTTTAAAAACAATCTGTTACTCAGTATAATCACTATATGATAAATTACTTTGCCGTTTTGTCAACCACAATACCGTTTAGCGTCCTTTCAAAGGCATCTCGTCATGTCATGAGGTCAACATCTCATGGTATTTTTCAAGCACTTAATGCATTCTTTTAATTTTAAATTTTTTATTTCTATTACTGTCCTTAAAAATTTTTTTTTACTTTTAAGTACTATTTAAAAAAATGTAAGAGTCATAACACTTGAAATCCTAATGACGAGAGGTTATAGCTCGGAAGAGCTAAGTACTCTGGTCATCCACCCCACGATGTATAATATCTCATGGGAATTTCACTTCAGAGGGAACCGGAAAACACTTGTTGGTCCGAAGTCTTTAGGAAAGAAAAGTACAAAAAAGCAATAAAAGTTTCCAATTTCTTTCCTATGTACTAAAACAGAAAGAGAGGAAGAATAATTTATTTGGATTCCTACATAAAATGAAACTATTATTTTGTTACCAAATATGCCCAAAAATTAAACAATAATAATTTTCTTTTCTTTGATTTAAATATAATGTTAACTTCCAAATTGAAAAATTGTTATTGACATATATTCATTAAATAAACATAAATTTCTTAGAAAAAATAAAGGCAATGTTTATATATTATATGCTTGATTAATTGTGCTTGATAATTAATTGCCAGCCTATTTTCTCTCCCTTATAATGATATTTTAATCATTCTCTAAAGTTACAAAAGTAAATTTTAATTTCAAAATATCTTTCTTTCTTCCTTTTTTTTTTTTTGCTGAACATGAAATAATTTTGTAATGCTTATTTTCATTTACGTACCATTTCTTATAAAAATATTTTTTGAATTTGAAAAATATTTTATATGTAAAATAATAGTCAAAACCATAATTAACCAGTTTTTTAATGAAATAGCTGCATACTATCTTAGAAAAATATCAAAATTGATAACCTTTAACTTTTTTAACATTTATATATATATATATAAAACTACTTTTTTAAAGAAAATTCTATTCAAAATTGTTTCCTTTAAACCTTTAATAATGTAATACAGGTGTAAGTGTATACCTAATTGGAAATTTCTGAAGCATTTTTTTTTGTACATAAGAACTTTATTTTGTAATACTTTTAGAAACATTTATTATTCCATTATAAAAGAATATTAAATCGTTTTTCTTTATATGTAGTGCCTACTAGATTGTGAACAATCCATTGTTTACTGTACCGGGACCAACAAAACAAATTTATTCACTAATACATTGCTTTTGCACAACTAAATCGTTTTGTAATGGAAAATGAACTTTTTTTTATTTGTGGATAAAAACACCTATAATCAAGGAGAGCGAACAACTTATTGACATTTTAAAAGACATTTGACGGTAAAATCTATATTAAAACAAGAACAGCTCCTAAAGTTTAGATTGCAAAATACATAGGATTTTTTCCATAGTTAGAAACGAATAAAGCATTCATAACAAATTATCAGAATCCATGAGTCGAAAAAGTAAGAAAGCCATTTTAGGTCTCTCTCATGGTCAAGATTCAACACTATTTTACTCCCCCCCTCCCCCAAAAGAACAAGTATTTCGTTTCACAGTCGTAAAGACTGTGGCCCTCTTCCCCCTGCAGAGAAAGGGGATGATTCTATTGAAGGAAGTGCGCTACACACACACAGAGAGAATTTTTTTTTTTTCCTTGCCTTTTTCGAAATCAACCAAAAGCGGAGAGCAGAGTGCACGTGATCTTCTCTTTTCAAACAATCAAATCTCACCAGCAATGACATCCAATAATTCACAAAATAGCTGTAAATTTATGTTTCGAGATATCTTTCCGATTTTTTCGAAATTTCGCAATTGTCCATAATTCTGGAGATCTTCGTATAATAAGGACCATTATAAATTTATCATCTTCCATCCTCTCAAAAATTGACACATTTGTTGAGTAATTCAGGGTACCACTGAGAATTGTACCTCTCGTGAAATAGGTTGCCAACCCCTGTTCTATTGTATAAAAGTAAAATTGTATCATACTGTTTGTTCATTAAAACGTGAAATTTAATTTTTAATTTCTTTAAATCCACCTATTCTTCCTTTAAAAATCATTTGTTCAGGAAAAATTAAACAGTTTCGTTCTGTACATCATTTATCTAGAGAATTGATCGACAAACTGTGTTCCACGAGTCCCAATAAAAAAATGGGAAAGAAAAATTACAAATATGTATGCAAAATGGATTTATGTTCTCATGAAATTCGGTTAGCCACAATTATCTAAAGATCTTTTTTAACTTTTATTGTAATATAATAAATGAATTTTAAAACTTTATTTTATGCAGTAGATTGTGAATATACTATTATTTGCTATCCCGAGTTCCACGAAGTAATTTTATACTAGTTAGTACAATATTTTGAAACCTTTCACATTTGCGGGGGGAAAAACACCTATAATGAAGAAGATAAAAAAATTTATCGACATATGAACAGATTCGATGCTAAAATTTAAATTTAAGCTAGAAGACCTATATCTTAGGTTACCAATTCATGCCATATACGCAGAATTTCTCACACAGCTATGAACATTTTCATGCCATTCACAAAAATGTATTTAGAAAGTGAAAAATATTTTTAACGCGATAGGCAACAAAAACGAATTGAACACGGAATATGAAATGCTACTGCAGATAATTTCAAAAAGCTTATACGTCAATAGTTTGTGTAAAAAATTGTGAACACATATCTCAGTTACTAAGTATAATGCATACGTAGGTGACATTTGGATCACAAATTTATATTATCAATGAGTAAATAACATTAAAATTACATCATAAAATTTTTTTAATAAAAAATATAATATTTTTTTTAAAATTGTCTTTACATATAATATCAAAAATATGTTTATCTATATACTTTAAATATTATTTTAAGATATATTCCCTTCAGCGAGGAAGGGGATTCCTCGAAAACATGTTACAGTTCTAGGGATTCCAAGAGTTGAAAAAGTTTGACGATTGACCAATGTCCAGAAATGAGAAGTCTTTCATGGTCAAGATTCACTCTGCTGCTTTAACCCCCTCCCCCGAAAAAGAAAAAAAAGAGCTAACGTTTATTTTACCAGTTTTACGACTGTCACCCCTCCCTTAGCCCCCGCGTGTTCCCTTTCGCTGAAGGGGAGAATTGGATTGAAAAGGTTACCCAAGAGAGAAATTTATTGCCCATCTTGGGAGTCTTGAGACAAATATTTGTGCCAAAAATTTTGCAATAGCCAACGCCATCTAGATGTCATGTAAGGTGTTAAACTAATGTCCCGCCATCACCTTAAAAGGAGCAAACAATTGGAAGTGAACTTCTGTGTAGTTTGATACATTTGTGTAATGCAGCTTCCTTAAACATGAACAATTGTGTTAGCATTACCACAGATGGAGCAAAATCAATGATCGGCACAAAAATTGGAATAATTACGCTGCTAAAAGAATGCCTTGCCCATTGTGGTGTAGAACTGTTGCAGTTTTACTGCATTATTCATCAAGAGAATTTATGTGGTAAAAAATTGGGATTTGCAACCTTAATGCAGTGTGCATCTCAAGTAATTAACTTTATTCATAGTAATGCCCTCAAAAAGGCATAAGTTAAAGAATTTTTAAAAGATTTTGATGATCTGCTTTCTCATATTCTTTATTACACAGAAGTTAGATGGCTCAGCCGAGGAGTTGCCCTTAAGCCTCTGTAATGTAATTTTAAGTTTGCCACCTTTTTAGCAGGAATCTCTTTTTATATTTAGTTAAAGTATTTTAATCATTCTGAAAGTGTTTGTGTTTCATTCATTTATAAACTGTACATGAGTAAAATATGTTGTTGTTCATGCCACCTGTCTGACATAGTCAGATCGAGGCCCACGAAATTCATCGTGGCAAGGGCTAGATGTACTCCTGCCGTTGGCCTTAGCCTTGAGCACCATACAGGTAACAGTGCAATTTTGCTCAGTGAGATTCCCGAAAAGACGATAGATGGCGACACCACCTATCTCCACCGCCACAATTTAGGCATGGAACTGAAGGGAAGGGAAATATTCTCCAGTCCCCTGCACTCGTAACTCAGCCCATAAGACTTTCGGACCCACTGATTTAACAAGCACGTACTCCATGTGTATTTGGCGGTACGAGCATCGAACCTAGGCCTTCCAGTCTGGAGTCCGGTGCTCTAACCACTGGGCTACCCACAGCTATAAAGGTAAAGTGATAAATGCGTATTTGTCATAAAACAGTGTTTTCACATTCATAACATTTGTCATTGTGTAATACTTTGCCCCTCAATATGATCTTATTAAATTTTTTGGCCCCTCGTCCTAAAAAGGTTGGGCACCTCTGTTTTAATGCATGGCTTTGATTTTCTATTTGGGCAGTAACTGCTGATCTTGTCTTGAGCATAAGATTTAAATTACTAATCTGTTGGTCCTTAGATATACACTTTGTTGCACATTTACTACTAGGCTGTGAAAGAATTCCCTATCTGATAAATTATTTGATATTTTTTTCTCCTATCTTTGCTAATTTGATTTGTGGGAGAAAAGTATCTAGCCCAGCGATGCTCAACCTGCAGCCCACCGAGCCTTTTTAAGTGGCCTATTGCTCTGACGCATTCACTTAAGAACAATGTATTACAAATTTGGTGGGAAATTCTTTGTCAAAATATCAAATGTATCAATTTTGCTTTTTGCCGTCTTATGGGGGAAAATTGATATTCTTTTCTATTTGTTACGGTTAGTGATAACAGACAATAGTGGAGTAGGGACAATTTTATGGGTGAAACTAATTTTTAACTGTCTTACATATCTTGCAAGCAAAAAATATTCAAAGAAAATATATCGTTTCAAGACAATTAGGAGGTTGACCATTTTGTAGTGAAAAACAAACATGGGTCAGTAATTGTATGATTTGCCATGAAAGTTCTTTATTTAAAAAATACCAATAAACAATCATTCAATGACACTTATCCTCGAAAATATCTTTCAAGAGGTGATAAATAGGCTTTCTTGAATAATCTTTGCTACAACAACAAAGTGTTATGTCAGTGGTATTGTCACAATGGTAACAAAGACATCCTACAAAGTTTGTTATATTGTGAAGAAGTGTTTCTTAAATGCTTCTAATTTAGTGTTAGTGACAAAAATAAAACAACACAAAAATATATAATATTTTGATCAATTTTCCCCATTTTAAATTTCCAATGTTATCTTGATCTTAAAGCACTTCTCTCCCCCCCATCTTTATTCTCATTTGTGACCCACGTGAAATAGGTGGCATATGTATGTGGCCCAGCAGAAAAAAAGGTCGAGTACCCCTGATCTATGTCTTCCTAATGAAAAAAATGGGAGGCAAAAACCTTTCTTCTGCAGCACTTTCTGAGTGATATATTTAGAAACGGCTTTTTCCAGACATTATGATTAATATGCATCATTCGGAATATGTGCTGTTGATGTTGTTCTGGTTTGGTGTGTTTATGCCATTTTGACTATAAAATAATAAAACCAAATTAGGATTTTAACAATAGAGCATTACCATAATGTACGTATTTTCACATGTATCCTGAAGGCAGAAATGTATTATCCTGTAGTAGCAAAAGGAAGAAAAGGGAACTATTTACACCAAGATTGATAAAAATTGCATCATACTCTTGGCCATAATACAATTGGAAGGTTAACAACATTATTTGCATAGTAAATATATTACTGTATCCACTGCATCATGGTCAGATTGCACTCTATGTTGCACATAAACCTAGGCATAATTTATGAGTGCTGTAAAGTCCTGTGTATAATGTGCACTTTTAACACAAAAAATAAGATCGAAGCTTATGGATACACAAGGTATAAAAATGATAGCTTCAAAAAAAAAGGTGAGCATTTAAAAATAAGTCTTCTGCATATATCGAAATATTTTTTATTTAAATAAAAAGACATGAACTCTCTCTCTCTCTCTTAAGACATGAAGTACACTATCTTTTCAAAAGCCTAGGATAATACCTGGAATAAATGACTTCAAAACAAAAGATCATTGTGCGTGTAGATTTCGAGCTCATTTTTAAAAATGGGAATGCACATTACATGATGAATATACATAGAAATTAAAAAATGCAGCTTGAAAGTATAGGTGTGTGTTATACTCTGATTTTACAGTAAGTGTTTTATATAGACTGTCTAGATAGGGTGTATTCAACCAATTGTGCTTACCATTAGTGTTCATTTTCAGAATAATCATTTCTGGGTAATTACTGTGACCTTGGAAATGGTTTTTGGGATTGGGAGATGTGATTTAACTACTATCAAATTTGGAGATTTATGCCTTGTGACAACTTTAATAACTAATCTGTAATGAAATGTCTTGCTATGTCAGTTATTAGGTTCTTTTACCCTTATTAATGCCAATTTCAGTTCACAAAAGTGGAAGTAACCATGCTTAGTAAACCTTTCAATAATAATGTAATGTGAAAGAATCTGTGTCCCTATTATTAAAAATGTACTGGTCGTCCCCAAAATGTATCTTTGTAGTTTTAAAAGATTAAAAACACACACAATTAAGAAACACAGTTTTATTTTATGTTTCATGAAGAAAGTATCTTTTTTTCCCCCGATGTCTTATATATGATGCCTAACTTTTATGTGTACATCGTGTGTCATTCTCAGCACATTGAGTTTAGACAAGATTTCTAACCATGTTTGTTACATGACACATTACATAATGAACAGGCTGACTGGCAGCTGTAATTTGATTTTTCAGTTCATTAGTGTCATGAATTGAACATTGTAAAAAAATGTTTGCACTTATTTCCATGTAAAGAAGCTTGGGAGGACAGATTTTGGTTTTGTCAATATGTTACCTGTCATAATTTGTAAATCTTGAAGATGTAGGGGTAATCCAAAATTCATACTCTACCTGTGTTACAGGTTTAAGTTCAAGAGAGAACACAGTACAACTTGTGCATATTCTTGCAGCTAAGCCATTTTGAAATAATGTAGCAAAATATTACTGTAAAAGCATCAACTGTGTTGTTTTTATTATTATTATTTTTTTTAGGAAATGCAAAAAACACTATGTATAATTGTTTATTTGCTTTAAAAGGTATAAAGATACATTTTAGATTACTGGTATATTTGAAATAATATATTGAACTGTAGAACATTCTATTGTATATCTTAGTGTAAAATAACAATAAATATATATGTAGCTATGATTTTTCCTGTCTTTTCTCATTTAAAATAAATACTTTTATCAACTGAATAAATTGATTGTAGGTCTGTCATGAAATACAGTTGCTTGCTAAAAATTATTCATTATTTGCTTAATTGTTTTCTATAATACAAATAAATAACATTGTCTATGATTGATATAAAGATAACAAGTTCATTTAAAAAGAATTTTTAATATTGAATAGCTGGACTTGGTAGAACTGGTACCTTGATTGCATGTTATATAATGAAGCATCATCATTTCACTGCTGCTGAAGCCATTGCATGGATTCGAATTTGTCGCCCAGGTTCTATTATTGGACATCAACAACATTGGCTGGAAGAGTAAGCTTTATTTGTTATATCTGTTTCTGTTGTTTAACTTTAAGGTAACATGCATAACTTGTTAAAATTATGTTTATTATGCATGTAAATGGTTATAGTAAAACTAGCTGCATGCTTTTTCTGATTTTTCCTTGAGAAATTTTCCGTTATTCTCTTGATGTCAGCACTTCCTGGAGATTTTGATATCTATTGTCATTAAAATTTTCTTTTCTTTCTCGCATCAGAATTTTTTTACCAATGGATGGGAATTAGGTTTGAAAAGTATGCTGTTGAAATAAAAATAATGGTAAAATTTTGGTAATTTTTACGCACAGGAGATTTTTTTCATAATCTGAACTATTCATTTGGAAGTAACAATTTTGTATTTTTCATAATGTGTGATTTGAAATAAACATATAATTCAGTTTGAGTAACCATAAAAGTGTGATGCACAAAATGATGGCACAAAAACTGTCCTGTTTTTATCCATTCCTATTTCATACTGCACAAAAGGTGAAAGCAAAGCATCCTCTAAATTGCACCAGTATTTTAAATTATTGATATTCTGACAGAAAAATGTTAATATTTGAAAGAATTCTAATTCGTATGATCCAGCATTGATTTGAGATCCATGCAACAGTTCCAAACTTGATTTAAAGCATTTTAGTATTAAGATTACCTTTTATTTCAGGTTGTTTCAATTGGGGGAAAATGTTAAAGAGGCTTTTATCAATTTAAACATCCTCATTTATTGATAATTGCATTTATAAATCAAGTCGCAACACAAAAAGCAGCGGTTTACGGGATGTTCACAAAAGCATTTTTAGTTCATTCCCGAGATGTCAGATATTTATAGTTTTGGTCAACTGGAAACTTTTAAAATCATATGATTTCAAATAAAGACTTTTCTGGTTGGTCTGAATATGTGGGTGATGCAAGATTCCATTATCTTGTTTTAAAAATGTTGTTTCACTTTTTTGGGAGATAAAGTTGTGGTTTTCCCATTAGGCAGGTAAACTAAAAATTGTCATGTAAAGTCTTGGAGGGCTCAAGACCACTATGAATTAAAATCATTTGAGAGAAAATAAAAGTGAATTATTACATGTGAATAAATTTTGTTCAGCTTTATTCTTGAAAGGAATATTTTTGCCACTGTAAACTGTCAGACTTTCAGTTTTCAAGTGCTTAGGAAGAACCTTTGTAATATTTTAAATGTGCCTCATTATATTTTACTATTATAAATCTAAATTAATGTGCCACACTTGTAAAAAATGATTATTTGTTTCTTTTAAGTGTCAGGTCTTGACTACAGGATTAACAGTTCTTAAATTTTCTGACATTTCAAAAGATTTAATAAATGTTTCCACTAGTTCAGAAATTTGTTGTGCTTAAAAAACTATATTTATTTGCAGTTTATGAACTAAGTATATATATTGTGAGAAGTTAACCTTTTTATAATATTGAAAATTCTTTATTGTAAAAAATCGTAGTAAATAACATTTATCCATCAGTTAATTGTGCCATCTTTCATATCAAACTGCTCAATTCAAAAGTTATTTGTCAATTAAATTAGTTCTTCTATGGTATAAGTTTAGTATATATGTCCATTAGGAGATACGTAGTAGAAAAATATTCATAAAAATGTCTTATTTAGAAAACAAGGTTTGCTGTGTTATCAAGGCAACATATTTCGAGCTGAAAAGGCAAATTGCAAAAATAACAACTATACTCCTACCAAAATCCTCACAAGATCCTCTGTCAGAAAGAAAGAAGTTGATGTTTCACACATTCTTTCAAAAGTGGATCAAATTCATTTAGATGACAAATCTCGTACAAATGATGCAGCCTCGCGAAGTAGAAAGGAAAAAGTATGTTGCTCGTTTTATTTTAATTTTAATTCTTTTTGTAATTATATTTTCAGATTCCTGGATGGCCTCAGGATCATTCAAGATACTTTCTTGGATAAAGATTATCCCCCCCTTTTTTTAAAAAAAAAAATCAAATCTTAGATTATGGCAAAGAATTAGTTTATCGCTTTTTATTCTGTCAGGAGTTTTGTATCAGTAAAAAGGAAACTATTTAATCTGACTTGTGGTATGATGTTCCATTATAAAATCTTAGTTAATACATTTTACATCAATCTTCCTAAAGCTTTAAAAAAGGGTGGAGGGAAAGAGCACTAATAGAATTGTAACCATTAGATATGTGATAAATTTTATGTAATTTTTTTATAACAATGTTTAAATTTCTTAAAATGTATAGAGTGGTAGCATTGTTTTAAAATCTCTCTTCTCGAGTTCACTGGTGTGAATTTCATGCTTTATTTCTGCATATTTTATTCATAATTAATATATTTTTGAAATATAGAATTCACATAATTTTGTTTCTAATTTCCGAGTTGAGGCAAAAAACAAAAACATTTTCATTAAAAAAACTATTATAAAATAAATTGGACCTTGATGGGTTAAAGATCTCATCATAATTATTAGTCTCCATTCTTGAATTTTTTAAATATTTTATACTTTATTGTTTGAACTACAAAATTTCTAAGAAACGAAATATTACAGTATAAAATAAAAAACGCTGTATAAAATGCTTATTAGAAGAAGGTTATTATTCTTGGAAATTTAAATATATAAATTAATACGTATAATTTTAAAATTTTCAATCTTAAAATAATCATTTTGATTAATTTTGCAAAGTATCCATTTTCATATTTTGTATTGTAGCAACCATAAAACCTGATAATAGAATAATTGTCAATATATAAGGTTTGTTTGATGTTGTTGTTGTTTTTTTAATATAGGCCTTACAGAATGGTACTGTGACTGGGAACAACAATGATAATAATAACAACAATAATGTTGATGGTGAAGATACTGTAACTCAAGGGGATAAACTGAATAGAATCAAAGCTATGAGGCGACAACCTCGGTCTCATACAACAGGTGGAATGAGGTAAATTTAAATTATATTGGTAATTTATATTGATACGAAAAAATATTTATATAAATGTAACTTTGCATTATATATGCATAACTTTTATTTCATCAATTTTGATTGGAAAGTATTTAATATTACTTTGTAATAAAGGAATCAATTTATAAATATGTGTATATTTTAAGAAGTTTTTTTTAAGAAAACTACTTTGTGATAGTCTTCAACTGCCTTTTCTTCCTGATATCATTGTTATTCATGTTCCGAAACCCATCATTAGTTAGTTGTCTGTTATATAGCCTTATGCAAAAAACAAAATTTCCTGTAATATGTCTTTAGAGAGTTGATTTTCTTAGGAGTGTGTCTTAGGTTTTATAAGGTGCCTTGTGTTAAAAGTAGTGTTAATTAATTGTGCAGATAAAAAAATTAATTCATTCTGTATTTATGCATGGCTAAATTTACTTTTTTAGTTTTATTTTACTAATTAAAAAATTTTTCCTCAAAAGCAAATATTTTAAAAAATTTAGTAATTAAAATCAAGGTAGCGGGAGAAAAGAAGAAAGACTTGTCATTGTGAAATTTGGTACATAGTTGCTGAAAAAAGATTTGAGGAGTGTTTCATAGCCTGATTTAATAGCTGAACTTGATTTGCTATCTATGATTAGCTAAATTTTTTTTAAGATAAAATATTTCTTGTCCCATATTTAGTTCTGTAATTATTAAATTTACAGTTAAACTTTTTTGGTGATGAGAAATAAATTGAAAAAGAAAAAAAAATCTTCTAGGATATTACTTTTTAAATTATATTATATGGAACACCTAAAAGTAATTATAAAACAATTGACATATGCTTAATTTCAGAATGCATTTGTGTGTCAAATAGTAATTTGAGGGGTGACAAATTGAGAGGAAGAAAAAGTAACTGTTTATACGTTCTGAAGAAATTTAAAGTATTGACATTAAAATTAGGTATAATTATGAAAAAAGTTACTGATATTGAATCATGAAAATCATATTATTCCTCATAAGTTTTAAAAATTGTTTATATGTTTTAAAATCTGAGTTTATTTCTATAGGTTATTAACCTTAAAAAAATAGGATTTTTTTTTCTTAGGTGTAAATTAATTGCAAAAGTCTTACTTGGTACAAAAACTTGTTTATTTGAAATGGTTTCGTATAATAGTTGGAAATATATGCATTTTTCAAAGTGTTTACTAAGTTTTAAAAAAAATATACAGATTCCTACAAACACATTTATTTATTACCTGTAAAATAAACATTGGCAATGTCTCGTTAGTAAACTTGAGATAGTCAACTCCAAAACTGATAGAAAAACCTTTACTATAACTCAATTAAAGAACAAATTTGTGTTTTGAATTAAAAATAATTTTAAAAGGCTAAGTAATGTGTTTTCTTATATCCTTGTATATTTGGACGATTGCTTTCCAAAATTGCTACAGTGGTAGCAGTAATGGTCACAAACTTGTGGCCAGCATTACTTCTGTTGAGGTATGGGTTTCAGTTTTGATGCCATTAAAGACTCATCATATAAGAGTGTTGATTGCATGTTAAATCTGTTGAGGGTAAAAATCCTCGTATTACTGATTTGAATATTTGTATAGCGAGAGGCCAACTCGGATGTCAAAATGATGATGTCTGTTGCCAATAGCCTCCATATTGCTTTGAAATACAATGTTAATAAACTATCAAAACTGCTATAACCTTTTGGTAGATTTGGTATAAAATTCTTTTATGTGTAAATTTCATTTTTAATCTTACTCTCACAAAGGACTTCCAGCAGATATCAACTCATATACAACTTTTATAATTAACATGGTTGAAATGTACATGATATCCATTACCAAAGGACAGTTGTATGAATTCATTATAGTATTAAGTTAATGAAATGTAACATTTTAACGTTATAATATATAAAGTTTTCTTAATTGAAGTTGTGTGAATTTGACATCTGTTTTGTTTTCAGTTTAGATAATTTGAAGCCTCATCCCAGATCTTCTTCTCAACCATTCAAATCTATGACAGCAAATTCTGCTGCTTATCATTCCACATATGTCTCTCCTCTTAAGCCTTTGAGAGCTACACCTAATTCACCACCAGCGGACAGCTCAAACAGTGCTTCCCATCTCTGTCCAATACGGCGACCTTCCAAGCAGAGTGTACTTAACAGTTCTCCTTCAAAAAGGTCACTATTTTTTAATTTTTTTGTTTAATGTTGTAGAATGCAATTTCATGTTATTGCAAGTCTGCCAAATAAAAATTGTTTGTTCAAAGTTAATGCTATTGCCACATTTAATATCTACTTAATACATCATTAATTTTTTTTAAAAAATAATTAGAGCATCACTTTAAAAAAATTTGTTAAAAACCTGAAAGTTTTTCACTTGACAAATTCTCAGATAATTTATTTAAAATGATTATGTCAATAGAAGTATGAGCTTATCATTTATAAAAATCACAGGATACCATAATTCATCTATACAACTAAAAAAGCTCAAGTCATGGTACAAGTTTGAGCCTTATGGGTCAGTTTGCATGATGCAACATATTAAATGAATTTGCCTTCATAATCTGAGTGTGAAAGAAGAGTAAAAAATGAGAAGCACCATTCTCATCACTGGACTTGGCTAAAAAATATCTGATCTTCCAAGAAAAACTATTTCTTTTCTTTTATTTAATTTAGTCACCAGTATCAAGGATGCATTTAATATTATACAGATATATAACATATATGTATAGCATTATCCATTGATCTTAAGTGTAATTTGAAGTACGTATCTGTAGAGAAAAATCTCCCCTTGAACTGGTTATGAAAGTCTTTTACTCCTTCCATTTCTGGTTGTAGTGTATAGGGAAAAAGTTGCCATGCACACCTCTCCTGAAGAGGCCTTTATTATTATTATTATTATTTAGAAAATTTAGGGAAGCTTGTTTTTCTCTCCATTCTTTTTTGAATTACTATGCATTTTCTGTTGTATGGAGCATCATTTGGACTATTTTATACTAATGTCATCGATAATTTTAGTTGAAATGAAAAGTCTAATTGTCACTAGTTGTAATGTATAAGTCATTGCCTTAACTTATGTCATGTTTCTATCTAGGGTTTATTTTCCAAATCATTGCTTTAAAAGGCATTAAGGACCTTGCTTTAAAAGGCATTAAGGACCTTAAAGATGGTGTTTGGAGGCTGCATGGTTTTAACTGCCCTTCTATGGCTGAAAGATCTGTGCTTTGTGACACCTCTAACAATGATAATCAATAGGAGAATGCATTACAAAATCAAGGATTGTTAAAAAATAAACATTTAGTTTATCAAATGAAAGAATTTAAAAAGTAGAACACATCAGAGATACTTCTTTGATAACTTTCCACATCAAAAAAAATTTTCATGGTATCATGTATATGGGTTACCATTTGAAGTGCAAGAATGACATAATTGTACAAAAAAATTAATTAATAGTATTCATTATTGGTAACATAAGTAACAAGACCTTGAAAAAAAATGTCCTTATGATAAATGTCATAAACCCATCCCTTAATTTTTCAAAATGAAGTGGTGCTCATTGATGTCTGGAAGGATTTTTTACTGTTAGTATTCTGCAATTCTGAGTATTGATGTATTCATGTATATGGTGAAGGACTTCATCTATTTGAAAAGTGTTCTGTGGTTTTGCATTGTCCACTTCAATTCAAACCAGAAACTATTACAAAAATATATTTCACTGGCAGGTTAGAAGTGTGTAAGTTTTGAATGTGCATAATTTTATATGCATAGCAGAATGTTATAAAAAATTTACACATTGTACTCACAATGACATCTAATGATCAAGCAATTCCCCATGCACCGCTGTGGCCACAACTTCTGATGTCAAAGTAGTGGGTTTCCCCTTTGTGCCTGAGTTCACTGCAAATGAAACTGTGTCTTTGAATTTCTTATCCCTTTGTGCGGATCATTGGAAAACATTACTTCACAGTGTTCTTCAAACCCTTAAATATCTGTAACTTCTTCAGAGCTGTGTGATTGCATAGTCATCACTTGTATACAACAGCTTCACAAGCAGAGTACAATCCTTCTTTGAGAGAGCCATGAAGGATCACTGTAGGATGGAAATGGCATTCTCCCAACATTTTTATAACCAATATAATGTGTGGTAGTCATAACACATTTCTTTTTTTTTTTTTTTTTTTTTTTTTTTGCATGAAATTTGAACTTCTTCCCTCTGTCATACTTTCTTGCTTTTTTTACATATATTCAAGTCATTCTAACCTATTGTTCTTTTTTTATACAACTCTTTGAAAGTTAGGCTTAAATTATAATCATCTTGTATTTTATGCATTTCCAACAGATAATGTTTTTTTGTACTGCATAGGAAAAACATGTATGTATATATATATTGGTTAAGAGTAACATTTCACTGCTAATGGAGTAGAGATCATTGTTTTCCATTATAGTGGTAGAAATAAGCACACAGACACAAAAATTCATTAACAAAAGATAATGTGTTTTCTGAAAGAAAAAAAATCAAAAGTTCTGGAGCAACATTAATAAGATTTTGAAACTCTTATGGGTTATTGAAGATAGCTTACTGTTTTACCTCAAACCTTAGCTGTTTAAAATTCAAAATAAGTAGTATAATGATCATATCAATGCAGAAATGTATTGCAAATTGAGATCAGTGAGGCATACTTTAGTTTGGGATCAGTATCTGAATGCACTGCTAAGTCAAGAAAGAATTTAGCTTGTAGAAAACATTGTCCATTAAATTATCATAGAAAATTTTGCTGTTGATTTAGCTGAACAAAACTTTTAGCTTGGATGAATATTTCAGACCTCTTACATTTATTATAGAACCTAATTTGGTTAAATGCATTTTTTATTCCTTAAAATGCTGTGTATCTCCTAGGATTTTATTTTGCAATATTAACTTAGAGTGTATATCAAGTGATTTCCTCCATTGCTATGAAAAGCTTTAACGCAATGCAAAAAATGTATTCCATCACAAAAACCTTTTTCTGAAGGAAGCAAACTGCAATTTTTTTTTAACACTTGCTATTAATAATAAGCATTTTTTTATCAATCTGTTTTTTCTGACAACCAAGAATTCCCAATGGGGTATATAGAAGTTTTAAAAGTGTTTGTAATATTCTAGGGATCTATTAAGTTCAGAAATTAAGACATGGACTTTTAAACTACATATCAAGTGGTAATTTTTCTATTTTTTTCAAATTTATTTAATTTTTATGGATAATAATTATTATATAACATCCAATTTTAAAATGTGTAGGTATAGATTTGCTTAAGGAGGTGTATTCATAGTGAAACGTATTACAAAAAGTATAAAACAAATTTAAACTATTTTCTAATTTTCTGTTCATATTCTTAGTTGAATTGTTATCTTAAAGCTCTTTTATGTTCTACACTATTAAAATTTGTAGGTAAACAAACGTATCTATGCGACTAGGTATATCTTCTCACAAACCGCACAACACAGAAATTCACTGAAGGTACCAGAATATCGGGAATGATTCGAGGGATCTGTTTTGACCATTTATATTCCGATATACCAATTAGTTAAAAAGATGTTGATTAAACCTTAAAATGCATAATTATTGCCATTTTTTCCCACCAGGCGGCAAAAGTTCCAATTTTTTGACCTTTTACTTTTATCCCAGACATTTTTAAAACACAATCTAATTTTTTTTTTAATGAGGCTCGAATAAAAAGTAATTGCAGAATCAGAAAGATCATTTACTTTGCCACAATATGGTATAATATATTTTACGAAATAATGATATTTTCTATTTTTTACGATTTTCTCTAAAGTGAGTCAAAATCTATACGTTTTTATAAAAATGATTTCTAAATCATTCCGATTGCATTTTCTTTTGCGTTAATAAAATGATATTGTACACTAAAAAAGTTCATGCTGTTCTCTTTTAAAATCAGACATTTAAAAAATAAAATGTCTAAAATTTTATTTAAATACTTAATAACTTCTTTATTTATAAAAATAACCTCCCAAAGCTTTTTTTCCTGTGTATAACGGCATTATCAGTAATCTGTACAAAGACTGAAAAAATTGCTTAAAAATTACTCTTTTTTTGCGAGAAATATGTAAGCTCTTTTTTTCTTATTTTAAATTACCATTGTTTGCGATCAATATATGAAGTTTGAAGGCAATAACTTAAAAATCATGCTTTAAAAAAAATTAATTTTTTTTTTTTTTTTAATATTTTATGAAAAGCTGTGTTTTTTGTGCATGTGAGATGGCGACGATCACTCTTTTCACAATTTTTGAAAGGGAAATTTCACTGCTGTCATCACTTATGTCATTTGATATTTATAGCAGTACTCAATTCATTACACATGACAGATAAATGTTTTAAAGAGTGCAAGACAACCGATAGCTTTCTTCATTCTTAAAGAATGATTTGTTGAAGAACAGTGGAATAAAAAACCTTAAAAATTCTGAAATACATTTTTATCACATAGTATATTTAAGTTTTTAAATGATTTTATACAGAGTGAATGTAAATAAATCTCCAGCCTTTTTTCCTTTTTATTCTTATATATTTTTAATTTGCCACAATTCTATATGATGTTGTTGTTGTTGTTTTCTTTTTTACAAAACAATGAAACTTTGCATGTAAATAAATATATTTTAAAAAAGGTTTATTGATTATTAAATCATAATTTTAGAAAATAACTTTGTGTTTTAAAAAATAAAATAACTACTGTAATTATAT
The DNA here is from genome assembly GCA_019973935.1 of Trichonephila clavipes. Taxonomy (NCBI): domain Eukaryota; kingdom Metazoa; phylum Arthropoda; class Arachnida; order Araneae; family Nephilidae; genus Trichonephila; species Trichonephila clavipes. The sequence continues at coordinate 1,460,844 of BMAU01001371.1, read as the reverse complement.
AAATATTTATATTATACTTCATAAATATAATTATTAATAAATAATATGTTATAAATAAGATATTATGTAAATTATTATAATACATAAAATTATTGTTAAAATAATGAATATGTTAGTTTGTATAACATGCTTTTTTTTTTTTTTTTTGTCAGATACGTGTTTAAATAATTTACTAAACACAGTGGAATGAAAAACGTTAAAATTAAAATAAAGTATCAAAATGTTTTTATCAGATTGGTCTTTTTTTTTCTTTTTGAATGTTTTTTTTTCAGTACATGTATATATCTATCTATCTAGGCTTTCTCCCAAACTGTTTTTTATAGCTTATATATGTTTAATCAAACATTCAGAAAAAAGCAATCATTTCAATATCTATCTGTAAATTTTTCTTTTATTTATTACTTATTGAAATTTCATTTTAATAAATATATATGTTTTTTTAAAAGGATTATTTCTATTATTTTGGATCAAAATACAGTGTAGAGACATTTTTAAGCTAATGATATGTAAACGATTGATTCATGAAAATCTGAAATCTATTTTATTATTTTAGAGAAACTATTACTAAAAAATGATGAAAGTTTTTTGTTTTACTCTTAGCATCAGAATCGTTTTCTTTTTATTGCTTCACATTTATAATTTTTTAACTGTAACGAAGTATTGTTTTTTATAAGTCATGCATCGAAATTCGAAGCTATATCTTATCTGTGATGAGGAGGAGAAGATAGAACAATAATTTTACACTATAAAACCCGTGTTATGCCGGGCTTTAGTGAGGGAAAAGAAACCTGTCTTAAATCAAAAATAAGTGGAATGGAACCAATTTCAAAAAAGGGAAATTTAATGACATAATTTTAGAAATCACTCACAATGTATGCGTACAAACATACACACACAGAAATACTGGTGTCATGAGGAAAAGAAAAGGTCTGTGCAACACCGGGCCATGCTGCATGTTGTAAAGAAAAATGGGGGAGGGGGGTGCTATGAAGAAAATTATTGTTTTAAAAGAGTTTGGAAACCCTTGCCTGCTTTAGACTAAATATTATATGCCATATACAGGTCTTTGTGTCTTTCTTTTGAATTAAACTTGGTTGTGATTATTCTAATATGTTAACACAAGCACTCTTTTAAAGGACATCACTTAATAAGTTATGTCTGAAGATGCATTTTGCTAATACAAACTGTTAATGATTACCAATATTATATCTTTCAGGGGATAAAAATTGTTTAATGTAAGGTATATTAAAAAGCCTTTTGCAAAAAATATTTGTGAAATGTTTTTCCTCTTGCTTTCATTATAATGCATTATTATTCTCCCCATTTCCCCCTCTCTTTTCTATGTATAATTTATTGCTTATGCACATAATATTATACACTCTAGACGTGCTTGGAGACACCTGATCTCTTCACCAGGCAACTCTTCTCATCCACCCAAGTGGGATATTAACACTTTTCTTAACACTAACAACTTCTCTTCTCCATCAACATCTATATCTAACTCTTCTGCTACAAATGGGAACAATACACCACTATCAGTACCTTCAGTCTTCTCACAATCACTGCGACCTTCCAGCAATGAGGATTCGCGCCATAATAGCGCCCCTGACCCGTAAGTAATAGTGGAGCTTAGATTTAGTTAATGCATGCCTATAGATACATTTAGCAATATGTGATGTAAGTCATGAACATTATGCCCCATTAAGTTATAAAGACTATTTGATGCAGTCAAGGAAAACATTCAATCAATTATGTTAATATTAGTTTTGATTCATACTTCTGGCCTGTAAGAAAATATGTTTTAAAGAAATTAAAACAAGTTGTTTTTTATGTAACCAAGATTAGATTTATGAATTTATGATAAACATTGTAATGTTCTTGATCATAATGGATGGATATACACAGGGGCATTGTATCTGTGTACTACATCATTTATGTATTATAGAGATTTTTCAAATCTTATCTTACCTTTGCTGTTTCCTGACATTTTTTCAGTTGAGGTGTTCTGTGTATGTTGTTATAAAATGCCCTTCTATAAATTGAAGGCAGTGTTTGTTTTCTAATAATAGCACAAGTGTATTAAACCATTTTGTAAACAGTAATTGCATTATTATTATTATTAAGATTTTATAAATTTTCATAAATAGTGGTGTTGTACCACATTAATATTTGTTTTTTAATGATTTTGTGCATTTTGTATTATCAATTGCTTTATTATTTATTTCAGACCTCCAAAAAATGTAAATAATAGCTCAATATCTAGATGACAGAAGGCTGAAACTACTTCTACTGGAAAGGAGACAAATCCTTTGCAAGGGATTCCAGTAACAATATTGCCCAAAACGGTCAGGGCTGTACCTCACAAAAGGTCTCCATCGCATTTGTTTTTTTATCCTACAAAAAAGACGCGGAACTCCAATCCTGATTCATTAACTCCTCTGACGCGATCTCATTGCCGCAAAACAAATGATACCTGCTGTTGTGAATTATTGTGGAAGAAAAGCATATCATAATAAAATTGTTAAGCTGTTTTATATTTTATAGAATATATGGCTTGTTTTAAATTATCTAGCATCTTAATTTGTACATTTGAGAAATTATTTATTCTTAAAAATGTGTATTTTAATGAAATTCCTGATTAAAGTAACTGTTTATCTAAAATTAGTGTTGTAAGTAAATAATTGTGAATGTTTCACTATTGCATGCTGTTAATGTATGCACCATAAAAAATAAGAGAGGGTAAAAACTTAACACACATTTTTAACTCAAACCTTATACATGTTTTATGAATCTGCTGCAAATGGTGCAACTTATGTATAAATTATGTAGGTATAGAAACCAGTAACTGAAGTTAAATATTATGGTTATTCAGCATTCAATTGTTAATATTACACATGTATATGAGACACTTCTAAAACAAGTCATATTGCTGAAAATCATGTATGTATGTATATGGTGTTTTATTGTATGTGTGCATGTGTATTTATATATGCAGTGAACTTTGTTTTACTAAGAGATAAGAATTATCTTTTATGTTGATTAAAAAAGGAACAATGTTCATGAATATAAGTGATTTATCAGTAGAAAATATATTCCGGGGCTGTTATTTTTTAACTATTATAGTAGAAATAATTTGTTACATTGCCTTTTTAATAGAACTGCTGTTGATCTGTAACAGAATCCTCAGCTTTGTACTCTGCAAGTTGTCCCATTTCCCTCTATCGTCAATTTTATGTGCTCATTCTTGTGTTTGTCATAAAGCTTAGCATTATTTAGTTCTTTTATTTTTTTTATAAATGTATTTCTAACTTTTCTGCACAAAACTTTTTTTTATGCTATAAAGTTAGCAATGGCTTTTCTTCTCTCTCTCTCTTACTCTCAGAATATTTTAATGTTAATCTGTTATGAGTAGAGTATGTTATTGACTGTCTTGAAGATGTGTGTTTCATTGTTTAATGTTGGAATGTGATGATGGTTTATTATTCCGGTGTTATATTTTTCTCATTTCGAGTTACATTTGCTTCAAATACTTTAATATGCATTTTTTCTGACAAAATACTTTAAATTGTATAAAATAAATATAATTTAATCATTATTAAAAAAATTTAATAATATTAATATTTTGGTTTTAATGTTAAACCTAACAATTGTGAAGAGTAGATTACAACAGCTGAAGAAACTGAGGGTCCATTGTGCATTATTTTTTCCATGTAAACACTTTTGCTGTGAAAGAGAAAAAAAATCTCTCTATCCAGAGTTCATAAAATATATTATCTTGCTTAAGTTAGGTATATATAGAGAGTGAAGGATGGAATATACTTTTACAAAAAATTGAACATACTTAAAATCCTATTCTATAATTTGCACTTAACAATAAGGACTATTCATTTATATTTTTATATGTTTGACTAAATATGTTGAAGAAATTGTGTGATATTTATTTTATATGGATGTGTATATGGCTGTATTTTATGAATGTGGATGGCATTTCCAATTTAAAATTATGCATCTGTTAAAATTTATTAGTAATATGTGTTCATTCTTATTATACATATGTGTTAAGAAAAGTATGTATTTATATATATATATAAATTATTTAGTCAAAATATAGTATCTGATTTTAAAATTATTTATTCAGTATGTGTTTATGATGATATACTAAAATGTATTATAGATTTTTAACTATGATTATTATACTGAGTAAAAAAAAATGTAGTGGAGGGGATCAAAACTTCTCTTATTTATCGTATATAAATAATATATATTTATTAAAAGGAAAAGCTGTGTTTAGCATATGTGTCAGAAAGCATATGAATTGAAATTCAATGTTTTTAAGTTGGTCAGTGTGTAATAAACTGATCTAGCTGCCTAGTGTATTTCTCATTTTTTTATTAGAATGTTACAAATTTAATCAAAGTATTCTATTCTCAATTTTGTTTATCTTGCTTAAAATTCATTCTGAAAGGAAAGAAATCAATATTGAATTCTACTTAATTGTCCGTAACACTTGATAATATAATATGTAGGATACTAAAAAGTACAACCCATAAAAACTACATGTAAATTGTGCAGACTATTATTAAGCATTGTCAGTTGTAAAAATTTACTTTCGGTTATTTCATGTTTCCTATTTAACTGGAAAACATTATTTAGCAATAGTAAGACCAGATTCTTGTTGCTGAAGAATCTCCCTCCCCCAATGTAATGTTAATGATGTCTATGAAACAATTTCACTTCTCCCAATTGCTTCTTTTTATGTGCCAAATTTTAGTTTATTTTATTTTGTTATATTTGAAAAAGTTGTGTTGGAATTTACATATGTTAATTTTTTTCCATCCAAAATTGTCATCTTTAAAAATTTTACAGTAGATGCCCTCTTTATTGTCCCAAACTTTTAACCTATTGTGTTCTTTAAGGTTGTTTTCACCATATGTACAAGAGCAGAAACTTTATGTGGAGCTCATTTTCAAACAGAAAAAAATGCCTCAATTTTTATAAAAATGTGTGACATTGTAACTCATGCATTTGTTTAATATAGTGTATTTAAATATTTTCAAAAATTGTCAAAATATATAAATAATTAATTTTTTCTTCTAAGGTGTAAAGGAATAGCTTATTTAGCATTACGGTATAGGAGAAAAAATGTGTCAACTCTGATAAAAATGAGTAGTATAATAAAATAAGTGATTCTCTACAGGGAAAGCGGAGCCAGAATATAATATTAATGTTTGAGTACTTTCAAACCTAAAAAAATATTCCGAATTAGGGTCCTATTCTTTAACATTAGCTGAAGACAGCCTTAAGCATGCTTGCAAGTCTCATATACACCGAAAATACCATACATTTGAGTAATAATTAAGGTTTCTTTCCCTGATTCCTGGATTTACATATACTTTTTGTATTTCCAGGAATTATACTTGGTTCCCAAGAAGTAAAAAAAGGCAGGAAATGAGAAACCTTACTAATGATGCTATGAAGCTTCTTTTTTTTATGAACAATATAATTTGATTAAATTTGGAGTTATAAAATTTAAACATATGACTGATGTGTGACATCTGATGAATGTACATTGCTTAAAAATAGACAATATTTGAACATAAACATTTACTTCAATGATGGTAAATTCTTCATTGAAGATAGTTATGAATTAGCGAATCTTTATCAATAGAAGTTGTATTAAAACAGTAAAAGCTAAACTAAATGAATCACAATTGAAAAGCATATAGTTTCATTAGTTACTGATGGTGCTGGCATGATGATTAAATTTGAAAAAGTAATGAGTTACAATTGCCATGTGTGCTATGCACACACGTTATACATTTGACCATGTTAGATGTTAGAAAATATTAGATTTCAGACAAAACATTCTTGAAGTAAAATTTGTAAAAGCATAGAGCTAATTGAAGATTTAGAGAAGTCAGAATTTGTAAAATCAAATGTAGTGTAACAACAGATGCTATGTCTTATTGCTTGTGCAAAAAAAAAAAGTTATCTGAGTAATATAAGTGAAGCTATAAAAAAAGATCAAGAGTATAAAAGGGATGTTTTGGGAAAGTAATTTTAATGATGAGTTTGTGGCTGTTAAAAGAGGATTTGTTTGAACTCCAAAACATGCTGGAATAGTTTGTGGACAATGCTCAGAAGATTTTTAAGCGTATCTCTTAATTTTCTGCCATATTACTTCATAGGCCATTTGGTGGGTGTAGTTAGTTAGGCACCAGCCTTGTGTATCCAAGTTAGCATGTTCAAGTCAGTGGATTTTCATGCAAAAAATCCACAGCGTCCATGTTGTATGATTATGTGGCGGCATGTTAAAGATCCCTATAGTGCTTGTTTGGCGTAGGTGCTCTCAGCAAAATTAAATTCCTGGTACAATTTCACTTCGTCAGAGCTCAGATGCCTCCCTCTGGGGAGAAAACTGAGCATCAAAATTACATTATGGCAATTGGTATATACCTATATGGTGCAGCACTAAAAAGCCCTATTTGAAAAAAAAGAATTTTCATAAGTATGACACAAATCATTTTAGTTTCAAATGGAATTAGATGCTGGAATTGTTTTATAAAGGATAAAAATATGTATTGTTTTAAATGGCCAATTTTTAGCATGAGTGAGTGTTTATTAATTTCGTACTCTTAAGTAACACAAATGCTTTTATAGACCTTGTAATTTTGTAACATGGGCAAGTGACAAACCTAACAATCTTTAGCACAGCTTTCCACAAGAAAAGAAATTCTACAAATAGTCTGTTTCACATGCTGAAGTTCATGTATACTTTAATTTAATCATTTTAATGAAATTTTTCTAGAAACAAAAATATCACTATCCTGGCATAAATCCCTTTTACAGAACTTATCTCAGAAATTAACTGGATAAGATAAAAAGTTTTGAATACAAAATGAAAATGGCAATTTAACTAGCATTTTCGTTATATATTTAAGAATGTGATCTCATCTAGTGACCCATAAGAGAGCATCCACTGTAAATGAAATTTTAATATATTTTGTAATCATGACATCCAAGATTGATTAAGTGCTTTATGTTTATTAGTTACTGTATAATGTTTTGTATTATTTGCAAAGGCTTGGAAAATATTTATTTCACCTTTCACAAACTTTAAGATCACTGATATTTGAATGTTGTTGATTAAAGTTTTTTATTGCATGTCTTATAAGTATGCTATGAAATGAGTAAACTAAAAGAAAACCAGTTTTAAATGGTGCAAATAAAAGAAATTATTTTATAAATAATTATCTTCAATTGTTGAAATAATATTAACTGTATTTTGAGGTTTCCTTTTCTAATTTAAAAGTAGTAAATTAAATCATTTAAGAATTAATTTCTTAGCATTAAGACTCTCCTTATGTTTAACAGTTGTTTAGGCATTGAAATTTAGTTTTAGAGGGCTGTAAATAAATTTGTTATAACTCAAAAATAAAAATATTTTCTTAGAAGGAAAAAAGACCACACTAATTTTTCGTTTTAAATTAGAAAAAGAAAGTTATTCGTGTTTGTCAAAACAATAATCATTGAAAATTAAAAATATTTTTGCCTGGTAACTAGGTTATTATGTTTGTTATGAAAGACCGGCATTATGAACAAGTATTGATGCAACTTATATATATATGTTATTACTCTAATGTGTTTGTATGTAGTGTATTTGTTATTAATATATCTCTTCATTTTGTCCTCATCTTTATGCTACTGGTCATTAAAATTCCAACACCAGAAAGGAAACCAAGTGACCAAAAATTTAGTTCCTGAATGTATACAGAACAGAAAGAAGAAAACATGATTATATATATAAATTTGAGGTTATACAGGGTCTGAAATTAGAGTACACACAGCTGTCACATCTAAAAGCATAAACACCCCTAATCCTGTTTGGCATTGAGTCAAACTTGGCTTCGATCACAGATATGAACAAATTATTCCTCTCTCCCATGATAAGATGTTCTCAATAGGTGATATATGTAGAGAATGTGCGGGCTAGGGCAGTAGTCGAACCCTCTCTGTGTTGAGGTAGATCAGGACAGCATGCAATCTTGTATACGTTTTAAAGATGTCTCAAAGGTAGGGAACAGCTACTAGACTTAAAATCAAAGAAATATAACCTTGGCTTTTCAGATTACTGACGTCATCAACGAGTGGTGTTCGTGTTGTGTACCCAATAGTTGCCATACCAGTACATCAGGCACAAGGACCATATGAGGAAATTGGATGCAAGCAGGTCATGTGCATTATCTCTCCTCTGTGCTTCAAGACATGGATATATCCATCATGAGGCTGCATGCAGTAATGATATTCATCTGAAAAGATGAAGTGATGCCACTCCTGTATTCAGTTTTGTTGTCCTGCGCACCACTGTATTCACTTGTCTCTATGCTGCAATGCCAAGGGAAGTTGCTATATATAATGACAGTTCATACTTGTTCAGATGGCATTGCATGAGCTGTGCAAATATTTGTCATGTTGCAAACAAGCCCATTTCCTGATTCAAAATCAGTGTTGTGGTTGTACAATTCTTTAGAGCTAACTTGACAATGTATCTGTCCTCTCAAGCATTGGTAGAGGGTGGTTGTTGAGGTGACCACTAATTCCAAATTCGCATGACAGCAGTTGGATTCCAACCAATGCTGGTAGCAATATCCTGAACGACACCCTTGATAAACCACAATTCTGCTGCTATTTAATTTTGACGCATGCTAGAAAATGTTTCTCCTTTTTCAGAAAGGCATAAAACTACCTTGTCGAAAGTAACCAACATTCAAATGTGATTTCCAAATGAGAAACCTGCTGCATAATTATACAAAATTTGAGATATCATCTCTTCCTCCTGCATTGTTCAATTCCACTTAAATACTAACATTTACATAACACAACATTTTTCTTTCATGTGAATTTGATGTTGGTGTCATCCTTCCTTTGTGCTGTTGCAATTTAATGGCTAGTAGTGTATTTTGAGTAATTATCAACAGTATTGTATATGTATTCATGTTAAGACTTAGTCTGAAATATGTATTTTAGATAGCAATGATCAACTTGAATTGTTTAACTTGTTTAATGTTTAAAACAAGATTTTTAAAAGGATTTTTTATTTAATGCAATTGCTAACATATATTTCCATTTACTTGATGTTTGTATTTGTTTCACTAATTAGTACATTACAATGCATTTACAGCATTACAGTTTCTACTTCATAAATAACAGAATTATTCACAATTATTAGTATAGAAATTTTGAAAGATGTGTTATAATGGTCAAATCAATATTATGTAATCAGTATATTCAATAACTAAATAAAAAGTTAATTGAATTCTAATAGATTAAATAATTGCAAATGCTGATGAATTTTTTTATTTCCTAATATAGTACAAATAAAGGCAAATTATATTGAAATAAACTTTACCTTTATTTTTAATTTAACCCATTCATTGATCATGTTGAGTAAGAAAAATTAATTTCACGATTGATATTAAATTGACAAACATTAAAATATACTATTAATATCTTTAAGCTTTTAATTTTTAAGTAATATCTAGCCGTTGCCTTTTTTTATATAAAAAAATATATATATTAATTTGGATTAGATTTTTTTTTAATGGAAAATATTTTGAATTCTTCTGTAGGATTCTTCTTTAAGTAAACCTTTTTGTTATTTTAATAATCACAAAAGAGAAATAGAAAATGTGTACAATATGAGAAAATTCGTATCTGTAAGATTAACTTAATTTTCAATAAAAGATTTTTGTTTCTTTGCATGTTTACCCAAAAATGGCAAATTTCATTATGTTGGATACATCAGTATTTTGAAAAAGTATTTGGTGAGTCAACAAGGAGTTTTTAAATAAATCTCAACAGTATGTGTACTTTGGAGTACTTATACATTATTTTGTCCTGTTAGAAAATCAAAGCTTTGATTTAAGGTAGTTTTTTTATCATTAGTATATTATTTTGATTGAAATACATTTTATTCTAAATTGTGTAATAATACTTAGACATGGAAAGTTTTATGAATGAGTTTTCATTTTGTAGAATAAAAAGTTATTTGTATTTAATATAATATTGCAAATATATTAATTATAGGGATACATGCTTCAGGTTATTGTGTTCAATATTTAAAAAAGAAATTCATATGAAATATGCACCTTTTATGTTTCTATTTTTTTACATGACTATTTCTAAAGAAATTTCCTCCTCTCCCCCTCTTCCTTATGAAATAAGAGTTTAAGAATATAAGTTTATGCGACTTAATAATATTAAGTACTTCTCTTTAGTTTAAAAAGATTAAGATTTCTCAAGGAAGAGATCAAAAAATTACTTGTAAAATGCCTGAAATTACAAGCATAGTGATTTAAAGTATGATATCATAATAGAGAAAATAAGCAGTTATTTCTTGGAAAATTAAAAAAATTCTTGAGTATATATATATAAATATATAACATTTAAATGAACAATAAATTTTATTATTAGTTTAAATGGTAAACACAAGAAGGTAAAAATACACAATATATACATATATTGTGTATTGTTACCTCCTCCTTGTTTATATCATAATAAATATATTTAATTTTTTTATGTAAATTTTCTAATATTCTTGATGCTTGTTTTAGATACTTTTAAAACATGATCACTACTAGTACAAATCACGGAATGGGTTAAATGTGAATTGGTATTTTTGATTTAAATGTTGATGTGTATCATTTAAACCAATGTGTCTATTCTCTGTAAAATATGAACTAAAAATAGTTCAACAATTCCAATAAAAAGTTCCAGAGTTTCTTCCTACTTCGAATAATAAATTATCCTTTTTTACATATGCACTTATTTTTAACTATTATCAATACATACATTTTATACAAGGCTATTTCATAAGCACTTTACTTTGGAGCCTTTTAAACATTCACATTTAGTATAGTAAAGGTTGAAATTTATTGGCCTTTTTAAAAATTGTAGACATTTTTTTTATGTATTAGCTACTTGCAAATTTTTTTAAAAATTATGTATTATGAAAGAAATATATGTATTTATATTAAGGCTAATGATGGTGTGCTACATATTTATCTTAGTACTGAATAAAATTCTATACTTTAATTGTGCAGCAGAAGCTTTTATATGATGAAACAGGCCTCCCAGAAGCTTAAACATTCTATATGTATTGTGAAATGTCTTTAAAAAGTTTTTTATTCATTTAAAATTGAATTCAATGGTAAGTTCAGATGTTTAAGAATGAAAGCAAGAGAACAATCAGACATTTGGTAAATTTAATTTTTCTACTACTTTATGAAAAAGGATTTCTTAGTATGTGTACATTCTAATCTGGCAATGATCACATCTTTTTTATTTAATTATGACCTCTTATTTATTTTTAAAAAGCTGCAGAAACAGTATAAAGGTCATCAAGTGTGAGTATTGTGGGTTCCCAAATGACTATCCACTTGTTTACTTATGTATATGTATTTGAAGTAAAAGGAATTTTAATTTTATAAATTGCTTTTTAATTCTGCGAGGTCTGCTTATAAATATGTGGTGCATTGACTGCCAGAAATTATATGAATGTGAGTGAATTGTAGCAAAATATATCAATAAAATGGGTTTTTTTATGCTTGTGAATTTTTTAACTCTAAGATAATTATCTTGCTGTACACAAATTCCATAAATATTTGTAGACAGTTTTGCTATCCATTTAGAATTAGATGCCTCTGTTAAGGTGCCCTGGCAAGGTTCGGCAAACCTTTATGGATCAACAGGCCATTTTTTCTAAAGAAATGTTTAATGAGGTACACATGTGCCATAAAATATATTTGATTTGTGATTATCTGGAAAATAATTTTACTAAATAATATCTCAAAACTTTATTTACAACGAAAACATACATTTTGCACTGTATAATAGTAAATATTTTAGCTATATGTGTAATTCAAATTAAAGTAACAGTGTGACTATTGTTGTTGCAGATTAGATGACAAATAACTTATATTGAAATTGTAAGATGTTACTTTTAGCAGAATGCTTGACAATTTAAGAATAATAAGTTGTAAAATGGAGCAAAAGGTTTTCTATATCAGTGTATGGGCAAATTACAGGTGAAGGTTGGCTGGCCAAAAAACATGTTTAAACCTACAATCTTGGTTCGTAAGGCCAAGAGTTTGCTATTCTGTAAGGTGTCGCGCAAAAAAAAAAGTGTGTGTGCTTATGACCACACGATAGAAGTGATAACTTCAAATTTTGTAATGTTATTTCAGGGTTTAGTTAGGTGGATAAAAAACAAGATGTTAGTATTGTTCTATAAAATTATTTATTCCTATGTCTGTACTCATAAAGTAATATTTTTGTGCGAAATATACAATCATATTTAGGAATTAATTGTATTCTAAGAAGGAAACAATAGGTTTATGGTAGCTGAAATAGGTTATAAATCCTTTAGATTCAAAGTTTTATTTAAATATCTATAAAAAAACTGTCGAGAGTTGTTCCATACTTCCTCATGCTTCATTTAACATAATTAAATTTTTAATTTTGATTTTAAAAAATCAACTAAAGGTTTTGATTTGTCTTTTGAAAAATCTACTTTAAAATTCCCACTTAAAATCATAGGTAATTAATTTGTTCAGAAGACCCAATCCAGCTTTGTGAATTTTGGTTGTAATTTAATAATATTGAATTCTATCCATGAATTAATTTAAGCAAAGAGATAGTAAGACAGGTAGTTGATTGGGAAGAGAGGAATCTAGGTCAAAACCTTTAAAAAGGGATTTATATCACATAATCTGGCTTATACTAGCTCTTTTATCATTGTGTGGCAGGTTTGTTCAAATTTATCCAGTACTGCTGCAGGGAAAGTCTTCTTAATTATATATTTTTTTCTTGTATTTAAATTATTTAATGCAACTTTTTCTTAATACCTGTATACTTAATTTTGTTATTTTAAATTTGTAATTGTTTTTATTTTCTTTTTAGACTCAAAGTATATTTAAGTAATGTGATTATTAAAACTATTTGTTCATTGCAATTCCGATTCGATTACAAAAATAGATTTTTATTCTTAAGATCACTGCAATACGTACTGCTAATGATATAATTAGACTATTTACTTAGTTCTATAAAAATTTGTCCTACATTTTATGTTTAATTTTAGTGTAGGATTTCTCTTTCTCTCTAAGCATATTTTTTAAAAATATTACGTTTCATTTTCATGCTTCAACTAAGATTAGAAAGAATCCCGCATTCATTTCAGTAGAAGGGGGGGAGCCCCGTTTTTACTTTTAGGACGTATTGGTGGAGGGTCAAACTACAGCCTTTCTTAGTGACGGGGGGGGGGAACGTCCTTTCTTTCCTTTTTAGGGGTGTGAATGTTCGACTAAAGGCGAAAATAGCCGAAGGAGCATTACATTCTCGAGCGTGACGTTCATTCAATTTCACTCTCCAGCACGCCAATAGAAGTTATCACTTCAAAAAAGAAAACGAGACTGGTCCAATAAGTCATTGTACTTACAGAATCAGTTCTCCATGACAGTATCTCCCCTTCAAAGTAGTTCCCTTCAGTATTCTCATCACTGGCGTAGCTAGCCTTGAGTGGGTCCCGTATCAAAAATTTTCTGGGGCCCTTTTTTGGAAAATAAAAAAAAATGATCGCATTGAGATAAAACTTATATGAGGGTGCCAAAATAAGTATACATAGACACAATAATGTATTAAAAAACTTCATTACTTAAAAATTAACTTAGTTGTTTAAATAAGTGCTTTTCTCGACTTTTTTTTTTCGGTAAATACATTTATAATAACATCCATAACTGATGATTGCTTTTTTAAGTTCATCTGTTTCTTTTGACAGAATTGTTACGTCCGAAAACCAGTCTTGGCCTATGAAAGTTCTAAGATGATTTTTAATAATTTGTATCTTAGAAAAACTTTCAGTTGTGACATGAAGGGTATAAAATAGTAGGCATGCTATCATAACATCCGGGAAACTGGAGGTAAGGCTACTGAAATTAAGTACTAATAGCCAGTGTTACCAGGAAATCCCATTGAAAAACAAGCATCAAATAACCTCCCCTGCGCCCTAGGCATTTCAAATTGTTACGCCCCCGGATCCGACCCCTTTAACTATAGATCTTCTTGAACAGAGAAACTGAATCTATCATCTTACAAAATTTGTTCGATGATCCCAAGGCCATGCACTCACTCTCCTTAGCGTAATTGTATTCCATTAAAAAGAGATTAAAGGTAAAATGCACACAGAATAAATTTTATTTTTTTCTTCTACACTTTTTTTATACTTGCATACTCCACTGCAATCAAAATGACATTAAGGAAGTAGCAAACACAGGAGTTTTTCATCGGGAAGGGGGGGGACAAGGTCTAAAAGTCCATTATTCTTGTTTCATGTTCCAATACGCCGCCCAAAATATTCTTTTGATTTGGGGGAACAAAAAACAGTAAAAAAATATTATTGAATGAATAATTAGTATTAATTGATAAAATTAATTATTAATAAACAATTAAATTTTGTGTACTTTATACATATATGTATAACAATACATATATGTATAATAATACATATATGTAATTTTATAAAATTATAATCAATCAAAAAGAAAATCAAGGGTTTGGGGGGCAGACCCTAAGGACACCATCCTTGTGTGCGCCACTACATTAAGGCATCCGACTACTCGCGACAACTTTTTTATAAAAAAAATATTTTTGTGGTTTTTAGATTTATTTAGTACACTCAGCAAATTATTGTAAAAACTTTTTGAGCAATCACTCCCCGTTTGAACTTTTCGAATAAAACGCATTTTAAAGTTTGACATGTTATGTAAAGTTATGGCATCTGCTTTTGCTAAAACACTTGTAATTTTTGTTCTAATGAATGGAAAATAAAAACCTTGGTATTTTTGTAAAGCTAATAATATGGCCTGTAAAATAAAAGCATAAAAAAATTGTCAGTTTTTTAAAAGACTCATGATTTAAGAGTAGTAGGATATCTCAAGAAGAATTTCTTGACAATCAGTTGTTTTACCCTCGAAAAAGAAAATTTAGTTGCAATACGGTTCTCTTTATTTATTTTTTTTCTTTTTAGAGACTACACATTACCCAATCAATTTCAATAAGATCGATTTTTTTTATGTGTAACTTCTATCCTCTCGATTGCCGAATTTTCTAGGAGTGATTTCGCCAAAAGGGACGGAAGTGGGTTACAGGAAGTGACGTAAGCGCGCGCTATTTGATTTGACCAATGAGCGCACGTGATCGTGTCTCTTCGTTACCCTCGCATCGAGGTCCAATGGACTAAATTCATGTGACGTCACGATCACGTGATTCCAGTTCACCTCTTGCGCACGTGCATGCAGCGTCATTTGTTTACATTACTATCTTGCTCTTAAACTTTAGTTAATTATTCTTTTTTGACGTTTAGAAATGACATACTGTGCAGCATATGGATGCAATAACTCCAAAAAGAAAGACAATTGCAGAAACAAAACTTTCTTCCAATTAACTTTAAAAAAATCCAAATTTATTAAAAACATGGATAACAAAGATTAGGCGGGAAAAATTCATACCTTCTTATGCTTCTGTACTATGTTCGGATCATTTCGAAGAGGAATGTTTGGAATACCAAAATTTTACTAATCGCAGGCACTTAAAACCTGGATCAGTGCCAACAAATTTTGTGTTTATAAAAAGTCCATCTTTCCGAAGAATTTTGGAAAGATGTAAGCCCTCTACTTCTACTGAAATGTAAGTACTTCAAATTAAGTTTAAGTCAAGTTTTTAAATAAGTTACTTAGAAAATACTTCAATGGTTAAATATCTTTAAAAAAACTTAAGTTTTACTTACGTTATAAATCTTCAAAATAAAGTAACAGAAGTAATTCTGTACTTTATATAAAACTAGCACTATATAGAGTACACTTTTAAATAACCATACATATTATATTAGGACAAGTATGTATACAAAGTTCACAGAAGATTATCTAATGTATTGTGTGCTGTTATTTTGCTTTCTCATTAAAAAAAATAATAAAATACTTGTGATAATAATCTGTAAGTGAATTGATGGAATAATTTAATTTTAGCTCCATTAATGTTTTTTTATCACCATCTACAAAGTATTTTATAACAGAAGTCAATCAGTGTTTACTTATAAAATTATTACTCGAAGATGATTTAAATTATTCATACATAAAAGTAAATACATTAAAAGTACTTATATGCAAAATTTACAAATCATTTAAAAAATATTAATGTAAATGTTTTATTTTAAAAAAATAGACGTGAACCACCTGTTTCAAATGAAGAAATGGGAACGGAAGAAATTCAGAGCTTCTCTCTCTCCCTCTCATACAGTTTTTTTGCTATGTAATCATTGATTGCATGCAATAAAGCAAAAACATGTTTACAAAATGCTGGAGTGCCTCCAACAGGACAAGTACATGTTGCACGAAAAACCTAAAGTTAAATAAATTTTAAATATTAAAGTAATAAATTTTAAAATTAGATTGCAAATTCATATAAGTTTTCGATATTTACATATCAGTCTACTGACTAATACATTTTGAAAAATTTATGCTAAAGTTAATTTACAGCTCAGTTTAAATTCAATTATTTTAAATAAAGACCATAATTTAAAATTTAAATAAATAAATCATGTAAATGAAAATTTCAAATAAATAAAAATTAACAGTTTATAAGAACACGTCATAAAGTATTTGAATTAAAAATACTATGCCTCATAAGAAAAATTACTAACAATTTGGGAGAATCTTAATTTTTACACAATATTATACTCCTTATTGAATTGAAGTTTTAAATGAGAAAAATTTACATTTCTTTTTCAAAATGGTTTGGCATTTCTTGTGTTTACTTTTAATGTGTTGGAATCAAATTAGAATTTACTCATAAATAGCAATACTTATAGAATGACTAAAGCTAAATAATGCATATTCATTAAAATAGAAAACAATGAAATTGATATTCAATGCTACTCTAAAAATAATCTATATATATAAAAATGAATGTTTGTATGTATGTCATCGATGAACTCAATAACTACTGTACCGATTCTTATGAAAATTGGTATATATATGAATTTTTCCACGGAGAAGGTTTGTATAATATGCTCATTGATGCCACTCGTCACCAGGTGGCGCTGCAGAGTAGCAACTTCTGCCCCGTTCAACCGATTGTCAGGAAAATCATTATGACCATGTATTTTTACACAGAGGAAACGAATATGATATTCGTATTAATGGAAGTTACCACCAGATGGCGCTTCCATGTATCAAGTTCAATACTGATTTTAATAGATATCTATACGAATTCGTATAAATAAAAGTTCTCAAAATATATTTTTGGTGCGATAAGTAAAATAAAACTATAAACTTCCTTTTCTTCTCTATCTCTTCTTCTCTTCTCTCTCTCTCTCTTTTTCTTCTCCTCTATCTCTTATTCCCTTCTCTTCTCTTCTCTATATCTATAAAAATGATTGTTTACCTGTATGTCTTTTCTAGAATCGTAAACTATGTATTTGATTATGTGAAGATGTCATTCTAATGAATTTCATATATTGTCGTTACAGTTCATGCTGATATGAATTGGAACAAATGAAGCGAATGATAGATGACATTTCGAGTCGAGAGTGACATAAGAATTTGTGTAGGTTGTGAAATTCATATCTAGCTTACATTAAACAGACAATATTGTGCGTATTTATATATTTGGGAGAGTTTTTCGAATAGTTTTGTGCATTTCATCGTAAGCTGAATTAATTTAGATAAATACTTCAATCGGATTGAATATTTGTAGTTTCCGTGAGCTGATTATATTCATTTTCTACAGTGAATTTACGAAGATCATCGAATGTGTATGTGAAGGATTTGACTGCTGATTGACATTCCGAACGCATTTGCTGTGCGGTTTTTTTTTTTTTTCTTATTAGCATCTTATACCATCTGCGACTTTTCGAAGTTTTATAAATTCAAAAGCATCACGTCGTTCCTGTATAATTATGCTTCCAAAGCGACGAGCAATTGGCCGATCTACACCTCAAGCACGAAAGAGAAGAGCATTACGAGCCTCAGAATCAGACGAGCAACGAGCATTAAGGCTGGAAAATCTTCGAGTACACGCCACTGAGACCCGTTCGTCTGAATCGTCTGACCAACGAGAAGTAAGATTAGAAACTGATCGAATACGTACTAATCAGATCCGTTCTTCTGAGAGAACTGAATTACGGGAAAGAAGGCTGCAAAATGTTCGAATAAGCACTGCTCGATCAAGACGAACACTGCACGCTGATTTGAATCTTAGTGCATTCCATTGTGACAGTAATAATGATTACAGTCTTCATCAAAATGTCGTCATTGGAAAAATGGATAAAATTTGCATGTATTGTAGTGCACTCAAATTTAAAAATGAAACGCGTGGAATGTGCTGCGCCAGTGGAAAAGTTAAGCTACCAGAATTACATTCACTACCCGAAACACTGTCAACGTTTCTATCTGCTGTTACACGTGTGTCGAAGCATTTCTTGGAAAACATCCGCAAGTACAATTCATGCTTCCAAATGACATCGTTCGGTGCAATGAACATAATGCGCGAAAATTACATGCCGACATTCAGAGTCCAAGGGCAAATTTATCATCATGCCGGATCGCTTCTACCATTGCCGGACGCAGATCACAAGTTCCTTCAAATTTATTTTATGGCAAACAGTGATGAACAAATTGAACAACGATGTCATTATAATGCGGGCACTAGACGAGAAATTGTGGGTGCGTTACAAGGCCTTTTCGATCAACACAATGAATTAGTTCGGTTGTTTAAAACCGCCATTCAACGAATGCCAACCGATGACTATGCAGTTGTGATTCGAGCAGACAAAAGACCCGTTGGTCAACACGAGAGACAGTTCAATGCACCAACAATCGATGAAGTGGCGATCGTTATAGTTGGCGAAGAATTTGAATCGCGCGACATAATTCTTCATCGCAGAAGTGGTGACATTCAGCGAGTCTCCGAAACTCATCGCTCATACGACGGATTGCAGTATCCGATTCTGTTTTGGCGAGGAGATGATGGATATCATTTTAATATCAAAATGATAAATCCACAAACAGGTGAGGGAACGAATAAGAAAGTCAGTGCCATGAATTATTATTCGTATCGACTGATGATTCGTCAAAACGCTGAGAACCACATTCTGAAATGTAGATAATTGTTCCATCAATATATCGTCGACATGTACGAGAAGATTGAAACCGAACGGCTATTATATATTCGATTGAATCAAACCGAGTTATGTTCTGAACAGTACATCCATTTATGAGACGCAATCGTTAATGATGGTAACGTCAATCCAAACGAATTGGGA
Source organism: Trichonephila clavipes (assembly GCA_019973935.1). NCBI lineage: Eukaryota > Metazoa > Arthropoda > Arachnida > Araneae > Nephilidae > Trichonephila > Trichonephila clavipes. The sequence goes on along the minus strand of BMAU01001371.1, from coordinate 1,441,469 downwards.
AGAATGGTCATATTACCGTCTACATTCACGGGGAGTCCACGGCACATGCATGAATACGCACAAGATGCGATGACATACGTTCGCGCATATGGTCGTCCAGATTTGTTCGTCGCCTTTACATGTAATCCAACATGGAATGAAATTAAAGAACTTCTATTAGTTGGACAATCATCTTCGGACCGCCATGACATTACCGCACGCGTATTTAAACAAAAATTGAAATGTTTGATGGATTTTATTATCAAGCATCATGTTTTTGGAGAGACACGCTGCTGGATGTATTCCATTGAATGGCCGAAAAGAGGATTGCCACATGCACATATTTTGGTTTGGTTAATCAACAAAATTACGCCAGATCAAATTGATCAAATCATCTCAGCAGAAATACCAGATAAGCACATTGATCCAAACTTATTCGACGTCGTCACCAAAAATATGATCCATGGCCCATGTGGCGCATTCAACAATAATTCATCATGCATGTCTGATGGGAAATGCACGAAACGATACCCAAGAGAGAAAATTGGTTTCTGATACTATCACTGGCAATGACGGATATCCACTGTATCGTCGACGATCAGTTGAGGATGGTGGCAAATCCGTCGTTCTGAAAGTACGAAACATTGATATTGAAGCAGATAATCGTTGGATTGTGCCATATTCACCACTGCTTTCAAAGACCTTCAAAGCACACATTAATGTTGAGTATTGCAATTCAGTGAAGTCGATCAAGTACATTTGCAAATATGTCAACAAAGGAAGCGACATGGCAGTCTTCGGAGTATGGAATGTAGCTGCACCGCTCGATGAAATCAACCAATACCAACTTGGACGCTACATAAGCAGCAATGAAGCAGTATGGCGCATCTTATCATTTCCAATCCATGAACGACATCCAACAGTAATACATTTGGCGGTGCATCTTGAGAATGGACAGCGCGTGTACTTTACAGCAGATAATGTACGTGCAAGAGCATTGGTTCCACCGGCAACAACTTTAACTGCGTTTTACTCATTGTGCCAAGATGATACCAATTTATATTCTTTTCGCTAAAACTTTGCTTTATTCTGAAGTACCAGTCAACGAAATTATCGCCACACGTGATGTGGGATTAAATTTGGAGAATCCATGCTAATCCTCACATGGACAGCTGTATGTGCCTTGCTAACGTATCGGAAAACCTTCTGATTTATTCGTCTACGCACCAGATGGAAAAAACAAGAAATATTGTGTATCCCATTCAGCACTTCAATAAGCATCTAATTGAAACTGAACTTTGTAATCACACAATTTTTTCGAAACGGCTTTGAATGAATTGAATATTTGTGTACTGATTTTCCTTTTTGCAAAATTATTTTTCTTAAATTTATTTCAATGTCTCACAAGTTGTTTGCGTAGCAACGCGCGCTGGGTACAGCCCATAGTATTAAATATATTTTAAACTTATTAACAAATTGATAATGCGTGTACAACTACAACGGGATGCATCGGCTATAAACTTATCACTAATAATGTAGCTATTAAAAATATAAATTAGCCCATTCACAATTCTTTTTATTTTTGGGGAATCAAACTTTTAATTAAATAATGAGGTTGTCATCAATGTTAAAATACATAGAATCCTATTTTGTATTTTAAAAATTTTGACAATGAGTTATATTAAAGCATAAAAGAGTAAATAGTAATGCACATCATAATCGTTTTAAAAAGTTTATTCGTCTAAATTAAAAACAAAATAATTTTTAACTTACCTGACAAGTTGTTTTGTGTACTGATTTGAACAGATGGCTTGTTAACAAATTATAAACTTATCACTAATAATGTAGCATCCCATTTTCTTTTTCTTCATTTCGGCTTTTTGTATTTTAAAACAAAGCCTTTGAAATAAAAAAAATCATCATTCATTAAGAAATCATTTCGGCTCAATAAATGATATCTTAAGAAATGCTTACGAATTTATCGTCGAATAATTTTTAATCCTTTCGATATATTTGCAACAACACTTCGATTTCCAGTGGCACTGGAAAACTTCGCACTGTAATTTAATATTTCGTGCAAATTGAAATTTTTTAAAAGAAGCGGTTTCGAACCTATGCTATGAGCCATTCTTGTGAAAAAATATGAAATAAAGAATTACAAAAATTAATTAATAACTAAAATAACTAAGAGCTATATCTAAGTGAATCAAGAAATATAAATAAATATCCCAGCTAACACTAACAAAGCAGACGAATACTTAATTAGATAAATAAAGTACACTGCTGGACAATTGCTAAGGACGGATCACAAATTGCTATGTAGCATAACATTAAGCGAGACATGAGGCCTAGTAGGATAAAATATAGTTGGCACACTGTTCAGACATTAGAATAAAGAATATTTATTGTTCTGGAAAGTACAAAAGCTGTGAAGCATCTGAAAGGAAAAAAAATGTTCATTTGATCTGCGTACGGAGAAATGGAACAATGCATCTAAAAGTCAGCAGGCACCTCAAAGAAAGGTATCAGTACGGGATATTTCCACCGTGGAGTGTGATGCAACATTCCACACGTCGTACCATACTTTGCACAACATTATCCAGCAGCTGTTGAGGCAATTTATCCCATTCCTCTGTGAGTGCACGGAGGAGGGTGTTCTTGTTTGTCGGAGGATAGTTTCGACCCGCAACTTGCCTCCCCAAAGCATCCCACACATTTTCAATGGGGTTTAGATCTGGAGAACGCTCTGGCCATACGAGACGTTGAATACCCTCGCTGTCTAGACAATCCTGAACAGCGCGTGTTTGATGACATGTTGCGTTGCCGTCCATAAAAACAAATTTATCACCGACAGCAGCACGGAAAAGACGAACATGAAGTAGAACTTCATCAATGTATCGTTGGCACGTCATAGTCCCATTCGCAACCACATGTAGGCGCGTGCGGCCATTGATCATGATGCCGGCCCACACCATGATACTGCATGTAGGATATCGGTCCTTTTCCTGGATATTTTCTGGACGATAAGCAGTACCACTCTCGCGCCAGATCAGTTGGCGTCTACAATCCAATGACAGACTGAACCTACGCTCATCTGAGAATAGTACGCATGCCCAGTCCTATTCAGTTCAATTGTGATGCTCACGACACCGTTGCAAACGGGCAGTACGGTGCTTTCTGGTCAATGGGACACACACAACAGGTCTGCGTGCGTATAGTCTTCCTACCCTCAAACGTCTGGCAACAGTTTTTCGGGAGATCTGCTTTCCTGAGGCAGCAAGAAACTGATTTGCCACCTGCTGAGCTGTGGTGTGCCTGTTCCTTTTTGCTGATAGGACGATATATCTGTCTTCTGCAGGCGTCGTACTTCTAACACGACCTCCCCCGTGCCGTCTACTACACATTCCAGTAGTTTTAAATGACTTCCACAGCCGTGAAATAACGCTGTGAGCGATGTCGAACTCCCTGGCAACATCTGTTATTTTTCGCCCTTCTTCGATATTTCCAATAATTCGGCCACGCATAAAATCATCTATGTGATGTCGGGAAGACATGCCAAAAATTTTAAGTTCGTCTATTAAATCTTTCCTGTAAAACTTTGACTTGAAACAACAACTGTCCACACGCGTCAAAACCTTTAAAGCTCTTATGAACGCTATCACGTGATGAACAGACGTGGAAAAAAAATTTGCATATACTCATACTTCTTCTTACTAATATCCCGCACTTATTCTAATTTTCCACATTTTGCTTCCTTTCATTTTGTGGTTGCTATGGATGATAGTATTATCCGTCCTTAGCAATTGTCCAGCAGTGTATAATAAAACAAAAATTATGTAAAAGAGTTGTTAAAAATATTTCCTAACAGATAAGAATGCAAAAAATACAATATCATATGTTTTTAATTAGATAAAATTAATAAACAAGAACGACGTCAACAAACGTATAGGAACCTAATGCTTTGAGATCGCACGTGTTGTTTATTGACGTTGGAATCACGTGATTACTGACTGGCGCCAGTCTGTCCATGAAGTTACTCCATTCGCGTGATGGTGTCTTTTCACTACCCTCGTATCGGGTCCAACTGTATTATTTGGGGGTTTTTTATGTTGTTAAAGTTAGCATTTCAAAATATTCGAATTCTTATTCAGGATAAACTTACGCTCAATTGTCAAAGTCTCAGGACTCGTTGTGTAAGAAATCTGAGGTTAATTTATAAGTGTAAACTACAATATATTAATAATTATATTTACTGTTAAGCGTCTGACAAAGTTCAACATTCTTCAAAAAATACGAGTGAATATGGAATTATTCGAATAAATATTTTAGTACGTATCTTTTTCATACTTTGAGGTTAATTCCTGTCGCTGTCAATATAATATTTTTAATTGTGATTAAAAAAGTTTTCTAAATTAAACATTTATCAAGCTCTAATTAAATTTTTGTGATTTGCTGCGATGGGTAAATCCAGAGCAGAATATATGCGAAATCCAACTCTAGTAGTTATTTTTTTTTATATTGTTAAAGTTAGCATTTCAAAAGATTCGAATTCTAAAACTTGATTTCGTTCTCTACTCCACTTCACAAACACCAGCAAGTCTTATTCAGGATAAACTTAGATCCTTACGCTCAATTATCAAAGTCTCTGGGATCGTTGTGTGTGAAATCTGAGGTTATATGTGTTGTTATTACTTATGCCATCTGATCGGCAAAGGCCAGATCTAGGCCCACGAAATTCATCATGGCAAAGGGCTAAATGATGCCTGTCGTTATCCGTAGCTTTGAGCACCATGCAGGTGACAGTACGATTTGGCTCGGTTCCACTCCAATTTAGAGGGAGAACACTCTGGGATGGTCAGAGGCCTCCCACCTCTCTTCGCCTTCCACCAACCACTCGAGAGGACTTGCGGCTCGACGGCTATTTAGAGTAACCCCATGCCGTAAAGGCACTATACGCTTACAAACATCCATGTCTTCTCCGGGATTCGAACCCATTCCCTACGGCACCGCAGTCAACGCCGCTAACCACTATACAGGTTAGCGTGTAATATACAGGTTACTATATATTACACTATAACAGGTTAATAGTGTTAATAGTATAACAGGTTAAACCACTATACAGGTTATATGTGTAAACTATATTAATAATTATATTTACTGTTAAGCGTCTGACGAAGTTCAACATTCTTAACCCCTTCAGGACCGGAGAAAGAAGCGTTCCGAGAGTCTACGCACGCACGGGAACGGGCGAATTTCCCTGCTAAGCCTAATATTTAAAAATTCGTGTAAAATCTTACAGGCAATCAAATAAGCTAATTTTTATATTTTACAATAATTGATAATATCTGAAAATACTGTACAAACATTTTCGCTATATTTTTAAAAAAAAAAACAAATGTGAATTTTAAAGAAATGTTTTCATCTTAAAGTATCCGACTACGTTGAAAATGTCATTTTTGGTCGAAAATCACATTTTCTTTTTATTTTATCATTTGAAAATTCAAACAATTATCTTTCTAAATCTGTCTTTGTTTTGTCTGTGCGATAATTAGAAAAAAAGTTACAGGTGTTTCAAATATTATTACCGCTATCAAAAGAAACCAGAAGCAGTGAAATCGAAACCGGAAGTTGAGTTCTAAACATTTTTTTTACCGCTAGTTTTCGCAATTTCATCACATTATAAATTTAAAAACAATATCTAAGAATTTTTTTTAACTATTTTATTGATTTGCAAGAATTACAATCTTTTATTTTGACTTATGCGATTGGCAACATCTGCTTCTTATTACCTCACTTGTTTTTATTTTGGTTTGCGTCTTAGAAATTTATTCTTATATTTCTTCTTAAAAACTTAAGTTTTTCGCTTTAATTGTATAGATTTTTTTTTACTGTACCGTGATATTCCGCTTTTGTTTTACCTTCTTATAATGGGTAATCAACGAGTTAAGTCAGTTTCTCAAAAAAGAAAATTTGCTGGTAACAGATTTACCAACCCAAAGTGAAAATGTTCAGACTTGTAGTGAACTGAAACTGAATTACTTGAAAGACTCTTTTCAGAACAACGAATGTTTAAATGGAACTTTAAAAGGTAACAGAATATTTGACTTAAATATTTTGGCAAATGTATTTTCCAGTTTGTGTTGCCCAGAATGTTTCGAAAATAATATGCATATATGTATGAAGATTCTGTGTTTGGATTGGCTTCCAATGTAGCAGTAAAATGCGATTTTTCACTCCCTTTTTTATGTACTGAGAAGTGAAACAAGCAAAGTGCCATAAATTTGCAATTTGTGGAGTGCGAGTAATTGGAAGAGGATATTCGTCTGCTAAAGCTGCGTGCTACGTTTAACATGCCTTGTGTGACAAAAGGGGCATACAGACTATGTGAAGAAAAGCTCTTGGCTGCAGTTACATCAACAGCTAAAGATGCCATAAATGACGCTGCTTTAGAAGTGAGAAACTTCAAAAAATGTTCCAACACGGCAGTTGCAGAATGCGGAGTATCTGTTGATGGTACTTGGCAAAGACGTGGTCATTCATCCCTTAATGGTTGTGTTGCAGCATTATCCATTGACACTGGGAAGCTTTTACATTTAGAGATCATGTCAGAATTTTGCAATACATTGAAGAGTCCGGTTGGACATGCATGTTCTTGCAATCATCTTGGATCTGCTTCAAGCATGGAATCAGTCGGTGGGTACAGAATCTTCGAGCGTTCTTGTATCACGAGAAATCTGAAATATGTCCATTTTTATGGTGATGGTGACTCCCAAGGATACCTTGCAGTGTATCAACAGTGTCACCAAATACGAGTGTATAGGACACATCCAAAAAAAGAGTAGGTAGCCGACTAAGAAAGCTTTAAAAAAAATCAGATAAGCCTCGGTGGGAAAGAAAAACTCACCGATGTTATGATTGATAAAAAAAAATCCAAAATTACTATGGCATTGCCATTAGAAGTAATACTTATAACATCGAGGCAATGCAAAGTGCTACCATAGCGTCATTTTTTCACTGTGGCTCAAGCCGTTAAAAACCCATGCATGGACAGTGTCCAATCGGAGCTGATAGTTGGTGTGCATACCAGCGCTCAAAAGCAATCGGCGAACAATTTTTAGAAAAAAGTGCAGGCCTTTCTGCAAAAATTTGTAATGTTGTGATGGGAGGTCGCCGGTCCCCAAAGTTACAACGGCAGTTTGTACATTTGCCCTGTTTACAGGAAACGGATTTTCTAAGGAATGTGGGGGTGCCTCAGGTCAACGGACTCTATGGCGGGCGAAGCTGTATCCTTGCACAGCTTGTTGGCCAATCGGAATTGTAAAATTTACCGCCAGAACTTTGAAGCGGATGATTTTCCGAGTGGTGCGGTCAACCTATTTAAGGGTGGGCGCGCGAATTCTCTGACTCCTTCTTCGTCTGCCAGAAAAACCCTCCACAGCCGGGAAGCGCACTTGCTACCCGAGGTCACCCCTTTCGTCGCTCTCTCCTCTCGTTCCAGATAAGTAAATACCCTTGAAATTATTAAATGTTCTTTATTTAAAAATGTTAATTCAAAATAAATTGTTACTTTAAAGAACCGGCCTTTTAATTTAGTGTACTGTTTATTGTCTTTAAAAGATTTGATGTTTAAACTTAGGCTATAATGCGATGCTAAAAGAGAGTAGAACCTGGTGTTTTATAAAATGGATTTAATGGGAATAAATTAAATAGTTTAAGTTTAACCAGCGTCGCATTAGTTGTTAAATCCGAGTACATGAAATTGTGTGATAAACAGTTGTTACAGAAGTGTCTCCAAGGTAAAATCCAAAATGTAAATGAGTCGTTCAATGGCTGTGTGGTAAACCCGACCATGGGTCCCGAAATGAATATGGCAACCCCTTAGAATAGTTTTGAGAGAGTGTGCCCTGGCATTCAGTTCACAAGATGTAAACACACTAAGACGGTGTGTGATGAGAACCACAATAAAATAAATGAGATTTAGAAATTCTTCTTTCACTACAATGGTGACCCCGTATCTTCACGCAAAAATGTAAACTTGTGAACAGTCTTTAACTAAATCGATGGTCATGAAGAAAACATTGTCAATTACGAGCATTTAAAATAAGGACTCGATTCCTTTGTTCATGGATCGGAATATCTACTTCCCTGGTTTCGATTCCGAGTGTGGCACGCATCTTCAGCTGTAAATATTTCAGTTAAGAGGATTGTTTTTTATCTGTTTCGTTTTGCTGGTGCTTTTATTTTAATTGAATTGTTTTATTAATTTCATATCTTATTTAATTTTTTTATCTTTAATGCTGAAATTAATTAATTGCATATAATAATTGATGATATAAAATTCTTATGATACATGCTAAAAATATCATGAACTATAGATGATAGTGCCAAATTTTGATTAACTATAATGTTACTGATTATTATAGCGCTTTATTATTGAATGCATATATAATTCATTGTTTATTTAGTAATTTTGTTCTAAAGCCTTGCACAATGTCGGAAGTAAGTGTTGTACAAATACCATTATATAATACATCCGATCCCACCTTGTGGCTCATTATGTGCGAAAGTATATTTGCCCTGACAACCCCAAAATCCATAACTGAATCTGTAACTAAGTAGAATTATATTGTAGCTAATCTTCTTCCCAACACCGCGTCTTTAGTTCACGATATCCTTATGCATCCAGATGCCACAGACCCCTACGCGCAAATAAAAAACGAACTCATAAATCGTTCAGGAGGATCATTTCAACAGGAGGCGCAGAAACTTTTTTCAGGGAAAGAATTAGGTTCTCGAAAACCTTCCGAACTGCTGCGTAACATGAAACGACGCGCGGAATCTTTGAATGGTGATGATGATAAACTGATGGAGTTATTTCTTCAGCGTTTGCCGTCTTCGGTTCAAACGATTTTAGCTGCTGTTTCTGACCTCACGTTAAACAAAGCCGCTGACATTGCGGACAGAATTCTCGAAGTCTCACCATCTCCTATTGAAACTTTTGCTGTTTCTAATAAAAAGGAGCAAACATCAGAATCTAAACTGTTTCGTGAAATAGAAAAAATAAATGAAAGAATCGATCGCCTTTCAATCTCTCGTGGGCGCTCTCCATACCGTCCGAACAAAAATTCCCGTGAAAGGAGTATAATGGCGACTTATTCTTTGCCCAAAGAATCACGTCGCCTGTTCATTCGAGACCGGACAACAAATATCTCTTTTCTGGTCGACACAGGCTCCAACGTGTCTTTAATCCCTGCTAATGTCTATCAAAAAAGAAACGCTTCTCAACAAACCCTTTTTGCCACGAATTCTTCCGCAATTAACGTGTATGGGCAGAAAACATTAACTTTAAATTTTAATTTAAGAAGAGATTTCATGTGGACTTTTCTGAATGCCGATGTTAGTTCACCTATTCTTGGAGCAGATTTCCTCCATTATTTTGAATTAGTGCCAGATCTCAGAAATAAATACCTTAGAGATACAAAAACAAAATTGCAATCAGTAGGCCATTTCAAGCATGCTAATGTCCATTCTGTTCAAATTTCTATTTCTACAGATACAATTTATCATAAACTTTTGAAAGAATTTCCCTCTATCACAAAATTGCCTAATCCAAAGCAACCAGTGAAACATAACACTGTTTATTACATAATAGCAAAAGGTCCTCCTATGGTGGCAAAACCCCGAAGGTTGGCGCTTGATCGTTTGAAAATTGCGAAAACAGAATTTCAAAATATGATGCATCTGGGACATTTACGACCTTCGAAAAGTGAATACATGTCGCCACTTCACATGGTTCCTAAGAAAAGGTACTTTAGATTGGAGACCTGTTGGCGATTATAGAGCTTTAAATTCTCAAACATTAAAAGATAAATACCCCATTCCTTGTATTGCTGACTTTACAGCTGAATTATATGGCTCAAAAATTTTTAGTCGTATCGATCTAGTAAAAGCCTATCATCAAATTCCTATTCACCCAGAAGTAGGTAGAAAAAGCTGATTCTGCTGTAAAGGCGGTGCAGGCGGTCGACGGCAGTTCAGAGTTGAGTTATTTCGTTCCTACTGACGAGTTGAGTTGTTTTCTCCTGCTGAGTTGTTTCGTTCCTGCTGCCGAGTTGAGTTGTTTCGTTCCTGTTGCCGAGTTGAGTTTTCTCCTGTTGAGTTGAGTTGTTTCGTTCATGTTGCCGAGTTGACTTGTTTTTCTCCTGCATTGGCTTTGATTTTCGAGTTGAGGGGGCGAGTTGAATTGTTTTCTCCTACAGCTAAGTTGAGTTGTTTTTAAAAAAATGTGCACAAAAAATGGAAGTATGGGAATGTTAAACATGCTCATGGCGCCACCTATTGATTAAAATATACACTAATTATAGAGTTTAAAATGATTGAAGTAAATAACGCTCAAATAAAAAAAAAATCCAGATTCAAACTCACGGCCTCAGATCAAAATGTCTCCACAGGACAATAGTTTTTCAGTTACGCTAACCATTATCCTATGAAGGCATACAGACCTGAAGAAAACTTATGTTTATAATCTCATGAATTTAATTTTGCAGACGAAGCAGACGACGACATGTTTTAAAATCATTTTCTTGATTAAAATGAAATAAAAAAATATTTAATTTATATTGTTTTAATGTGTAAATTTTAATTCAGTATAATGATTACATACACACAGTAAAGATACAAAGTAAATTGATTATTCAGAAAAATGTGCCGTAGTATACTCGTCATCAGCGTGAACGGGTTACGATTTAACTTGTTTTAGCTTGTCTGATCTTGATTCTACAAGATGGCTTTTCCAGGCGAAGCAGATGGCGACGTGTTTTAAAAATCATTTTCTTAATTAAAATGAAATAAAAATATTTAATTTATATTATTTTAATGTGTAAATTTTAATTCAATATAATGATTACACACACACAGTAAAGATATAAAGTAAATTGTTTATTCAGAAATCAACATCTTGTATTGCGTTTTACATTACAATCGTATATTTACATTACAGGAGAACAACAATTTGTAAAATTTATTTCAGTGTAATGATTATACATGTACAGTAAAGATACAAAGTAAGTTGTTTATTTACAAAAACAGCATTCCGTTTTACATTACAATCAATTATTTATACACACACACACAAATCACATTATTGGATTTTATGTCCTACAGCTCATTAAATAGGTCTAAATTCATCAACGACCAATGACCATGTGCAAGAGTAGTAATGCCATCACCATTAATAAACCTTTTGTCATCTTTATATGACAGAGCAAGTTTGTTTTGCTTTATTGAATGTAATGAATGTGAAATTTGGATCTAATTAAGTTCATGTCAACATATTTTATTTTTTCATTAAAAAGACAAGCTTTGTAGTCCTCAAATGTTATTTTATTTTTTAAAGTTTGTTTTTTAATTCCTTTTAACCGCTTTTAAATCTTATTGTTTGTTTTGTAGGCATACATTTTCGATTTTAATCCTACATATTCTGTCATAATATTTCTTTTATTTTCATCCTTCATTTTCCCAATGACTTTTTTGTTAACAAGCCGTAGAGTTTTCAGCAGATGTGGACAACTGTGTTTTCTTTTTCCTACTTGATACAGACAAATCCACTCTCTTTCTTTTCCTCGCTTCTTTCTCCAACTTTCTTTCGCATCTTTTATTGTTCAAATGTTTCAATAAGTTGTCTTTACGGGTAGAGGACGTATAGCAAAATTTACAAGTCATTTTCTCGGTTGAATGCACAGAGTCTCTGTGCCTTTTTAAATCACTTTCTCGGACGAATTTTTTACTACAATCCGCACATTGAAGGACAGCATTTTTTTCGTGAACTTGTAATGTATGGCGTTTTAAAACATAGTTTGTAACGAAGTTTTTTTCCACAAATATTACAAGTATACATAATGAAGACGTAGAACTTATAGAAAGTTGCTAAACACACACACACTACTAAATCAGCAATCAAATTTTGTGTTCTGCTACTCTGTGACGATCAGGCGCAATACATAGATTCGATAGAGCAAATTGGAATGGATATCTCCCACCAACCCCTTTTAAACTCCAGGGGTGAGTCCACTACACATCCCTCGTCATTTCTCATTGGTCGACCCAACAGAAATCTGCACACGGCCCGCAGACTCATTAGCGTCCTTATTGGTTCGAATCTGACAATAGCTCTCTCTGACCCTCTCACACTCACTGGCGACACAAGGTCCGCCCGAACACCTGATCCCCTTACCACCCGCCGTTTTTGAGGCGCCGATGTATCGAGTCAGACGAACTCAGTCAAAAGATGAACAGCGGGGTTTCGTCCAGCCCATTAAGACTACAGACCCACTGACGTCGCAGACCAGAATCCCAACAATGAACAATGACGCCCAAGGCCATGTGCTCTGTCCCCAACCCCACCTGCTCTAATCCATCAAACTAGACATGTATGGAGGGGGTTGGATACACAATACCATGAGCAAATATTCTACTGAATGTATATCACGATCTCACTTTTATCTGGTAACGAATCAAGACAGGAAAATACAGGATACAATAGATATGATTACGGACAGGGAAAGAATTTATGAATTTTCCTTTCATTATCACACAAAATGAAATTTATAGAATTAAGTGACTCGTAGTATAAATAGCAACATCATTCATAAAATTATTTAGTTTAATCATGGATTCTCTCAAATTAGTTCATCCATTTACTTTAATCTTGGCTGGGCCATCTGGTAGCGGTAAAAGTCAGTTCGTTAAAAAATTAATCGAAAATAAAATGATTAAACCCTTTCCTAAAAAAATAATTTGGTGTTATGGAGTTTACCAAGCGTTGTATGAAGAAATGCCGACTATTTCCTTTCATGAAGGTATCCCCTCTAATTTGCACCAGTATTCGGATGCGTTAATTGTTATAGACGATCTTACGGGAGAGTTAGGAAATGATCCCCAATTAACAAAACTATTTGTAAAATTTTCGCATCACAGAAATTTAAGTATAATTTTTGTGGTACAGAATATTTTTCATAAAGGGAAAGAAATTAGAGAAATTTCCTTAAACGCTCACTATCTTGTATTATTTAAGAATCGAAGAGATCAATCCCAAATTACACATTTAGGTCGCCAATTGTATCCTCGTAAAGTGAAATTTTTTCAAGAATGTTACGCAGATGCCACATCAAAATCGTACGGATACTTACTTATTGATTTAAAACCTGAAACTGATGAATCTTTGCGTGTGCGCACAGGTATGTTTCCTGGAGATGTTTTTTATGTATATCAACCTCGATAACCCATTACTTTGAAGCATATAAATAGATTCAAATTGTTCAATGAATATTCAATAGTTCACAAGATGCCGGTGTGTTCTGAACAAACTTTAGAGCTCTTAAAACTAATTTCTAAAACAAAACACCCAAAATCTATCTTGAAAAAGTGTTCAAAGAAAGAAATAAAAACTTTGTGCGAGTGTGTGCTGAATGTTTTATGTGGTAACATATCATTGACTAAAATTTAAAAAAATCGCTTATCTCCCTATAAAGAAAGCTTAAGAAAACTTTCTAACAAAAAAAACCTCTTTACGAGAAAAAGAAAATTTTAATTCAAAAAGGAGAAGGATTCTTATCTATTTTATTGCCTGCGACTATTTCAGTCATCAGTTCTTTAATTCAAAATGGAATTTAGCAAAAAATTTGTACTGGTACCCGAAGAAAGAGTTCAAGTAACGGAACACTTATCGGAACTTGATCAACGCATGAAAAACATTCTCCATAATAAGGATTTAACGGAAGAAGAAAAACAATTCTCTATTTACAAGTTTTACAAAAATATACGCACTTTTCTAACGAAAATCGAAGAGAGTCTGAATCAGTTCCAAATGAAACATCTCTATCAGAAAATCAAGAAACGGAATCATTACAAGAAAATCTAAAAGAGTCAATAGTAAAGACGGAAAAAGAAGTGTTTGAGGATGAAATTTTTAGAATTGTTCCAGCTAGGTATAAAGAAAAAGCAAAAAAATATTTTCCAGTTTTTAAAGCTTCAAGAATCTTTCAGTTGGAATTCTGATGGTGAAATTATTTACAAAAACACTGTTATTCCAGGAAGCAATATTGCATTCATCGTGAATGATTTTCTACGGAATCGAAAATCAGCACCTGAAGGAAGATATGTATTTTTAAGAGCTTTGAATGATGTAAATTTACCGAAAAATCTAGATGTAAATAAAAAATTGTATCAGAATAACAAAATTATTAAGAAACCAATAATGTATCCTCGCAGAAATGCATGGTTGAAACTTTGAAATAAATGATACTCATTTGATTAAAAAAAAATTGTCTCAGTTGTCTCTTTATGATTTGAACAGTTTTCTTTTGCTGAGGAAAATATACTTATTTGATAAAATTTAAAAGTTTCAAATATATAATTAAATTAAATTATATTAATCTTTTTGGGTGAAAAATTTATCATAGAAAAAAAATTTTTTTTTTGAGAGAAAAAGAAATTTAACATAGAAAAATATTAATTTTTTTTTTTTAGAAGAAAAAAATTATCATAAGAAAATAAATAGAAAATAGAAAAAAAATTAAATAAAATAAAAGACACACACATATTTAGTTTCATTCCATTTTTTTATTTGCTAAATACAAATCTTACACCATATCGTTTCTTTACAAATTGATACATTTGAAAATCATTTATATACAATTGATTCAAAATATAATGCATAGAATAGCCTTGGCTGCGTTTGAATAAAAAGTAAATACAGTATTGCCCACAAACATTGGATGTTGGTGATTGAAACACTTTAGAATTCCATAATACATCTAAATAGGTAGTAGTACTAATGTTATAGAATACAGGAGGGGTTGTCCAAACGAGTCATAAAATTCTAATTCTCTTTTATCATTTACAAATAATGCTAACCAGTGTGTTTCAGGTTGTGATGAGTCATCAGAATTCACAATAGCACACATGTTTTCTTGCAGAGGAGGGAGCGTATCTCTAGAATAAACACCTTGAAAATAGGGGGATATTGTCTTCTCTTGAGATAAAACTGTATACATTTGCATTCCATCCATTCTTTAATTTCCGAAATCATACAAGATATTTCTCGATTTGTTTATTTCGATTAAATTTTCAAACTCGGCGAAAACGATAACACATACGGTTTGTTCTAAAGATTTGCTGAATTTTAATTCTAATCGCAAATTGCTATGTTTTATCAGACTTAAATGTTCTCCTGAAGAACATAAATCCAGTGAGAGGTTAAATCCAAACAATGTATTTGAATCTTTATATTCTTTTCTAGAAATAAATATACCTCTGTCTTGACCCATTCGATCTGTCCCAACAAATAGAGTTTGATAGGCCCGTATGTATTGATCTTTAGAAAAATCGAATTCTAATGGATTGTGAGGCACTGGTTGTCCATCCACATACACTCCAATAAAATTTAAATTAAAATATTTAAACTCATAAGGAGATTTTGAAAATACTCCGTGAAAAGCTTCATTATCTACACATCCTACAAAAAGTTTCTTTGGCATTTGGCCTGAAAATATGTTATCTTGAATAAAAGACATGCTTCCTTTAGGAATCGAATACACTTTGCACAGAACTCGGTTAATGGGATATTTTGCGCTTGTTTTTTCCAGTGCTTTCGCATGACCAAGAATAACTCCAGGATTCACACGAACTTTTCGTATGAATAAAGAAACATGATCCAAAACAACTTTAAATCCCTCAGATCCTTGTAAACAAAATTCGGGCTTGCTTCGTATTAATTTTATTTTCAAATCCACTAAATTGAGTAAAAGACGATCTTGATGAAATAAATCCGAATGTATGCAACCAATCATGTCTACAGTTGCACTTTCTTTAAAAAAATTCGGTTCTTTTCTTGATACCATCATCAGAATCCTTGTAAAATAGTTCAGCCGTTAATTGGGAAGTTTTGCTGTCATATCCATGGTTTAAGAGAGTTTCAATATAAGATCGATAGGGATATGTATTAGTGGAATTGGAAACCACGCGATCATTTAAGGATACATCTACTTGAGAAAATAATGAATGTAGAAATAAATTCACAGGTCCTATAGTATCATCTTTAGTAATAGGCGTATTGTCCACTTTTACTATTTTCACTTTTACGTATAATTGTGTTTGACTGAGATCTATGTAATCTTCTGCACTTCCGGAAATGTGGAATTCTACAAGTGCATTATCGAAAACGTTAAAAAGAGGATGAAATTGTTTCCACTGCCCATCTTGAATAACTGTTTGAGTTCCTGGTAAGTTGAAAAGTTCCAATTCAGATTTAACACATTCAGGAGAATCTTTAAGAATAAATGCCATTTTTACAAGTCGAAAATGTCACGTACACTCACTTTACGTGCTTTGGATGAAATGAATTTTTTCTGTTTCTTACGCTTTCTTTTATACTGTCCTTTTCCTACCATAGACTGAACTCTATCAATAGCTTTCTGAGCTAATTTTTTCCACTTTCTCTGCTTCTTGTTTTTACAGCTTCTTTAAAATGTTCTCCTGACAATACATCAGAGGCAACACGACTCCCTGTCATTAATACTTCTTTTCCAATAGTTTTACCTCCTTTTACTAAAAAAGGTAAAGCTGCTCTAAACAATCGACGAAATATTCCTCCGATTCCATAACCCTTTTGAAAATTAATGCCCTTGTAATGAGTCAGACCCGAACCTATTTGACCTGCATAATGGTCTTCAAATCTTTTAGTACAGCAAACGTATGGTACACTCATCTTGGTCTTTTATCTCCAAATGAGGGTATGAGAAATGCATTGCTTTATTTATAGTATTTGCCTCATGCGAAAATGAAGCACTATGATCACTTTACCTCTTTCAAAGGGAACAAAATCACCCGAATTGAGTCTTAGTTCAGATTGAATAGTTTGAAACGAGTGTCTCACCAAAGGTAAGTATTGAGGTCTATCATAATATTGACTAATCGTTTCCCCGTCTTTACCTTTAGTGCGAACGATTCGCAATAAAGGAGCCTGTGTATCCCCCACAATTTGGGGTGAAATTAGATCGGAGTAAACGTAAAAAACTGAAAAATTAGACCATGCATCAGCAACGAATTCGCTTTTCATGTTACCTATTATAATTGCATTGCGTTTGAATCCTAACAATTCGCCTAAATTCTCTAAGTGAAGGCTGCTACCTAGAACTGCATTAATTTTCACCCGTTTTGTTGCTTTATTGTAAATTATTGTGAATCGATTAGGATTTTTGGGTAAAGCAAGTTGTACGGCTGATATAATATCTAACATTGTTTCATAACAACCCACATCAATTGTTCGCTTAACAGTTGAAGAGATATTGCCGTCACCAGCTTTGTATAGAAAATAATTGTTAGTTTCATTTACGTTAAGCCAAGAATGAGGGTAGATTATTTCAGAAAATCCCACTTCCCATTCATCATTTAAACAAACAGGAGAGGGTAATTGAGTTTTGAAATGAGATATTTTGTTTTCTGGAAAGAAATGCATAGAACTATCAGAAGGTAATGTTACGTAGAAAGACATTTTGAAAATGAGTCGGCAATAAAAAAGTTTAACTATTTATACTTTTTGAATATCAGTCACCCAATCATTAAATTTTTCAGGGGATAGCCTAAAAATTTAACAAAATATTCAGTGATTCCTCGAGTTTTTCTTTGTTTGATAACATTCTCTACACGGTAGAAACCAGAGTCGACAACTTTTTGTAATTCTGCTTCGTAATAAGTACCTTTAATCTCTTCACCTTGTAAATCTTTTAATCTATAAACAATCGGAATTCTTTGCACGATTTCAAAAACTATGAAAAGTTCTCTTCTCCAGTTTTGTTCGTATCCTTTTTCAAAGTGAAGTTTTTGTTTATTAATGCGTACAACATCACCAATTTTAAATCTAGGGGCTTTAGGTTTCTCATTTCTTAAACCACCGTATAAATTTTTTAATACTTGCTTCCGGTTATGTCTACTTACAGAAACAGGTTCCATTTTAATTGAACGGTGATACGAGTGATTATAACTGTGTATTAATTTATCAATGACGTCGATGTAATTTTTAGTGTTAAATTCAGTGAAATATTTCCACATTTTTGTTTTTAATGTCCGATTAAACCTTTCAACAATGCTAGCTTTTGTTTCGTTATTTGTAAAAAAAAAATTTACATTCAGATTTTTTAAATAATTTTGAACTATTTTATTTAAAAACTCCTTACCGGCATCTGTTTGCAACATTTTAGGCTTCCTTTCTTTAAAAATAATTTCTATATAGCCCAGACTTTACACTTTTTCCAAATTTATCTTTCAGAGGAACTGCCCAAGCAAATTTTGAAAATAAATCAATGCAAGTTAACAAATACTTATACCCTTTATTAAATTCTGCTAAAGATTGCATATCGACTAAATCCGCTTGAAACTGACGATCAATATCACTTACAAGCACTCGATTCCGCTGAAACTTATGTCGAACAGGTTTATGAAGAGTGTAAGCATCTTTCTGCGATAACCAATGTTTTACATCTTTTTTACTATATTTCCCTTTTACAGAGCGATGTAATGCTTCCACACCCCCGAAGCTATTTGGAACTTCAGGATTTTCGTAAAACGCTGCTAAATCTTGATGCATTGTTACCGATGAAAAGAACTTGATTGAATGACTATTACAATGAATAGTTATATTATATTATATACTTTTTGGAAAAGGCAAAAAGTTTATGTATAAAAACATGAGCATAAATTTTCTCACTTTCATATGAAATACATTTAAAATATCACTTGTACATACTTTGATAATTTCTTTTAAAAATACTCTTATTTATTTTTAAGATGTGAAACGATTTCAACATAAATTAAACTAACAAACAATAAAAATAATAAGAACTCAAATTCAGCATATAAAAAAAAAAAAAGAATTTTATTCAAATTTATAAAAACAAAATATTGTGTGAATCTTATAAAAATCTTTAAACAAAATCCTCATAGTATTCAAAACAATCAGGTGGACATAACATGTCTCTTACTTCTCTTAAAATAATATCCAAGCGAAGATTTTTTTAAAATTCTTGAGTTACATAATGTACAGGTTTTAACAATAAAAAGTGTTCATTTTCAAAAAGATTATTATAAAAACAATCAGCTATCTCATTAGCTTCAAGTGATGAAACATATGAATTAAATGTTTCTTCGCGATTCCAACATAACTCCTCAGCGAAAGTCTGAGGCTGTTTCAGTCCTTTTTCGTAGAGGAGGCTACAAATAGATTTTTTCAAAATTTGCGTCAAGTATTGTTGACCCAGACTAACATCCAAAGAAGAAGGTAATGTATTTTCTATGGGGCCTTCGCAGAAGGTTTTATATGCAGTTAAAAAGTCCATACACTGAAACATATTGTCTATAGCAGCATTTTCAATAGCACCATATTTTTTAATCATTTCAGCCCACTGCTCTCGGGATATGGTTATTTCTTTAAAAGTGGGCTCTTTATCTGGACCGTATTTAATGCGCTTGAAAGTAAAATCAATGAAGTTCTCACTGGTTATTTGAATGTGCCGTTCAGGAGGGAAAAGTCCACTTGGGGTAATTCCTCCAGTGATTCCGGCACTTTCTTTTTACGCATGATATATTCGATCCATCGTGGGTCTAATGTTATTCCCTCGGGAGTTGGGTAGTATGTTTTGCCATATTTCATGAAACGTCTTATGTGTACTGATACGGAATCACATAATAGGTGCTTGCAAAGACAAAAACATCATCTCCAATTGGAAAAACTCCATCTGGTATGCAATCCTCGGTAAATTTTCGATATTTCTGAAAATAATATATCAAAATTAATAAAGATCAGAAATGTGTAAAAAACATTATAAAAATTACATATTAAATTTATTTAATTTTGTTACTTACTTTTGAAACTTCTCTTCTGGCTTTCTTATTTGCAGAAGATTCCCCGGCTTTTCCAAACTTTCGTTTTTCACTATGTGTTTCAGACATCACCATATTTTTTTCTTGTTGAATAGAGCCCACCGCAATACTAATAAACGAAATGAATTTTGAACTAAAATGTGATAAGTGTCTAACGCATATCAACCGAATTACACTTGAGCGGCGTTCGCTGAGTGGTTGAAAGCAATGTATTCATCCGCTCTAAGCATTGAGATAATTTCTGACGTAGAATTCAGTCGCCGTCTTGTAGAATCAAGATCAGACAAGCTAAAACAAGTTAAATCGTAACCCGTTCACGCTGATGACGAGTATACTACGGCACATTTTTCTGAATAATCAATTTACTTTGTATCTTTACTGTGTGTGTATGTAATCATTATACTGAATTAAAATTTACACATTATTAAAATAATATAAATTAAATATTTTTTTATTTCATTTTAATCAAGAAAATGATTTTAAAACATGTCGCCGTCTGCTTCGCCTGCAAAATTAAATTCATGAGATTATAAACATAAGTTTTCTTCAGGTCTGTATGCCTTCATAGGATAATGGTTAGCGTAACTGAAAAACTATTGTTCTGTGGAGACATTTTGATCTGAGGCCGTGAGTTTGAATCTGGATTTATTATTTTTTTTATTTGAGCGTTATTTACTTCAATCATTTTAAAATCTATAATTAGTGTATATTTTAATCAATAGATGGCGCCATGAGCACGTTTAACATTCCCATACTTCCATTTTTTGTGCACATTTTTTAAAAACAACTCAACTTAGCTGTAGGAGAAAACAATTCAACTCGCCCCCTCAACTCGAAAATCAAAGCCAATGCAGGAGAAAAACAACTCAACTCGGCAACATGAACGAAACAACTCAACTCAGCAGCAGGAACGAACAACTCAACTCGTCAGTAGGACCGAAACAACTCAACTCTGCACTGCCGTCGACCACCTGCAAACGCCTGCACCGCCTTTACAGCAGAATCGGCTTTTTCTACCTACTCCCAGATGATATTCACAAAACAGCAATTTGCACTCCGTTTGGTTTATTTGAGAGTACACGAATGCAATTCGGATTATGTAACGCATCCGCAACGCTTTATAGACGAAGTCACTCGTGGCTTACCTGGTATTTACGTATTTGTCGACGACATTTTAATTGCATCTCAAAATTCTCAGGAACATTATCAACATTTAAAAAACCTATTTTCAAAATTAGACGAATATGGTCTTTGCATTAATGTTTCTAAATGCATATTTGGTGCATCGACAATAGACTTTTTAGGCTTTAATCTGTCAGAAAATGGAATTAAACCTCTTACTGATAAAGTAAAATGTATTCTAAATTTTCCTAAACGAAACACGTTAACTCAGTTGCGTAGATTTTTGGGCCTGTTTAACTTTGACAGATGTTTTATACCAAAAGCCGCACACATACTTGCCCCCCTAGTTCAGTTTTTAGAAAGGCATACAAATCAAAAGAAATCTCATTCGCAAATCATCCGAACCATTAAAATGGATTGGAAACGCAGAACAAGCTTTTCTTGCAGCGAAAAACGCTATAGCAGAAGCTACCCTTTTAAGACATCCTATTCCGGGGGCTCTATGGGTGGACGCTTCAGATATTGCTATTGGAGGCACTTTATCTCAATTATCACAAGGGAAATGGGAACCAATAGCTTTTTTTCTCCATAACACTTAACAAAAGTTAGCAAAAGTGGTCGACTTACGATAGGGAACTATTTTCAATTTATTCGGCTATAAAAAAATTCAAACATATGTTAGAAGGCAGAAACTTCATTATATATACTGTCAAAAAGCCCCTAATCTATGCTTTTAAACAAAACCCGAATAAATGTTCTCCTCGGCAATTACGCCACTAAGATTTAATTTCCCAATATTCTACCGACATACGGCATGTGCAAGGTTCCGAGAACACAGTTGCTGATGCTCTTTCCAGAATCGAAATTGATTCTATTACTAAATCTCCAATTTTAAAGAATTTGCATTAGCACAGAAAAATTATCCAGACCTTCAAAAATTTCTTCAGACTGATGGATCATCTCTTAAATTAGAACTGAACCCCAGATTGTGATTTGCTTTGCGACATTTCAACAGGACGTCCTTTCGTCCCTGCATCCTTTCGAAGAGCACTATTTAATCCTCTTCATAATCTTTCACATCCAGGGATAGCAGCTTCAACAAAACTCATCTGCTCTCGCTGCGTGTGGCCTGGCATGAAATGCCAAATAAAGAAATGGGTCCGGTGTTGTGAATCGTGTCAAAAATCGAAAATCCAAAGGCACACTAAAACACCCTTTAGGAACATTCTCTGCTCCTTATGCCAGATTCAGTCACATTCACATAGATATTGTCTCGGTCCCTTGCCACCAATAAGGTAATCATTATCTACTTACGATAATCGGCCGCTTCTCCAGACGGCCAGAAGCAATCCCAATTCCAGACATGCAAGCGAAAACCATTTGCCGAGCAATTTTCGACACGTGGATCTCTCGTTTTGGTTGCCCATCTGTAATCACCTCGGATCAAGGAACCCAGATGCGTTCATCAATGTACGCTGAATTTACTGGCATGCTGGGAACTGCAAAGATCAAAATTACAACATATCATCCGAAATCAAATGGAATTGTGGAACGTTTCCATCGGCATTTAAAATCGGTCATTAAAGCCCATGAAAATGATACATGGTCTGAAATAGTCCCCATCATTCTTCTTGGCATACGAACTGCAGTTAAAGAAGATCTGCAATCTTGTGATGAAATTGTGTACGATACAAACCTACGTCTGCTTAGTGACATGACTGATGTATCCAACATTCCTTTTGGTGACAATAATTTCATCACTAATCTTTGTAACAGAATGCAACAACTGAATCCTGTGGCAACATCTGCTCACTGCACTGATCAATATTAAATTCATCCTTCACTACCATCTTCATCTCATATCCTTTTAAGAATCGATCGTGTGCAACCCCCTTTACGTCAGCCGTATACTGGACCACATAAA
Source organism: Trichonephila clavipes (assembly GCA_019973935.1). Lineage (NCBI taxonomy): Eukaryota > Metazoa > Arthropoda > Arachnida > Araneae > Nephilidae > Trichonephila > Trichonephila clavipes. The sequence continues at coordinate 1,418,509 of BMAU01001371.1, read as the reverse complement.
GTTCTGTCCAGAACAGACAAAACCATCACCATTGACGTTAATGGTGGAAAAACTAGTTTCTTTAGATCGCGTCAAACCCGCACATCTCTCAGAAACTGTGTGTAAATCTCTACCTACAGTCAACAAAAGCATAAAAGATGATAAATTATCTACTAATGACAAACCAATCTTTACAACAAAATCAGGAAGACACGTACATTTTCCAAAAAAAAACCTAGCCATTTATGTCACTTAATATTTTTTTCCCCTCCTTCTAAAAGAACTTTCAGTTGGAATTTTTTTTTTTTTTTTTTTGTATTATAAATATATGTATATATTTCATTTATATATTTTATTTTTTTGTGTATATATCTCATATTTCTCATATTCAAAATTGTTAATGTATTTCTTCCAGTGCAGATTCTCAAAATAATATAATAATGTTTATAAAATTTTAAACTAATGTCGTTCCCTTGGGTTGTCACCCTCAGTCACTGGGGGGACACTCTGGGGTAAACCCAACCGTGGGTCCCGAATTGAATATGGCAACCCCTTAGATTAGTTTTGAGAGTCTGCCCTGGCAATCAGTTCACAAGATGTAAACGCACTAAGACGGTGTGTGATGAGAACCACAATAAAATATATGAGAATGAGAAATGCTTCTTTCACCACACATATATAGTAGTAGAAAAAGATTATTATTGAATACACACACACACACACACACACACACAAACTTTTTGGCAGATTTAATAATGTACTAATTAATTAAAAATCTAGAGTAAATAAAAGAAATAATAAATAAGAATAAATATAAAAAGATAGAAGATAGTTTTTAAAAAACCACGAATAGAGAATTTCAATGAATACATAGTACACACAGATAAAAGTTCATTATAATTAGATAACAACCTAATTAGATTCCTTTCAACAAAAAGTTTTAAAAAGTTGGATTAATTTTAAACTAAATTTTAATAACAAATAAAAAATAATTATAAACTATTAATTTTTGCAAAGCATAAATACTTTATACTTAAACTTTAAACTCAATCACTATTGATTTTTATTTTTTAAATGTAAAATGACGTATTCTTACTTTATAGTTATTCAAATTCCACAACTTTACAACAATTGTGTTACAAGAGAAGCTGCACAACTTTTTTTTTCTTTTGCCATCAAGTTACATAAATATTTTTTTGTTTTATCTTTTAAATTATTTCAATTCGTTATTTCCGTTTTCCCCTTTATTTCGCCTTAAATTCCTTATTTCCGTTTTGCCATCGCTGTAATTATTTCTTTGTTTCCGTAACGCCATCAAGGTATAAATTTCGATTTCCCGTTTTGCCAACACAGCTAAAATTTCTTTTCTCCCTCTTCTGTATTCCTAAAAATATAAAGAAAAATTTCTAATTGCCACGCAGCAATGAATTTATCTTTTCCTGTTTATATTTGCATAAATAAATGCGATTTTATTTACCCTTTTTTTTCCAATTCCTACTATTAGCTCACACTCTCTATTTACACTGCTGGACAATTGCTAAGGACGGATCACAAATTGCTATGTAGCATAACATTAAGCGAGACATGAGGCCTAGTAGGATAAAATATAGTTGCCACACTATTCAGACATTAGAATAAAGATTTATTGTTCTGGAAAGTACAAAAGCTGTGAAACATCTGAAAGAAAAAAAATATTTATTTGATCTGCGTACGGAGAAATGGAACAATGCATCTAAAAGTCAGCAGACACCTTAAAGAAAGGTATCAGTACGGGATATGTCCACCGTGGAGTGTGATGCAACATTCCACACGTCGTACCATACTTTGCACAACATTATCCAGCAGCTGTTGAGGCAATTTATCCCATTCTTCTGTGAGTGCACGGATGAGGGTGTTCTTGTTTGTCGGAGGATAGTTTCGACCAGCAACTTCCCACACATTTTCAATGGGGTTTAGATCTGGAGAACGCGCTGGCCATACGAGACGTTGAATACCCTCGCTGTCTAGACAATCCTGAACAGCGAGTGTTCGATGACATGTTGCGTTGTCGTCCATAAAAACAAATTTATCACCGACAGCACCACGGAAAGAGGAAGTAGAACTTCATCAATGTATCGTTGGCCAGTCATAGTCCCATTCGCAACCACATGGCGCGTGCGGCCATTGATCATGATGCCGGCCCACACCATGATACTGCATGTCGGATATCGGTCCTTTTCCTGGATATTTTCTGGACGATAAGCAGTACCACTCTCGCGCCAGATCAGTAGGCGTCTACAATCCGATGACAGACTGAACCTACTCTCATCTGAGAAAAGTACGCATGCCCAGTCCTGTTCAGTCCAATTGTGATGCTCACGACACCATTGCAAACGGGCAGTACGGGGCTGTCTGATCAATGGGACACACACAACAGGTCTGCGTGCGTATAGTCCTCCTCCCCTCAAACATCTGGCAACAGTTTTTCGGGAGATCTGCTTTCCTGAGGCAGCAAGAAACTGATCTGCCACCTGCTGAGCTGTGGTGCGCCTGTTCCTTTTTGCTGATAGGACGATATATCTGTCTTCTGCAGGCGTCGTACTTCTAACACGACCTCCCCCGTGCCGTCTACTACACATTCCAGTAGTTTTAAATGACTTCCACAGCCGTGAAACAACGCTGTGAGCGATGTCGAACTCCCTGGCAACATCTGTTATTTTTCGCCCTTCTTCGATCTTTCCAATAATTCGGCCACGCATAAAATCATCTATGTGATGTCGGGAAGAGATGCCAAAAATTTTAAGTTCGTCTATTAAATCTTTCCTGTAAAACTTTGACTTGAAACAACTGTCCACACGCGTCAAAACCTTTAAAGCTCTTATGAACGTTATCACGTGATGAACAGACGTGGAAAAAAAAATTTGCATACTCATACTTCTTCTTACTAATATCCCGCACTTATTCTAATTTTCCACATTTTGCTTCCTTTCATTTTGTGGTTGCTATGGATGATAGTGTTATCCGTCCTTAGCAATTGTCCAGCAGTGTATTTATTTATCTTGGTGGAATTTTCAATCGTTAATAAAATACATTTTAAAGCACTCAATTGAGCTGAAATTTATTATACATGATTATTTTGAATGACAATACAGTAATTTAATTATAATTAATAAAAATTAATGGATTAAAATGAATTATTTAAAGAATTAAAAATACAGTCACGTTGGCATCATTTTTGGCGACTTAGCGACCCTTTTGGCAACTTGTGTCAAAACTTGAAAAGGTTTTTTTGTCACGTTTTAAAGCATTCAGTTGAACTGAAATTTTGTAAACACGATTGTTTTGGATGAGAATACGATACTTTAATGATAATTAATAAAAATGAATTACCTCTTAATGTTGTGATTCTGTCCTATGTATATACACATTTATATTAATTGTAACTATTTAATAAAAAGTAGCTAAAATAAAATTTTACTTTGTTGATCTAAGGAATTGACTTCAAAATTTTTTTTATATTACTTGTTTCATAATAGAATTCTGTTTATGTCATTAAACTGCATCGTTTGCAATTAATTTTTAAAACTAGAATCACGAATTTAAGTTTTATTTATTTTTATTTATTTATTTATTTTGCTCTTGCTTAAATTTGTTTTCTGAATATGAAAAAAAACGGCTGAGTTAAATTTCATTGTTAATTTTGCTATTAATTTTTTCTTAAAGCAAAGCTGGTAAGTGTGGAAAAAAGTTTGCTTTACTATAAAAAATTAACAGATATTGTCTGAGATGATTTTTCGTATTTCACATTCTTTTTCGGTTAGAATTCTTTTTTTTTTTTTTTTTTTTGTTTAATTTTAATAATTGTTTTTCAATTAAATACAGCGGTTCAGAATGAATTTTTATAACTAAAATCACGCAAATTTAAAATTATTCTTTTTAATGTTCTCTACATTAAAGTATTTTTACCTGTAAAAGAAAAACTGCATCATAAACTTTTTTTTTTGTTTATTTTAGCTAGTTACTTTTTTACAAGATAAAGTTTTTTATTGGGGAAAATTTCCTTTTATTGTTTTAAATTTATGTATCAATAATATCAAGAGATGAGTTTTTGCTTTTTATATTCTTTGTCAATTTTTTTTTTTTTTTTTTTTTTTTTTTTTTTTTTGTAGTTTTGATTATTGTACTTCATACAGTGGGCGTCAAAAGTGTTCGCACGCTTACAATTTTCTGTAAATTAAATGTTTTTTAACAAATAAAAATTAGTATATAGCAAGTGCAATTTTTTAATGATATCTGCAACTTGTTCTTACTCGAATAACATACCGTAAAATCCGGCGTATAACACGCACTTTTAACTCAAAAAATAAGATCGAAATTTAAGAGTGCGTGTTATATAACGGGTATAAAAATGAGAGCTTTAAAAATGAAAAATTGCTGAGCATAGGAAAAAAACTATACTTCTATATAAATTGAAATACTGTTTATTTAAAAGAAATAACATTTCTTATGAACTTAAAGGGTTGTATTTCTAGAAGAATATTGTTTTTTCAAAAGCTTAGGATATTACCTAGAATAAATGACTTCAAAACATAAGAGCTTTGCATACGTACATTTCCGGTTTGTAAAAAAAAAGGGGGGCGCGTTATACGCCGAATATACCTAAAAATTAAAAATTTCAGCTCTAAAGTATAGGTCCGCGTTATACGCCGGATTTTACGGTAATTAATTTTTAAAACGTAGCATAACTATTATTTTGGAAAATTAGCAATAAAAAAACTACTAAAAATTACGCGACTAGTCCAATTCAGGACTAGCTACGTCAGTGCATTTTCAGTAGTATTCCATCTCTTCCAAATATTGTTTCTCATAGCAACCTGAGAAAGTTTTGTCCGTGGCATTTTCTCAACAGGAAAAAAATTAATGAAAAAGCTTCTAAATTATATAAATTTTTTAAAGAAAAATTGGCTTTGAAATTAATCTTAGTTAAATAATTATGAGAACTCAAAACATAATCAAGCAAAAATGCTTTTTTAGTAATAAAAATTGAAATTAATAACCATTTCACACTGAAAGAGTTGATTGTGCTCAAAAATATTTTTAATTAATTCAATTTAAGAGTGGAAAAATGCTTTAAAATGAAACCAAAACTTAACTTCAGAAAACTTCAAATATCTTAAAAACTAATTTGTCAGAAGATCTAAAATTTGGTGGCAAGCTTCCCAATGATATGACCCACAAGAAAATGCGAAAAAAAAAAATTTTTTTTTTTCGGTATTATTAAAATGTGTAGAGTACTGTGTAGTCTTAACAATACTGTCAATAAAAACAAATGAACTTGAAAAAATAAAGCATTCGTTATGGATATTGTTATAAATGCGTTACCGAAAAAAAATCGAGAAAAGCACTTATTTAAACAGCTAAGTTAATTCTTACGTAATGAAGTGTTTTAATACATTTTATCTATGTATTCTTATTTTGACACTGACATATAATTTTTATCAATGCAATTTTTATTTATTTTCGAAAAAAAAGCCCCCAGAGAATTTTCGATACGGAGCCCACTCAGGGCTAGGCTACGCCAGTGCTTAAATCGCTAAGTAATAATTTTATTGAGATTGTATCCTTTCTCATGAAATGAGTTATTTTCAAAATAAAGATCCAGACAATATATATTCTGTTTCGGTAAGAGATTATAAAGAACAAATGAGATTATTTTCGAATAATCATTTATTAAAAAACTTAAAAAAATGGCCACGTGCTGGAAAGATCTTGGCTATGTTATTCAACTAGTATTGGTAGTGTTTTTTGTTTGACCTGCAAACTTTTTTTCTAAAACAAATTCTCAATACACAGCCGGCTTTTCTGATTGGTAACAAGTTGTTTATATAAAATCACATTAAAATTCTATTGAAGATAAGAATTCAGTGTTAGTTTGGTTGACACGAAAAGAAAAATCTGTTTTAGATAAACAGTTACAGGAGCAACTAAGAAAAGATACAGAATATTACAACAGTGTCCTCAAACATGTTATTATTTTTTTCCCTAAGAATATATATTTTTTTTATATAAGTATACTTTGGGGGTTCGTGCAACAAATGTTTTCTTTTCTACTTCGACCCATAGGTGGGAACTTCTGAATCGTGAAATTAAACAGAAATTTACCTTAAAAGGTTTGTCAGACCAGATGGTCTTGTAACCTACGATGCTGTTGAAGCCTTAAAGATAATTATGGTGATGTTAGGAATATTCTTAAGACATTTAGCAACAATGAAAATGAGAAAATTGATTTTCGAAGAGGCAGTAAATTTATTTAATAAATTAACAAAACTCGAAACTGCTGTTTTATTTTTATATTGGGAATAAATTTTAGAAAGATTTTTAATTCAGTTAAAAAAAATTACAGGCTCCTGGTTTGGACATCTGTGAAGGGAATAAGTTAATTATGGCATTAAAAACGTTTATAAGCAATGTACGAAAAATTTAAAAGACACGCTCATTGTTGCGTTAGATAAGCTAATCCTTGATTCCAATAGAAGTCAAGCAAGGGAGAATATAGTAAGAAATTTAAATTTTTGATGGATTTGCAAAATCACACAAAGTAAGGAGAACGTCGCCTGGAGAGTGTACGCGATATTATTGATTACTATTCAGATGACGTAGACCAACATTCAGTAAATGAGGATGTGTGTGTTCAATTCAAAACTTCTCTAAAACAAACTGAGCTAGAGTCCTATACTTGTAGTGCTATGTACAACAATATTTTTTAAAAGAAACTTGCTGACGTTTTTCAAATTTGTACACACCATTTTAAAGATTTTTCTAACGCTTCCTATTGCTAGTTATGAAGCGTAGCGTGTGTTCTCTATATAAAATGTCCTTTATATAATACAAACATAGGACAACAATGACACAAATACTAGTTTTAATTATTTATCACTTCTGTTTATATTTATCTCACCAAAGACTGAAAATGTGATGAGATAATAAAAGAATTTGCTACACAGAAGTGCAGAGAGGTTATTTTTTTCTTTTAGTATATTATGTTATCTTTTATAACGTATTTAAATTGTTTGAAACAAAAAAAAACCTTGAGTTTTGTACGTTTTAAATTTTCCCGCACAAATTTTTTTTAAAGGAAAATGGCAAAAATTTTAATTATTTAAGGGGCCTCCAGATGTCGTTAGCCCACGGCCCCCAAAGGTGACGGTCCGGCCCTGATAGTCACGAACTCGTGGCCGGCATGTCGCGGGTTCGAGTCCGGGCACAAAAGACTTGCCGTGTTGAGGAGGGTGATGCACGTTAAATTTGCCGTGGCTCAAGTGACGTCGCACTGTTCAGCTACACGAGGGCTTTTGGCGGCGGACCACGTAATTTTGAACCATGGTCAAGTAACGTGGACGACACCTGAGCTGGCACCTCTCTCCTAACTACCACACCAACGGGAGGACGTTTCAGCTCTTGACAGATTTAACGTGCATCGCTGCCCTACACGACGGGTCTTTAGTGGTACCGGGCTCGAACTCACGACATGCCTGCCATGTTTCGATACCTTGACCACTGGGCTACCGTAGCCCTTGCCGTGGCTCAAAATTATTCCGTTAGTATAGTATGGCAATTTGGAAAGAGAGTGCCAGCTCAGGAGTTGTCCTCGTCACTTGACGGAGGTTTAGAATCACGAGGTGCATCTCCAATAGCCCTTGTGTTGCTTTATAGCGTGACATAATAACAGCGTTCTTTATAGCGTTCGTTATCATAACTCTTACTTACTACTTTTGATACAGATCTTTTCATGATTTCAAAAACCAAATAAATTCAGAAATTCTTTTTGCCATTTGAAGTCCATTTGAAATAATTTTTTTCTTCTTCTGAAACTTATATTTAAAAAAAATTTATTACTATTTTTTTTAAAAAAATTATTAATTTTTTTATAAAAAAACTGATAAATAATGCCTCATGTGTGAATATATATACATACACACACATTTAGAGCTTTAAAGTGTATTTCATTAACCCAGAAGCGGGTGCACGGGACAGAGTCACCCCAGGCTCACGAAATCTTTTAATTCTGGAAAATCTGTTTATCTATTACCAATGACCTTGACAGTATCCTCCTGTATGACAGTCTTCATGGGAACTAAACCAGTGGCGTAAGACTCCCTTCACACCTAACGATTCCGAGTCTGTGACGATCTTTCCAATTCACAGCGATTCTGAATGAACAGAGATTTACCTTCACACCGCCACGGGTCAATCATTCTTCCATCAGTTGTTGTCGAACATGGATGCTGTTTTTAATGTTTTAAGACGATTAATATTTCAAGTTATTAATTTCACAACTGTATTTTCATTTATTTTGAAGTTGAAATACATAAAACAAAAAAATATAAGAGAGAGAGAACGGTTTTATTTATTTATTTTTTTTATATTTTGCCTGTTAGTATCAAATAGTCTGAAAAGTAGTAAGTAACAAATAATAAATATGTATTGTGTAACTAAATAAAAACGCAATTACTTTTACAAATAATATATCTAATGTTGTTAATGTTTATATTCTACAGCTTTTGTAGCATACAGCAACTAGTTTTTTGATTATGTATTTAAAAATGGCTTTCTTATACATTAATAAATTAAAAATTTTACATGACATTTACATTTGTTGGTTTTATATAACAAAATTTGAGATCTATGTAGTAATAAAATGGAATCTTTTTTAAAAATTAAAATTATTGACAATATGGTGTTTTATTTTATTTTAGCATTCTTATAAATATTTAATTTTTTTTCTCCCAAAATTAAATAAATTCTTATCAAATTGATCTCTGAAGCTATTTCAAACATCCATCAGAATATTCCCCCGCCCCACACACACAAAAAAAAAAACATTTTGCTTTTAAGTATTAAGTAAAGAATAAAGTTTTCAAATTTCTAAATTTGAAAAAAGAATACATGCAAAATTAATTTTATTATTTGCGCAAGATTATTAGGGATAAAATACAACCTACACACTCGGCGACAAGAACTAGAGTTCAGTTCAGTTCAGGTTTTGTGGGATATGGAGCAACAAAGGCTATGATCCCCAAGATCTAGAGTTAGTTGAAAAAGAGAATACTATGAATACCACACACAAAAATATAAGCGCCATCTATTGGCATAAAAACAAACTCATGCTAACCATAACAAGAACATTAAAATCTTTAAATATCTGAAATTAGCTTCTTTAATAGAAACTTTATGTGATATAATCACTAGTCATATAAAAAACAATAAAAATCAACACTATTTGTTTAAATTCACTTTTTTTTAAGAAATAGCTCTCGGCTGCTGGTGAATCAAGGAAAAAAATCTGACCTGCCAAATCACGCGTAAGTCAGAATGACGACGGATTGAACCGGTTTCGGTTGGTGTGAATGCGGGAAGAGAATCTTGCCTTATTTGAGCGGGAAATTACGAAGCCGAATCCTGGTCGATCAGACAAGTTTGATGGTGAATGAATCGGAGTCATTTGGTGTGAAGGCAGCTTTACGGAGAACATTTGGGTGCCCCTGCAAAGTCAGGCTTTGGACTCCCAAGTTGGATTTTACAAATGGTAGGTACTTTGCGGCCCCCTAGAACCCTGCCCCCTCCCCGCAATGCGGGGGTGTACGTTACGCCACAGAACTAAGCTTATCTTTTTCATATTTAGTTCTTTTTCGGGAGTGACAAACGTTTTTTTACAATCTTAAAGTTCCGTAAAATCCGGCGTATAACGTGCACTTTTAAACATAAAAAATAAGATCGAAATTCAAGGGTGCACGTTATACACCGGGTATGAAAATGAGGACTCTATAAATAAGACAAAAAAAATCAGCTTAAAAATTGTTTGACTTCTACATATATTGAAATATGTTTATTTGAAAGAAATGACATTCCTTATGAACTTATATATATATATATAAAGGGTTATAATTCTAGAAATATACTTTTTTCTAAAACTTTTGGGGTAATACCTTGAATAAATGGCTTCCAAACGTAATAGCATTGCATACGTACATTTCAGGATTCTTTGTAAAAAGTAGGTGCGCGTTATATGGCGAATATACCTAAAAATAAAAATGCAGCTTGAAAGTATGGGTGTTCGTTATACATCGGTGCGCGCTATACGCCGGATTTTACGGTACTTGTTTCGACTGAGTTCCTCGCGCTACCACTTTATTTCTAAAATATTTTCTACTAATTGGTATACCCGCACTTCGCACGGGTAAATTGAAAAATTAAACAATACAGATGAAAGATCAAGAAGTTTTTAATGAGTCAATTTTACGTGAATTGCAAATTAAACAACAACAAACAAAAAAAGCTTTTTGCATATCTCAGCTGAACAACAAAAAAAAACATATTTGTTAAATTTTAAGTCTGTAGATCTAATAGCTGATAAAAGGTACTTTTTTTATTTATCTATACCTTCCCTTAACTCTTTTGTCAGTCGATTTTTGAAAACACCTTCCTAAACTGATCTCTGCTCAGCAAAAGTAACACATTGCTACAATTTTTGTGTAATGAACGCTTAAAACAGAGTAAATAATTTATATCTGGAAGTGTAATACATTAATATTGCTTTCTGTTGTATTTATTTTATGTTAAAATCTTGCCACCACCTCTCCCTTCAAAATCTAGTTTTATTATGAAACAAAAAAAAATAGTGATTACACTGATCAACGGAATAAATTAAAAGCGAGCGCGCACTGAGGCATGGCATAGACAAAGCAAAAGGGAAAGTTTTGCTTCACAGAAAAAAGATAGATATATGCTGTCGTGGGCTTTTTTGCAGATGGCAGAATTTTTTCCTACTTTCTAGACAATTATCGTTATATTTTGGAAACTAAACACAATAACTTTATAAATTATAGCCTATGTGTTATTCTGGTGTATAAGCTATATTATTGTAAAGTTTCATTAAAATACATTCAGATGTTTTTCCGTGAAAGACCCCCAAACATCCTAACAAACTTCCGCGTTTATAATATTAGTAAGGATGAACATTCTACATTTTTCCCCCTGTGAACAACTTAATGGTTTTGTTTGCTCAAGCCTATTATGATTCATAAATGTAAAAGAGCAGAATATAAAAAAAGAAATGAATACCTGTTATCTTTATAGAAGGAACTTGAAATTGATCCACAGCTATGGAACCTGATGAAATAATGCATATTAATCCCGGTAGAGAGAGTAAATTTGAGAAAAGCGATGAACATGAAACGTTTGAATTGAATGGAAAGTTATCAAATGCTACCTAAAAAAAATTCATCAATAAGGATATGAAGCCACAAGTGTACATAAGACGCACTGCACCCTGTCAAAAAGGTACAGGTAAGAAAAAATTATAGATTTTTAGAATTTAAATTATTAGAAATTATGGATTTTTAGAAATCATCTAAAGACAATAAAACTACAATAACTTGAACAGTTTTGTCTACAAATATCATTCCTGTAATGTTAGCGAAATGTGTCTGAGAATTGCATCATTTTAGTACAGTTTGATTGGATTTTTTTCTCAAATTCTCAAAGACAATTGCAAAGTCCTTAAAAGTAGGTATAAGTATTTTCTCATAGTTAAATTATTCACTGGAATTAAGATTTTTTCTACAATAAAAATAATTATAAAAAAAGGATTGGGGTGACTCAGTCACCCCGCGCGACCATTAACGTTAGCATCGAGTGCGCGCCAGCTCCCGGGTTAATCACGAACACTAAAATCAAATCTAATTCAGCACTTCATATATTGATCGAATTTTCATATTTCAAGAACGATACCGCGAACTCTTTGATCTGTTGGTGTGCTGTCGGAAATCAATAATTTCATCATGAAAAAACTCTATACATTACTACAAGTTTATATATTCTTTAAATTCAATGTCATATTTAGGTAATTTTTTAAAGCCTTTTCGATCAATTTCTAATGTTTTTAAATCCATTTTAATGAATATTAAAAAAAAATTCGAATCGGTTATATATGTATTCAGACCCTGTTGCTACGTGCGCTTTCTATTCTATCTAGTCCCTTCGCGGAATTTTTGCGAAATCCTTTTCCAGTACTAAGCAGTCCGAGTTCCAGGAAAGGCACGTGGGAGGCTTCTCGATCAATATAACCACGTGGCCAAAAAATCGACAGAACCCCCCTCCCCCCCCACACACACGGCCTTTCTTCCAGATAGCCATCCTCAGGTTGTCATAGCAATGGCTCCCTTCCTGTTGTGTGCTGTAGAAAGCGTCTGAGCTGCATTTTCGTTGGCACCTTAGAGGTCGCCAATGATTTAGATCAGCAGTCGCCAACTATTAGAGCAGGGGTTGGTAACCTATGACACGCGGTACTGTTTTCAGTAGCACTCCGCATTACTCTGCATATTTGTCAATTTTTGAGGGGATGGAAGTTTATAAATTTGCAACGGATCTTACTTGACAAACATCTTCAGAATTCTGGACATATTTACTGAAATATGAAAAAATTCGAAAGATAAATTTACAGTTATTTTGTAAATTATTGAATGCCATTGGGGGAGTTTTAATTGCTTGTAAAGAGAAAATTGCATGTACTCTGCTTTCCGCTTTTGGTTCTACATATCTAACAATAAGTAAGAAATATTTCCTTAAATGGAAACTATTTCGAGTCCGCAAAGAAATTGTTTAACAACTCAATGCTCAAAATCGCGTCTAATTGAAAGTCACACATTATATTCCTGATTTCGCGGTATGAAAGTGAAGAGCGGTGCCTAGCACTTGGATCGCATTAAAAAATTTATTGGGAGGGGGGCAGGGTTCTAAGGGTCCCAAAGCCTGACTGACGCACTTGCCTACCCTTCGTAAAATTCAACGTGGGGGCCCAAAACCTGACTTTGCAGGGGGGCGCAAATGTTCTCCGTTACGTCACTGACAATGGGGTTTTACTTTTCGGATGAAACGCCCAGGACTCTATTGCTCTCGGCGAGTTAGGCACCTAATAAAATCAATTCAAGATTTATGACCACCTTAAAACCTGTTAAAAGAGAGAATAACTTGAAATGTTCAGTAATACCTCAAAAATAGGGAGAAAAAAATTGAATCTCAAGAGAAAAAGTTCGTTATATAGAGGTTCGACTCTGTATAGACTCAAATAAAATATTCTCATCAAATTTCACACGTATTGAAATTTTTAAAAAAAAATCTTAGAAGAATCAAAACTAAATGAGAAAAATTTCATTGAAAATTCAAATTCTGCTTATTAAAATTTACAATTTACGTATAATTTGATTCAAAGGAGATTTTTGAAAAAAAATAATCTTTGCTCTATAAAAAACCCATAATTTTTTTTTTAAAAAAAGAAGAAAAATTTAAAATACCTTTTTTTTATTGAAAAAGAAATTCAATTAAAATCCTTTTTTTTTTTTGTAATTTTATTAGTATACCAAGAATATATATATCAAATATTAGTTCTACTTCAAAAATTTATAATCCAATTAAAGTAGTCAGTATTATTGAATAATAAATAAAGAGATAAAAAATCAAAAAGAAAAAAACCCAGCTTATTTATTTAATACAATTCTCACAAAATATAAACAAGTTCTGCAAAAATATCTAATTCTCATAATAATTGACATAAAATAACAATAAAAAACAAAGTGATGAACATAATCAAATATGTAGCTTGTAGAATCCGGCACTACTGACAATAAACAAACATTGTAATCTAACAAAATAAAATGGTAAATACGATAATTATTGAGTTACTTTTGTTTTTTAGCTGAATAAATACATACATTTCTGTGCAAATCAAAGCATTACTTAATCCTATATCATTTTGATCTAAGCAAAATTATTAATTATTTCCATAAAGAAAATGAAAATTAAATAATTAATTCTCAACATAACTCACAAATTTTACTGACTGTGTAATTATACGTTCAAATTATAAGTGATTCAGTTATAACATATAATACTGATTTATAAAAAGGCATCTAGATAAGGAAAGAAACTTTATAAAAATGAAGTCATGTTCCTTGTTATAAAAAGGCATCTAGATAAGGAAAGAAACTTTATAAAAATGAAGTCATGCTCCTTGAAATTAACTTACACATAATTTGAACAGTACTCACACGAAATCATTAACATACAAATTAAATAACAACATTTTATGACACATTTATGTACATATTATTTATTTTACAGTTTGTAAAACATATCAGATAAAATAGTGCATTTGAGATATTAGTTAAATAAGTGTTTTAATTAAATTATGCATACCAAATTATTCAATCTAACAAATTTTTTATCCAATTCTTTTTTAAAAATCTATTCAAATTAACTCATAACTTATAAAAATAGAACATTAAATCTAATTTTTATAGAATTAATTTACATGAAATCGTACCAAGCACAAAGAAGCTAATTTACACATAGTAAAATTATTATGTAAAAACTATTGAAAATATAAAGCAAGAAACTGAAGTGCCGATTAAACAAATACTTTCAACCAAATGAAGCTCATAAAATTTTCATCATTTTAAATTAAAATAATGTTCTTTTATTTGAAAAAATAAACGAAATTAGTTCTAAAAACAGATAAATCTACTTTATTAATATACAAACTAGGATGTAAAATAATACGCTTTATTGAAAATTTGGAAAATATAATGAAACAATGATTTGTGTGTGAGTTGCTAGTTACACTGATGGAGTAATAAAAATAATACAGCTATTACAAGCCATATGGTTTTTCTGAATGCGCTTAATTTAGTAAAAGAAATGTATAGTATATAGTTTACGATTACGTTCATTAACAGATGGGAGAATTTGAGAAATCCTATTCTCTCCGTAATTCAATTTCCGGATTTCCACTGTGAAGAATATTCAGTAGTCACGATAGATCTTAAAAAGATTATTGCGGCTCTGTACTCAGATTGTGGTGACGTGAATTTTTTTTTTTTTTTTTTTTTTAGTTTGATGTAACTTAGTCAAAAACTCGAGTTTAATTTTCGGATTTAATTTGTAGGTGATTTGATAGATGTGATCTTAAAATTTTGGCACTGGACAAATCAACAAAATTTTCGCCAAAGTTCAACAGCTGGTAGTTATTCAAAAAAATTAGTAGAAACACCTACGTCATGCTTCTCCACCGGCATTATCCCAGCGGCCCTAAGAATGATCTGATTCCTCAACAAGATCTGGAACGCCATTCGTAAATTGCGAAGTTTTTGTTCTTTTTCTTCGAGCAGCTGTTTCAGTTCCTTCATTCGCTGCTTGAAAAACAAAGCAGGACTAAAGTCGGGATCTTCGCAACCTTCAATAAATTCCTCAATTAACTCATCCATTTCCTCCTTTGTCATCCCAACAGTTTCTCCATAATCCTCCGTGAAAAAATCTCTCAGAAATCCTTCCAGTTCTTCTTTCGATAGAGATGAAAAGTCAAAATTAAGTAAGTTGTCATACATTTCATCATCTTCCATTTCAGGATCATATATTTCTTCATTCACTTCGAATTCACTCATGTTGATCAACAACTTTGTGAAAAGCCGATAAAGACAATCAAAGTGGAGGATCGTTGCAGTGCGTAATGTCGATGCGGGAAAGACTTGAGTACCGTCAAGCTGCATTCATCTGAGAAGTTTTCTCTTCTGCAAGCTCAGAAGAGCTTGCTTCTCATTGGTTGCCATAACTAAGGGTTGTATGGTTTAGCGTTTTAGCGCCATTTTAGGCCTCTTAGTAATTCGTTGAAGTATAATTTTTTAGATGATTTCGCATTGTCTTTTCGTCTAATTTTTATCTCTATATCTTGATCATAATCGTGTAGAGCATTTTCATCACAGAATAGGACCTAGTTTGGAAGATTTTTTCATATAAAAAAATATTCCAGGAAAACCTTTTTATTCCAAGAATCTAATATATATTATAAATGCGAAAGTTTGTGAGTATCTTTGAGGGTCTTTCACGCAAAAACTACTGAATGGATTGTAATGAAACTTAACAGTAATATAGCTTATACATCAGAATAGCACATAGGCTATAATTTATAGCATAGACTATAATTTATAAAGATATTGTATGAAGTGTCCAAAATATAACGATATTTGTCAAGTAATGAAAAAATTCTGTCATCTGCTAGCAATTCTGGAAAGCGCTGCAAAAAAGCCCACGTCAGCATATATCTATCTTTTGTTTGTGAAAAACATTTTTTTGTTTTGGCTACGCGAGGTGCTCGCTTCTAATTAATTCCTCTGATACAATGCCTATTTTTTTTATTTCAGAATCAAACTAAGTTTTGAAGGGAGAGGTTGTTATAAATCTCTCTTTATTTTAATGTTTTTTTAAACATTTTATTATGCATATTTGGTGGTAAGAAATTGATCTTTTTTCCAAATAATTGCTTTTATCAGTTCTGATACTTAAAGTAAATAAACTTTCTCTTTCACACTGCATCATTTGGACAAATTTTCAAAATTTGTTTGTGGTTAGTAGTTAATTATAACGCTACTGCACTGTATTTTTTGGAACGAGTGAATATTAACGTCGCACTGTTCAGCTACATGAGGGCTTTTGGCAACGGATCACGTAATTTTGAACCATGGTCAAGTGACGTGGACGACACCTGAGCTGGCACCCCCTTCTCCTAACTACCACACCACACCAACTTAGAAGGAATATTCTACCAATACTTAGTAGGAATATTCTTTGAAATCCACTCTTCCAAGATACTCGTATATAGCAGCACGGGTTCCATGATGAGTATTTTAGCGGAAAAAATAGTTTGTCAAAATTTAAGTGTCTTATGTTTTTAGATGTTGATGAAGACCTTAGAAAATTATTTTACTACTTATTTTAAGTGAACGGTATGTATAATTAATTTTACAGTGGAATATCTTTAATTAATTTATTAGCTCTAACGGATTAAATTTTCCGAAGTGGAGTATTTTGTTTATGTATATCCCTTAATTTCAAATGTAGTGATCCAAAAAAATATATTGTATGAAAAAAACTGCAGTAAATCATAATGCGGTTGGATAAAGTATTAAAGTGCATTTCTTCCCTACACGGCGGGTCTTAAAAAGCTCTAATGAAGCTCGAGTTATGAAAGTAGCTAGGCATTTGCCAACTTGACTCTATCGTTAACATTTCGCTATTTTTTTCATTGAATCGTCATTATAATTTAAGAAACGGCGTTGCTTGCGAATATTACAACTTTAACATAAAATAAATACTACAGAAAGTAATATTAATGTATTATACTTTTAGATAAAAATTATTTACACTATTTTAAGCGTTCATTACACAAAACTTTTAACAATGTGTTACTTTTGCTCAGCAGAGATCAGCTTAGGAAGGTATTTTCAAAAATCGACCCTCAAGAGTGTTACGGGGAGTTATAAATAAAAAAAATCCTTTTTATCAGCTATTAGATCTACGTACTTAAAATTTAACAAAAGTGTTTTATTTCTCTCTTTTTTTTTATTAGCTGAGCTACGCCAAAAGCCTTTTTTTGTTTAATTTGCAATTCATGTAAAATTAACTGATTAAAAACTTATTTATCCTTCAATCTGTGTTGTTTAATTTTTCAGTTCACCCGTGTGAAGAACGGGTATACCAGTTAGTATTTCTCTATAGGAAGCTTTGCAAACCTATGGAGAGCGATGACCGCGGCAACCTAGTATTCAAGGTCACGAATTCCTGGCTGTCGTGTAGTCGGGGCTGATGCACAATAAATATGTCGAGGCTCAAACGTTGGTGTGGAAATTAAAAGAGAGAATGCCGTCCTCGTCACTTCACAATGGTTCAAAATGACAAGGTCCGTCACCCAGAGCTCTCGAGCAGCTTTTCAGTGCAACGAAAAGTAAGGGGACCACTTTTTCTGCAATGAAAAGAAGGAAGAAAAAGTTAAGATAAAGTAACATTTTTTCATTCAAACAATTCATTTCTAATTACGCTTATATTCCTTTTAATTATTTACTTACACAAATATTTTCTCACTGAATGATTTTATTTTTTAATATATTGGAAATTTTGGAGCAAGAAATATCCTTCACACGGAATTTTACGATAAGTACTGCATTCAATCTTGATTTCTCACTTGTTCAAAAATTATTACAAACCGAAAAAATTCTTTCAACTGCTGTATTAGTTCCATGGTAGCACAACGTAAATTCAACAAGAATATCTAACTTTTCATATAGAATGTTTTCATTTTTGAAATGGTTAAGAATTTCAACCCATCTTTTTTCAATTTCAGCATGTTGATTTTCAAATTGTTTCAATTTATTATAATTTGAATACACGCACACACATTCAGTCTTTTAATTTCTTCAAATAGACGATTGTCATCGATTTTAAATCATTCATTTCTTTCGATAAAAATCAACACAGTTTTCTATATCTGCCCAATTTACTTGCGATGAAGTCAAATAATGCATTGAAAAATGTTATTTCCTGTGATATTTGTTTCACACCATTCTTCGACGTATTGGAAACAAGTTTGGTTCATCTCTGAATATAGACATTAATAGGTAAGTTATAAAATATTGAAAAGGGGGACACTTTTCGAGGAAGGCTGTCCTCCCTAAAGGAAGACGGTTGGTCACCTTACGTTAAGGGGGTTCACCTATGCAGGGCTGGACCGTGACCTTTTGGGGCCCTGGGCTAACAATATCTGAGAGCCTCCTAAATAATTAAAAATTTTACCATTTTCCTAAAAAAAAATTTGTGCGGGAAAATTTAAAATATATGAAACTTAAGGTTTTTTTTCATACAATCTAATACGTTATAAACAATTACATAATTTACAACAAAAATTTTCTACACTTTTGTGCGGCAAATTCTTTTATTTGATCATCATATTTTAAGTCTTTGGTGAGATCGGTATTAATAGAAAGAAGTGATACATAATTAAGCCTAGTATTTGTCATTGTTGTCCTATATTTGTTTTCTATGTAAGACATTTTAGGGAACGCACGCTCCGCTTCACAACTAGTAATATGGAGTGTTAGAAAAATCTTTAGAATGGTATACAAATTAGGAAAAATGTCAACAAGTTTGTTTCCAAAAATTAAATTGAACATATCACTACAAGAGTAGGACTCTAGCTCAGTTTTTTTATTGTTGAATAAACTTTGAATTTAACACCTTCATTTACTAAATGATGGTCTACATCATCTGAATAGTAATCAATAGCGCGTACACTTGTGACAAATCTATACGGAACTTTATCACTAACCTTCTGAGTCGTCCTTTTTAGGGAAATTTAATTCCCTACCTATTTCCAATCAACTCCAAAAAAAAAAGCGGACAGGATTCCTTGTTATATATGCAAATTAGATAAAGTATTTAAGTCAAACGTAATAGTAAAGTTAGAGCAGTAGGAGATAGAGATTGAAGCAGAAAGTTATAGTGAAGTTAAATTGAAGATTTCTTGTTGGAGATAATTTAATCTCAAGAAGAGTTGAGATTCCGTTGGTAATTATTGATTTATAATTAAAGTCTCATTAAAGTTTTAAGAGTGAGATTAAAGTTAAATGTTCAATAGGAACATTATTAAATATAATTCTGGGATCTCTTATCGTGGTAATATCTGCGTGATCGTTATTTAATTGTTAATTAATTGGATCATTAATTAAGTTAATTTAAAGGATATTTCCTTTAAAACCTCATAATACTAGTTAGATATATTTGTTAATAAGTCTTTGATTCTATTTGGATAAGATAACCAAATAAAGAAAGTTGTTTATAAAAATGGCTTCTGGTTCTTACATGACTCCTATTTATTCTCGTTCTCAAAGTGAGGTCCAAGGAGACCTTCACACACTCTCCAGGCTAATGTTCCTTTTACTTTGATCTTGCAAATCCTTCAAAAATTTTAATTTCTTACTATATCCTGCATATATATACTTGGTTTCTTCTATTTAAATCAAGGATTAGATTATCTAACACAACAATAAGCATGTCGCTTTTCAATTTTTCTGTCCCATACACAGCTTTTTCAGTGGATTATCTGCAAATTTTGAAATAAGTCGTCTCCTGGCCACATTGCTATATTCTATTTCTACTCTAGGACTTAATTTGTTGGCTGCGTCTTGATACTCCTTTTGTTTTTTATCTGACTCATATCGTACATTGCTTATAAACGTTTTTAATGGCATAATTAACTTATTCCTTTCACAGATGTCCAAATCAGAAGTCTGTAATTTTTTGTTAATTGAATTAAATCTTTCTAAAATATCTTCCCCAAATATAATTAAAATGACAGTTTCGAGTTTTGTTGCTTTATTAAATATATTTACTACCTCTTTTCGAAAATCAATTTTCTTATTTTCACTGTCACTATATAAATATCTGAAAAGTATTCATGATAAAGAGTGTTTTTTTTCCAGGTATAGAAGTTTAAGTTGGCATTACTTTCCAAGATGGCGACCGATTTAACAGCTGTCAAGTGATTTATTCTCAGTTTGGTTTGGCAATTCATCAAAACGATCATCAAGCAAGGCGTAGATTCGTCGAATGGGCCCAAAACGAGATTGCCGTTGTTCCCGATTTTCATAAGCGAATTTTGTTTAGCGATGAAGCGCACTTCTGGTTGAATGGCTACGTCAACAAACAAAACTGCCGCATTTGGAGTGAAGCTAATCCACAAGTGTATGTCGAAACACCATTACATCCAGAAAAACTGACTGTTTGGTGCGCTTTAAGGGCTGGTGGAATCCTTCTTCAAAAACGATGAAGGCCACAACGTTACAGTCAATGGTGATCGGTATAGAGCCATGATTACTAACTTTTTCATTCCTGAATTGAACAATCATGATGTCCAGGAGCTGTGGTTCCAACAAGACGGCGCAACATGTCACACAGCTCGCGCCACAATCGATTTATTGAAAGACACGTTTGGTGACCGCCTAATTTCACGTTTTGGACCTGTGAATTGGCCTCCAAGATCTTGTGATTTAACACCGCTAGACTATTTTCTGTGGGGCTATGTAAAGTCATTGGTCTATGCGGATAAGCCACAAACGCTTGACCATTTGGAAGACAACATTCCCCGTGTTATTGCCGATATACGGCCAC